>OX375877.1:122223247-122823247 GCA_947359465.1 Metellina segmentata | reverse complement strand
TTTTGAAATTCTAAAATGAAACATGTCACGCTCCTTCAAATACATTGACCGAATGAGATTGACGGGTTGATTGAAGCTATATTGTAACACCTATCAATTGAAACCGTCAATCACATTGACAGTAAAATTGATCGTCTAAGGAGCCCTTTAGACTTTAATGTAGTATACAGGGTGTCCCTGAATTCATGGGCCAAACTTTAAAGGTAAGTAAAATACATATAAAGAAGCATTTTTTGTAAAGCAACATGGTGTCGGAAATGAAAAGTGCAGGTGGAAAAACAAGAAATGCTGAGCAAATGAAAAAAACCTCTTTACTTACATAATATTTTTAGAGCAAACGACTTACAGAGAACGCAAGCACTGAAGGCAGCTCATTATCCTCGGCGCGTATATTTCTGTCGTTGTCAGAGTACATTCACTCCGAGTTTCTCTACAAATGAACTTTTCATAGATGAGGCCAGCTTTACGCGAGACGGAATTTTTAATTTGCACAATTCCCCTGTGTGGGCTATCTCTAACCCATATACTACATGTCCGTATGCTTTCCAGGAGTGGTTCTCTGTTAATGTGTGGGCGGGCATTGTAAACGATTTCCTTATTGGCCCATACTTGCTCCCAAATCGACTTAACGTATCTAAGAGGTATTACCAGAATTACTGGACAGTGTTCCAGTTGCTGTTCGAAATACCTTGTGGTTTCAGCACGATGGGGCTCCAGCCCGTTCCTGCAATAATGTGCGTAGTTACCTCGATGCTACCTTTGGTCCTCGATGGATTGGACGAGGTAGACCAATCAATTGGCCAGCACGTTCACCAGATTCATCAAGTATCGATTTTTTCTTATGGGGACACTTAAAGGCACTCGTCTACGAGACTCAAATTAATTCTGATGAGGACCTCATTGCCAAACTTTCAATAGCTGCTGCAACAGTTTGTGAAACACCTGGTATCTTCGAAAGAGTAAGCCAATCACTTGCTAGGCGCTACCAGGCCTGTATCGATGTTGGTGGTGACACATTTGAGCAGTTACTGTAATATTATGTATGTAAAGAGCTTTTTTCATTTCCTCAGCAGTTCTTGTTTTTCCACCTGAACTTTTCATTTCCGACCCCATGTTGCTATACAAAAAATGCTTCTTTATATGTATTTTACTTACCCTTAAGGTTTGGCCCATGAATTCAGGGACACCCTGTATAATTACTTTTGACCACTAAAAATATTCTTACTCTAGAAACAGTTTTTTTTTCATGTGCTCTGCGGGATTTTTAAGATTTCTCTGTGCAATTTTCGGTAGAAAATGTTACTTTCGTTGCTCTAAAATAAATATGTTCCCGAATTACTAAATGTTTTCCTCCCTGTTTTCATACTTTTTAGAAGCTGCAAAAGATTTCCTCTTATTCTACGTATTCTTTACGATGTAAAATTCCGAAGGTAGAAACAAACTTTCTGCAATAAAAAACTGTTCTCAAGTTTACATTTTGTACGTGAAAACTAAGTAAAATATGCACGCCAGTAAACGTTGTTTGAATAATGCAAACCGCTACAAGCCTGTCTAAAACTGAGAAACACCGGTGTCTGAATAAGTAAGGGAAAGTGACCTAAAATGGGATACTTTTTTAAAAATTTCTTTCCGGTTGTCCAATGAAAAATTTATCAAACATCTTTTTTGATTTTTGACGAACAAAAGAAGGGATCCTCTAGAAGGTCAGTCGCTGATCGATGCCAGCGGTCACTTAAAAGGGGGAAAACATGCACCGCAACCATGCCGCTGGTCTAAGCGATATTTTAGTGGCAACAAAAGTCTATCTGCCGCATCGTTAATTTTAATGTAAAAGTAATTTTAATGTATTTATTTATGTGTTATTAATGTGTAAGTAATTTTAATGTATTTATTTATGTGTTATTAATGTGTAAGCAATTTTAATGTATTTATTTATGTGTTATTAATGTGTAAGTAATTTTAATGTATTTATTTATGTGTTATTGATGTGTAAGTAATTTTAATGTATTTATTTATGTGTTATTAATGCGTAAGTAATTTTAGTGTAATTTTAATGTATTTATTTATGTGTTATTAATGTGTAAGTAATTTTAATGTATTTATTTATGTGTTATTAATGTGTAAGTAATTTAATGTATTTATTTATGTAAAAAACTTTCCAATTAACTTAACTTACCTTATACGTCAAAAGCAGGGGTGGCCAACCTGTGGCGCATGCGCCAAACTTGGCGCATTGGGTGAATACAAGTGGCGCATTGCATTATTGTGCCTCCTTATTCTTTTGTAGTAGGCGCCATAACTGAAAATATCTTTATATTTTCAACACCATAATACTCTCAGTTCAATTCATAGAGCTTTCTTACTCATCATTTCGTGGTAATTTTTTGAGTTTGCAATTTATATTCTGTGTGATACGACGACTTGTGATCTGTTTGTTCTTTCTCAAGATTTTTGTACTTTTTAAAGTTTTATTTTTCATTCCTGTTATATATCACTGTGCAAAAGAAAATGAGCAAAAGAAACGAAAAAAGTATGAGGGAAAAAGTGAATTTAACGAACAGTAAGAAAATGAGTTATTTACAGCAAGTTCATCAGGAAAATCGTTTTTTTTTTTGCATTGTTTGTGAAACTACTTTTTCACATAATAGAAGACATGATCTTAATAAACACTATAAAACACAGCATCAGGCTAACATAGAAGGAAAAATTAAACGTTCTCGGTTCGGATTTACGTAAAGAATGTGTGACTAAAAAAAGGAAGAAATCAGAAGACAAAATATTTTTGCTAATATAAGTTGTTAAGACGAGGCGATGACAGAAGCGTCTCATGAAATTGCTTTAGCATTGGAGAAAAAAAAAACTATTCTGACGGAGAAGCATTGTTTCCAAATATTTGCACGCCATCTTGGTTATAAAGGTATTGAAAAGAAATCAGACGAAATTGCTATACCAAGGCAGTCTAATACGAGATGTATTGTGGAATTCTCTCTGTGTGTATTTCAACAACTGGAAGACTTTTCTCTAGCTTTGGATGAATCAATGGACATATTTGATGTAGTCCAGTTATAAGCATTTTTATAAGAGGAATTGATTATAATTTTAATGTCTTTGAAGAACATGCCAGTCTGGAGTTCTTGCATACAAATATCGATTAAAATTGTTTCGATTTAATTATATCAATCATTTAAGAAGCTTTCTGGGACTGCGAAGTGGTTTGTGTAGCCAATGAAGCCTTTCAGCATCGACCCATAGATGAAAGTGTCTCTTCTGACCATCCTCTTTTATAAGAAGCATAAAATGAAAATGCAATTGAGTGAGAGGATTGGTTTTGTGTCGTAATCCTGGGGGTATAGTGCAGCTCCGGACAGAAGGCAGTTGACCTTGGGTCAGTCGATTTTTTTTTAAAGATAAAGCTCGTTAGGAAAAGAGTGTCATATTCTAAAGCATAAATGGTGAAGGTAGTACATGTTTTCCCCCCACCAACGAGTTATGACAGCTATCGGTTTAGGCCCCGAACGAAGCAAAATCCCGTGCTAATGACGGCAATTGTGAAAGCTGGTTGTTGAGGTTACATAGTTCAAATCAGTATTTTCCATTTGCAATGTAAAGTCTCGTTTTTTGTCTATTTCATACACATTCTAGTATTCATAAGTTCACAAAATGCTTTTAGTTGAAAGGTGAGGTGCGTGTGTGTGTGTTTGAATACGTTTTTCATATTTTGCATTAAAATGGATTGTAATGAATACCAAAGAACAATATTTTTATTTTTTATCAACAGATATATACAATATATGACAATTTCTTATAGTTTCCAATCCTTTTTTTTTATATATACCATTCTTAAATCTGAGTTCGACCTTTGGTTCAAATGTGAAACTTTCTATATTGTGTACATAAAATTGAGCTGAAACTAATAGTTTATGTAAATAAATATCCAAGTGCCTATTAAAATGATAAAAACATGAGACTACTTTGAAATCATAATGGATTGATCTGTTTGAATAAATATCTACTGAAAATCATTTATTCAATCAATTTTTTCAATATGAAATAAACCACAATAATTAGACAGAAATAACTTTCGGTAGAAATAAAAGATCCATTTATAAAACACATGAGATAGAAGTTGCTTTAATAATCCAATATTTTTAATCGGAGTTACTTAAAGAATATGTGACTAAAAAAAAGGAAGAAATCAGAAGACAAAATATTTTTCCTAATATAAGTTGTTAAGACGAGGCGATGACAGAAACGTCCTGTGAAATTGCTTTAGCATTTGCGAAAAAAACCTATTCTAACGGAGAAGCCTTGTTTCCAAATATTTTCACGCCATCTTGGTTATAAAGGTATTGAAAAGAAATAAGACGAAATTGCTATACCAAGGCAGACTAATGCGAGATGTATCGTGGAACTCTCTCTGGATGTATTTCAACAACGGGAAGACATTTTTCTAGCTTTAGATGAATCAATTTACAGATTTGATGTAGTCCAGTTCTAAGCATTTTTGTAAGAGGAATTGATTATACTTTTAATGTCTTTGAAGAACTTTCCAGTCTGGAGTTATTGCATGATAAAACAAGAGGACCACATATATTCAAAATGTAATGTCATACCAAGAAAATCTAAATAAAATTATTGTACTAATCAGTATGTGTACTGACGGTACGCCGTAAATGCCACTATATCTTTCCTTGGAAATTTTTTAAAATTATACTGCACTAAAATATCAATGTATTATACACCAAGAGGCAATGTGTGTAAAATTTAAAAAAAATACAGCATGTTTTGTTACCGGTTGTGAAATGTGTGATTAAAATTAGCATTAAACAGCCGAGAATTCAGAGAATATTGAATTATTAGATTTGGAATATGGTGAACCTTTTCTTTATTGTGAGGTGCGCTGGCTTTCAGAGGACAGGTTCTGAGTAAATTTTAGAAATTAAAAAATGGTGTTGTATTTTTAATTTTTGAGGACAGGAAATTGAACTTTCCTGATGAAAGAACTCTATTATTTGATGACAACTGGCTATTTCAATTGGCATTTTTAGTTGATGTACTAGCCATCTCAATTATCTAAATTCGACGCTACAAGGCAAGAAAAATTATTTCCTAGCTTAGTAAATAGCATTAATTAATTTAAAATGACATTAAATCTGTTCATCTCTCAGTTAGGAAATACGGATTTGAGTCAATTTCCACAGTTGAAAGAGCAGAGGGAATGTGCTGCGGATAATAACAATTTGACCAAATATATTAAAATTAGTTATTACAAGGGTCATTTGAAAGTCATTTTCTTGATTTGTCTAAAGAAGAGAACTGTATGGTCGCATTTAGGAGCCCATTTTCACTTAGTGAACAAAACTTATGAGATGCCTAGTAACTAACAAATAGGACTTATTGATTTTAAAACAAATTCATTATTGAAAATTAAATTTGATAAGTTTTTTCAGATCGGAATGTTTCTGACATGATTAATTTCTGGCGTTCATTACACTGTAAACACTTTCTGGAACTAAGAAAATTTGCAAAAAGTTATATATGTAGTGTTGGAACGACATACAGATGTGATCAAGCCTTTTCATCCATGAAATTTATTAAAAGGAAAACGCGGTCACGAATGACTGATTCAAATTTCAAGAATTCTCTCTAAAAGACATTGTTTTACATACAATATAGTTAAATCATTTAAACATGTTAATTATGTCGATAAACCTACTTTTATTGAAATGTATGGCGCATCTGAACTCGTATGTGAAAAAAATTGGCGCATGGTTTGTAAAAGGTTGGCTACCCCTGGTCTAAAGACCAGTAAAAAGGAAGTCTTCAAATATTTTAAAAGCGATGTGCCACTGTAGGTTGTTACTGAAGTATGAGTCTGCTTGCAATAGGAAAGGCTATTTTTAGTGACTTAACACTCTCACTAGCTAATAGTTCATGCTACTTCCAGTACATGACGATACTGTATGGTAGAGGTACAGGAGTATGTTATATTAGACAAGTATCTCATATTAGGTTAATATCCCCTATGGAAAACGCGTGCACCGATTGGAAACACAACTAGCAATTAAAAATGATGCTTTGTTTTTAATGTATCCTTTTATGGTAGTATCTGAGCTTTTATATTGGTAAATTACAGCATGTTTCTTTGTAGATACTAGCCACTGCGTGGCTAGCCCGGCGTTGCCCGTGCCAGTTGCTTTTGTGAGGTTATTGGTTTGCTTCGCAAACCAAATGGGAATTTGTAGCCTATTGGATAACAGCCATCACGGATTCCCATTTGGTTTGCGAATTTGTAGCCTATCGTATAATAGCCATAATGGAGTTGCTTGTAGGAGTCTTGCATTGGAGTCTATTCTTGTGAGTCACATTGCCTGTGGCGTTGGTTTGCTTCGGAAACCAAAATTTATAAATAGGTAATTGATAAGTTATTTATTAAAAGAAAATTATACGTAATATGGTATATACCTGTACGTAATATGGTATATACGTAATATGGTAATATGGTATATTTCCGCAGATATCAAATCCGTTAAAATTTTTATTCTATCTTTAACGATCGCTGAGATAGAAAAAAACACGGAAGAACGCCAGTGTTAACTTTAATAATTTCTTTTGTTTCACTCGAATCCGTTTTTCAGGAAATCAAACTGAATGAATCTCAAATGAAACGAAGGTCATTCGAATCTGTTCACTCCCATTCGAAATTTAAGGTAAAAAAAAAAACTTGGCATGGTTCAAAGGCTGATGTCTTAATGGTGACGTGAGGGAGAAAAGTCTAAATTTTGATGCTTCCTCATTTCTGAAAAAAGAAAGTACAATTAAAAAAACTATTAAATTCATTTAAAATGTTCTAGATTGAATTTTAAAATTCGCCGCAACCCAAAAATTGAAAGAAAAAAAAATAAATAAAATCTGACTACCTGTGTACTAAATCCCATTACTGTTAGTGCCATAGATCTGTCAGGACTTTGCGGGCAGAAAACAAACAAACAAACACTTCCTTCAAGAAAAGTAGAGATAAATTGGAAATATTTCTCAAATAAATATTACCAGTAAGTTTTTACTAGAATTTCAGAGAACTATTGTTTCGAAACTAAGATAAACATTGAAAAACGAAAATGCGATCGGAAGTGTTTTACCCTCTGGGAGCCAATTCCGTAATAGATTTGCTTGTAGTGTAGTGTTATTTTTACCATACACACACAACCCACTGAATGACTTCGACGTTTTTTTTCTTAACGAATTCATTTTTCGATCTTTAGAAGTATAATATTTTTCTTTCCAACGATTTTAATTCTTTGGAACGAATCTATTGGTTATTTTATTGGAATAGAATTCTTTGGAACCAATCTATTGGTTCTTTAATTGGAATAGAATTCTTTGGAACGAATCTATTGGTTCTTTTATTGGAATATGGAATTCTTTCTTTGGAACAATTCTATTGAATACTTTATTGTATTGGAATATAATTCTTTGGAACAATTCTATTGAATATTTTATTGTATTGGAACTATTTTTTATTATATTTATATACATTATTATATTTTATTGGAACTATTTTATATTATATTTTATTGGAACTATTTTATATTATATTTATATTTTATTGGAACTATTTTATATTATATTTATATTTTATTGGAACTATTTTATATTATATTTATATTTTATGGGAACTATTTTATATTATATTTATATTTTATTGGAACTATTTTATATTATATTTATATTTTATTGGAACTATTTTATATTATATTTATATTTTATTGGAACTATTTTATATTATATTTATATTTTATTGGAACTATTTTATATTATATTTATATTTTATTGGCACTATTATATTGTCTATTTCTGTAGATTTTAATCATTCGAAAAGATTCTACTACAACATTGCTTACAATAGAATCCTTGGAAAATATTTATTGCTACTTTTGACAGTTCCTTTCCTCAAAATTGAATCAGTTGGAAATACTCTACTGCAAATTACCATATAATGTAATTATTTGGAAAGATTCTATTAATCCTTACTTTGGAATAGAATACCTAAGAAAAAAGATTCTAATTCCCTAAGAAAAAAGATTCTAATTCCCTAAGAAAAAGAAGCCCGGATGGAAGAGTATTGGATCAGCAACCGGAGGGCTGCGAGTTTAAATCCAACAAACACCATCGTGTACAAAGGGGGCTGGTGCACGTTAAATCTGCGTAGCCTCAAATTTCCTCATAGTGCAGTGTGGAAGTTTGGAGAGTGGGATGTGGTGCCAGTTCAGGTGTTGCCTCGTCATTTGACCATGGTTCAAAATTATGTGGTGTTTTCCCCGGCATTTTCCCTTGGGATTGACCTCGTCAGTAGCCCGTTGCGTTGCTCAAGTACGACGTTAATTAAAATACCTATCTACCTTGTAATAGAATCTTTAAGAAATATATTGTATTGCTAAATTCGTAAGAAAATAATTCTTTGGAAAGATTAAATACTCCTTTCCTTGAATATAATCACTTGGAACTATTCCAATGCTCCGTTCCTCAGAATATAACCCTTTGGAAAGATACGATCTGATTTCGAAAGACTGATCCTTTCTAGAAATTGAATCACTAGTTAAGGGTCTAATGTTATTTTCCGTAGAATAGAATCAAATGGAAACATTCTATTGTAAAGCAGATTAAAATTGAGATAAGTCATGCAGAGAAGACTGCAGTTTGATCGATGGAATTATGCGTGTGAACCTATCAGAGGGTTAAAACAAATTTAGCGGAAAAGTTGAGAACTTATTATACTTTATGCCATTATACTTAACTATTATATTTAACTATTATACTTATGGTAATGGTAATTTTAGTTAACGTCGTACTAGAGCAACACAACGGGCTATTGACGACGGTCCGGAATCAGTCCCTTAAGGGAAAGATTCGAGGACAACACCTCGTAATTTTGAACCACGGTCAGATGACGAAGCAACACCTGAGCTGGCACCCCACTCTCCAAACTTCCACGCCAACCCAACGTGAGGACTTTCGGCCACGACAGATTTAAGGTGCACCAGCCGCCTCTACACCATACGTTTACAAACATCCATGCCCGGACCCGGATTCGAACCAGGAACCTTCCGATCCAGAGGCTAACACCTTAACCACTATACCGGTTGGTCGGCAATATTATACTTATGAACTATTATACTATGAACTATAATACTTATATTACTTAATCAAGTATGATATACGGATATAATTTTTTTAGAGTTCAATCTGCCGAAGGGATCAATTTGGAGGTAGGTATTTTTAATTAACGTCGTACTGGAGCAACACAACAGGCTATTGATGAAGATCCGGGATCAATACCAAAGGGAAAGATCCTAAGCCAACACCACATAATTTTGAACCACGGTCATATGACGAGGCAACACCTGAGCTGGCACCCCACTCTCCAAACCTCCTCACCAAGCCAACGTGATGACATTTGAGGCTACGACAGATTTAACATGTACCAGCCTCCTTTTATTCACGACAGTCTTTGGTTGTATTTAAACTTCCCTCCAGTTGCTAATCCGATGCTCTTACAACTGGACTGCATATAACCTACCTTTACTCGAGTAGAAGCTATGGAAAATTTTTAAGCCCGCTGATTCGTGGGTTTCTCAACGTCATCTATGACATCGCTCATTCATAGTGCTCGTGTGTGAGAAATATCAAAATTTAGTATTATTTACATGCAATTTCGAGTCTTGTGCTCGCTCAGTCCGTTCCATCATGATTGATCAGTGAAAGTTTTAATAATGATACTCAATTAAGGCCCGGTACACACATAAGATTTTTCAAAGTGCGGCGAAGCTGCGGTACCGAAGCCCAACTATGCATACATAAACTTGAAATGACGCAAGTACTCATTTCGCGCCATTTGTGATATTCTATAGAAGAAAACTTGCTTTATTTCGCTTACTTGGTGTAAAAAAAAGTATATTTTGAAACAAAATTGGCCTGTTACTCGATACAACCATATATTAATTATTATTTATGTTCCATTAAAAATGAAAACAAGGTACTTTAGACCAGAGACGCGTGTGCGGCGCTATCGGGAACTGCGGTACAAATTGCACGCACGTTGGACGTGCGTCGCCGCAGCGGCGCCGTAGGCATGTGTGCACTACTCAATTGGATCTAATGTGTCTCAGACCGCACTTGCGTTGCGGCAGTGGCGCAGCACCTTTCAAATCCGGATGTGTTCACCGGGCCTAACTGTTACTATAGACAACGCACATTTTCAAGATAACAATGAAAATTCTTTAAATTCGAAAATATAGGTATGTAATTTCGATTCTGTGTCTCAGAATAAAAGTACCGTATCTGCAAATTTTTCGATTGTAGGGTTTTCATCGAAAAAGGTATTTAAACTATTGTACGTGAGCAACCATTTATATGTCTTTAAAACATTTTACTTTTTGCAAAGAAAAAGCCCTTTGAAAATTTTTTTAATATCTCTGCTGGTAAAATATTGATACTCCTCACGCAAGCGCACTATGAGTGACGTCATAGATGACGGCGAGAAACTAACGAATCAGCGAGGAAAATTTTCCCCATAGCTTCTATTAGAGTTAAGGTAGGTTATATGTAACAGGGCTACCGCGGTCCCCAGGATCAATTGTAAAAGCGAAAATTGAAATAAATTAAATTGTATTGTGTCGGCAGCCAACACCAAGATCTGCAGCTTCGAACCGAATGCATTTTTACACAACTATATTCACAGTTTTATACGAGGGCTGTTCAATAAAGAATGATCATAAATTTATAAAAATTATTTTCTGTACTAATCCCCTAAATTTTTATGCTATTTCTTAAAAATACTCTCCGTTTCATGCAATGCACTTATCCTACCTCTTTTCCAATATTCAAAAACATGCTGGAAGGTCATTCTTTTGACAGGTCCTTCAAAATCGCCTACGCAACTTTAACCACCGCCTGTGATGATGAAAACTGCTTTTCCCGGAGGTGTTTCTTTAATTCAGGAAAAGAAACAAATCGCATGGTGCTAAATGAGGACTATATGGAGGATGTGGAACACATATGACTCTCCCCATAATTTTCCTTTCGCATCACATAGATTTAAGCTGATGATTTCTTAAAGTGAAAATAAAATTCCAATGCAGTGTATTGCACTTCGCGTGTCGCATCCATTTTTGCCGTTGGCGAAGTAAACCTAGGCGTTTCTGGCCGGCTGCCAAGGACTCAGCAATGACGTCTTGACCGTGAAACTTGTGCTATCTATTCTCCACTTATCCCGCTACACATTCAATATGAATTTTATTTTTCTTGATTTTTTAATCACCTTTAAAAATTATGATAATTCTTTATTGAACAGCACTCGTATTAGGACGAATACGCGAATTCGGATTCACAATATCACTTATTTCCTACATTTTAATACAACACTATCTCTCCCCAAACATGAAAACTCGGTTTCCTTCCATACGAAATGCAATTTTCTCTAAAATACGCACACAAATCCAAACGCAGATGGATGAGTCGTGATCCAAAGTTAAGTTAGTTTTAAATCGTTTACTATTCAGTCGCATTCAAAATAATTTTCATTGAAGTCATGGGAACAATACGATTGTACAAAAAGCCAAGCTACAAAAACATGGAATATGCATTTCCAAAGCATCTGTGTAGGTTGATCTTCCATGATTCCATCTAAAGCCATCAAGATGCATTTTTATGAAAAACGAAAGGATGTACTTCGATCGGAATGAGGGGATTTATTTTAAGCTTAATAGAAAATACAGTCTTTTTTTAATTGTCTAAGGGAATTTCCTCGTTCTTTTGTCCTCTTGAATAGACGTGACTTAATTGTCCTTGTCAACAATACCTACTTGTAGAACAGCTTGCAGTGCGACAATAACTAGATGGGTGTGATTTATTTGTCGTACAAATAAATTTTTACAATCAAACTAACTCGCAATCCTCCAGTTGCTAATCCGTTACTCTATCAAAATGGGATATCGCGGCACAAGAATCCTTTGGAAAGATTTTATTAATTAAGAAGTGTTAGAAATACGACGGGTCTTAGAAAACTCCTCTGTTGCTAATACCCAAAATAATATCAAGATATAGTATAAATATTTCGTTAAGTTTTGAGCAGAAACCCGTTAACTGACTTTTTTCGTTGACACGAAATGCTTATTTTCATGATGACGAGAAATACATTTCATATTTTAATCCGTCTGATAATATGAAAAGATCTATATATAACACTATCAAAATTATTATAATTTTAATCATCTAATCTAAAAAAAATCGAAGAGTTTTTCTTTAAAACCCAATAAAGTAAAAAATTCGCTTTGTCAGTGTTAGTGAGTTTCTGCTCTAGACCGACTGTATAAATTTAATTCTAAAACTAAGGACATTAAAACTTTAAACATTACAAAATTAATGAATTTTAAATGATGAATTATCGCATGATTAAATATAAATAAAGAATATTTTTATTTTTCGATAAATAACGTTTGATAAACTAAATTCTTGGGTACATCTTCAATCTACATTTGTAGCGGTTTCAACGGCCTTGGCGCTCTTATTTGGCTTATTTCTAGTATGGCAGGTTATGGCAATACATTAGTATAACTGTTATTGCAATTTTTATGGTAACCTTGACAAACGGAAAGTTTACATTTTCATTTTGAATATTCTAGAAAGTGCTTTCAATATCCGTTAAACTGTCATTTGATTTCATTGTTTCATTTGAAATAATTCTTTCCTAGGCGACTTTAGAAGTTCCCCTAAAAGCCGTTGTCATCGTTATAAACGTAGACTGAAGTTGTACCAGTTCTTGGTATTTTACTCGTAACAACATTCCCTCACCAGTATAGCAGAATTGGAAACTCAGTTAACTTAATTTTTACTATTACTCTGCCATGATTTAAGTTTTCTTTATTGAGCGTCCACACCACGATAACGTGAGGACATTTTAGGCCATGATATATTTAACGTGCACCTTCCCCCGTGTACACGACGGGCTCAGTACGTCGACGGCTAGACCGAGTTCCGAACTCGCAACCCTCCGGTTGATAATCTGTTGCTCTTCCATTGAATTCTCAAGATCGAGATGAAGATTCAAGATATCTTCATGTATGAGACCTGCAGACATGTGAAACTGCTGTTGAATTTTTGAAACTGGAATGTAATATTGATGAAATTTTGTCGAAAAAAAGATTGATTTGTATAATTTTTTCCAGTATTGAGAGAGAGAGACAGTAGAAGCGGTAGCCACACCGCGTCCCCGCAAACTTTGGCTTTTTACATGATCGATGAACAATCACGAACTCTTCTGATACCTAACTGTTTCGTTTTTCAGAAACAGAATTCCAATTTCGGTTAAAGATAAAATCACTATAAAATTGCGCCATGCAATAAATATTAAAAAACACCAATCGCCAGTTCCAACTCGCACACTCCAACATGTATACATCTCAAAAGTGTGACAAAGTCAAAGGTTTTGATGCATGTTTCCACACTACTGTAAATACTGGAAGCAACTATTTAAATCTGTCTGTTTGGACAAACTTTCATCAATATTACAACCAATACAGTTTCAAAAATTCAACAGCAGCTTCACGTTTCTTGAGGCCTTATACATTGAAGCTATCTTGAATATCGATATTAAGAATTAATATTTCAAAATAAACTCTGTAACGAAAAAATCGACGCACCAAGAAGGAGTTGTCCGATTGCGATAAAAAAGGGAAGAAGTCAATAAGAAGTTGGTCCACTTCTGGCCTGGATTCGTCACCCGGCGTGGGATAGACTGAAAAAATTCCCAGATGGTGTCCTGCGGAATTTCTTGCCGTTTCCAACTGTCGGGATAAAAGATCAACACTCCGGGATGGTTGCTATCGCCTTCCCATAACGTTCCAAATGTGCTCCATGAGTGAGAGATATGAAGACCTAGCAGTCAAAGGAAATGTTGGGAAAGCTTGAAGACAATTCATAGCAACACGTGCTGTGTGCGGCAGGGTATTATCTTGTTGAAAAGTAAGTCCGGTGTGTCGCAAGAGAAACGGTACCACAACCGGTAGTACAATATCGTCTACGTACCGCTGTGCTGTAAGTGTACCAGAAATGACTACCAAAGGGGCGCGGCTATCAAAGGAGATGACACCCCTGACCATAACGCCCTGTTGTGGGCATGTGTGGCCAATACATCGATGTTTTTTTTTAAACATCAATGTTTTGAAAACATCGACATCGATGTCGCATCCCCACTTTTCAGACCCTTCACCCTTGCCCACTTTGGTCTAAAAGTTATGTTCAATTTGCTGATTATAAAAATTATTCTACTTGGTTATTTTTTTTAATTTTTAAAACGATACTTTTTTTCATTTAAAAATAAAACATCGACAAGTATAAACATCGATGTTACAAAAAGATCGAGGTTAAAAACATCGATGTTTTGAAAACATTGACATCTATGTCGCATCCCTTGTTCCAAATGGATCAAGCCCGGAACCACTATAATTCTTCATCTTCTTGGTGCGTCGATTTTTTTATAGAGTTCAGGTAACGGTTCACTTTATTTCATTGAAGAAAACATCAGCTCTGAACATTTCGGATATATCAGACGCTATTCACCAGTTCAATTGGTTAAGAAGTTGAAATTCAGCGAGGAAGAAAAGGAAACCAGAGAATGATTGCAAACTGTCAGAGGCTTTAAATTTGTATTTTTGGATTTGGTAACGCCAAAAGATTTCGACGGAATCTCATTCCGAGGTCAGACATTCAGGTCTTACTCTCTACTCTCTATCACTTTTTCTTAGATGTTTGAAGAGAGTTGTAATTTTTTGCAAAACGTCTTAAAGGCAGTGGAGTAGCTAGACAGGAAAATTTGCCCGTCATGTATTTTTGCTGTGTATGCCTGGTTGTTTGAGAACTGCTGTCAAAGTCAACACTTCGCATACATAAATGGAATTTTTCTCATGTTATTCGGGAAATTTTTAAGGAGAGAAGAAAAACCTTTTCGAGTTTTTCAGGAAAGAGTATAAAAGTTTTCTAACGCGCGTGTTTTCCAAGTTCAGTCTATAAATTAAATTCTGTTTTTTAATCCCCCTAATTCAAGTTTCTATCGTTACGATCGTTGAAGATAGAGTGAAAATTTCTTTAAATAAATAATTAATTATTTAATAAATAATTAAATAATTAAATGGTAAATATTTAAGTAATCAAATGGTAAAAAATTAAATAATAAATTTGGTTTTGGTATCGCGATTTGGCGTAGAATTTTGCGCTTATTTGAAAGTCGTTGGAATTTTCACCCTATCTTCAACGATCGGAAAGATAGAAACTTGAATTAGGGGAATAAAAAACATAATTTAATGTATAAGAAAGCTGACCTTGGAAAACGCGCGTTAGAAAACGCCACATGTGAACAGGGCCTTAGATTGAAACTACAACTAAGTTTATAATAACTTTTCATTTCTTTTTGTAATTCAGAAAGCATAATAATTTATCAAATTAAATAGATAGATGTATAATACTGCTACAAAAATTATTTATGATAAACAATTACAACTTTTTTTGGAAGATAAAAATCGTAATTATTTATTCTTAGTATATTATTTACAATGTTTATGAATTTATAGAGATAAATGTATTTGCAGTTAAATGTAAGATTAAAACTAAAATTGAGTTCACAAAAAGTTTATTTCATACTTCAATTAACTTTCATCAGAAAAGATGTTACAATAAATAATACAGCATGGCAATATTTTACAAGATATTCAACCCCAAAAAAAATGCTCATTAAAATGGAAAATAAATTCTCAGTTGTTTAAAATGAGAATATAAAGAACCGAGACAAAAACATGTTACAATTTGCTGAAAAAGAAGTCAAAAAATATTTTATTCGCATTGTAATCATTGGCAGGAAGTAATGTATTTCAAAGCGGGCTCTTCAAAGAATTGGAACATTAGCATCTTTAAAGTAATGCAAATTACTAATGGCTTAAGACTCGGCTTTTCAAAGCATCGAGAAGAATTGCGAATACGATAGTGAGTTGGGGGAAAAACTGCAGGAAATCTCCTCTTTTTTTGTTGGCACTTGATCCAAACATTAATCAGAATGATAAATTGCCTACATCTCAGTGAGATTACTTGAGATTTCTTCGATACACTTCTCTATTTAGAATCTTGCATTGCGTGGAAATATTTGTTGGGGGATTTTTGTTTTGCTTCAACGGAAGTACTGGAAAACAACTCGCGTGTTTAGCTCATCTTCTCAATGATTAATGCATTAAAAACACAAAGAACACTCACAAAAAAGTATCTCTCAGCTTCTAGGGGGTTCTTTCTTATTTAAATTACAATCTGAAAGGGGAAAAAAAATTCGAATATCTCTGTTGAAGGAAAAGTGTGCGTTTCTTGTCACGAATGTATAGTCGTTTTTATGTTTTACTAGCCACTGCGGGGCTAGACCGGCGTTGCCCATTCCAGTTGTTTTTGTGGAGTTATTTATTGGATTGCTTCGCAAACCAAATGAGAATTCGTAGCCTATTGGATAGCAGCCATCACGGATTCCCAATTGGTTTGCTCCGCAAACCAAATTATGAATATTATGAACTACGGCTTGCTTCGCAAACCAACACTACGGAATGTTCTCGGCCTTCTCAAATTCGGCAAAATTCGAACTGCCAAGAGATCCAATCGGCGTGACTTCACGATCTCTACCGAAAATATAAATATTTAACTGAAAAATTATTTATTAAAAGAAAATCAAGATATCTATGTATTGTAAAATTTTCCGCATATTTCAAATCAGCTGAAACTTTCAATCTGTCTTTAACGATCCCGATTTTACAAAAAAGAACTAAATAATACCAGTCAAAGTGTTTGCTGTGGAATCGTTTTAGCGTAAACAACGCATTCCCATTTAATTGAGAAGAACGGAAGGGGGGAAAATTGGCATGGTTACAAAGGCTGACGTCAATAGTTCGAAAGTCAATAGTAACGACTGTGACGTGACGTCAGAGGGGAAAATAGCAAAATTTTATATTTTCCTCATTTTCCGGAGCGAGACGAAACGAAGATATAAGGGTGAAAAAAACTATTAAATTCATTTTAAAATGTTCTAGATTGAATTTTAAAATTCGCCTCGATCCTACAATTGCAAAACATTCGGACTACCTGTGTGCCAAATCCCATTACTGTAAGCGCCATAGATTCGTCAGGACTTCGTGTGCAAGAAGCAAACAGACAAACACTTCCTTTTAAAATATTAGAGATTTCCATCCTCTTTATCAGGGCTCGGTTTGGATTTGATGTTTGGGTTTTATTGCGCAAGGTCCAAAAGCGGACAATGGCAGTCGGGGCTCATTGGGTATGTCCACTGTTCTTACAACCGTCGAGTTGTAGGGGGCGCAGGTTGGATTCCTGTCAGGTGCATTCCTCCCTGGGTGTGTTTCTCTGTGTCAGTGAAACTAATTGTATCTGTCTATTGCTTGGTATTGCGCATCTTCTGTCTGGTGCAGCATGGCCAAGAATGGCCCTTGCAATCTCCAGATACTTTATTCAGTACATAACAACAACGAGGGTAAATAAATAGCTTTTTCATATTTTAAATAAAAACAGATAATTTAACGAGCAAAATAATTTACGAAAGTTAAATTTTTCCACCAGGGTAGTTTGAATATCGGACATTAAATTATAAAAAAATAAACTGAAAATTTTGAATAAGTATGATACATTTTCAAATACTCCAAAATTCATTGGCAGTTTCACTAATAGATCAGGGTCGACTTCTTGTCAAGGCTGAGCCATGATACTACCTAAAAGAAACTATGATTTAAAATGAAAAAAAAAAAAGATGTTTTTATATTTTATTATATTACTGTTTTACTAGAATTTCCTCTGTATTGACAGAAAAATGCTTACTAATTCTTCTGTTAATAGCTCTCTAAAATTAATTTATTATTACCTTTGCAGATGAAATAAGGTCTTCAACAATTACACCGCAAGTGCTTGAAATGTATATGACACTAGTCGTTACTATATTAAACTTTGTTAATACTAACATATTGAATCGGCCAATAATTCGTGCTTTTTTTATTTATCTTAAATTAATATATACTCTTAATTAAATTTTAAAACTTCAATTCTAAATTGGCATTAAACTTAATTTATTTCTTCAATCTACTTGGTTACAGGAAACTTGAAAAGTACGAATCAGTAATATTTGTTAACTTTATATATGGACTTTTTAAAGCCAAATTGGTGTAAGTACACTTTCTGAAAAATCTCAGTTAATGTTGGTAACAAATTATGAATATGGAAAACTATTTATAAGGAAAGGTGGTGTAACTCATAATTCCCCAAATAACCACACATATGTCAGTTCAAGATTATGCATTCCATTGCCTATCTAACTATTATTCTACTAAAAGTCTCTTTATCACACAACAATGTTTAATAGACTTACGCCACTTTAACTTTAAACGGCTCATATATACAGGAAGGTTTAAAATACTTCCCAATTTGCTCTTTTATGTACAAACTAATGGAAAAGAATGTACGTGCTTATGCACAGAGTAAATCAACAAAAAAAAGAATTTATTATAATTAGCTAATCAGGCACATCTATTTTCTTTTGTTGATAGCAATATTTATTTCCTTCTATGGCAGAAGCCTTGACAGATTTTCACGTTTTATGTATTTGGAAGAAATAAAGTAGCTAACGAAGACATCTTTTTCAAAACCAATATTCATAAAAACACTAATGGTCAAACTAAATTTATATTTATTAATTTGAAAGTATTAATATTATAAGAGTAGAGAATAATATTTTTAAAGAAAAGTTACGGGATAGTTTTCCTTCTATAAACATTAAAGTAATGGCAAATACAATCTATTTCATTTTACAAAGTGTCATTATTAGTGTCATTGAGATTTGTTGTCGATGAAAATATTCCATTACTTCCATTAAAACAACATTTTAGTACGCTACATGCATAATAGTATCATTTTTGTAACAATAATTGATAAATCCAATTATATCTTCGAAATATAAAAATATCTTCTATCATACTTTACGCCTCAAAAATTAAAGCTGTTTTATTAACTTTTACGGTTGCTCGAAATTTATTTAGTGTTCTTTGCCTTTTATTCCTTGATGAGTAAATTCTAGACTAAATTAGGGATGCGACATCGATGTGTTGGAGTCGATGTTTTTGTAACATCGATGTTTATATTTGTCGATGTTTTTAAGCTGTCGATGTTTTATTTTTAAATGAAAAAAATACCGTTATAAAAATTTTAAAAATAACCAAGTAGCATAATTTTCATAATCAGCAAATTGAACATACTTTTAGACCAAAGTGGCCAAGGATGAAGGGTTTGAAAAGTAGGGATGCGACATCGATGTAGATGGTTTCAAACATTGATGTTTTATAAAAAACATCGATGTATTGGAGCCGATGTCACATCATTAGTTGCTAAACCAGTTTTAAGAAATGGGGAAGAAAGTTTAAATACACTGAATTTTAAAAACATAGATGGTTTGGGGGCGATGCATTATCAACATCGATGTTTTAATTTTGAACATCGTTGTTTTGCTGTCGATGTAGCATCAGTAGTTGCTAAACCAGTTTTAATAAATGGGGGGAAAAGTTTAAATACACTGAATTTTAAAAACATCGATGTTTTGGGGGCGATGTATTATCAACAACGATGTTTTAATTTTGAACATCGATATTTCAAAACATCGATGTTTTGCTGTCGATGTTGCAACACTAGACTAAATCTACTTATTTACGCTACTGTCGTAATAGCATGTAGGTAGGTATTTTAATTAACGTCGCACTGTAGCAACACAACTAGATATTGGTTACGATCCTATATCAAACCGGAAGTTAAAGAACCAAGGACACCACGCCATTTTGAACCACAGTCAGATGACGAGGTCACACCTGAGCTTGGACCCCACCTCACCACGCCAAAGCAGAACACTAATTTTAAAATTCTTTGGAATAAAAAGGTTGTAATGAATGAGCGTTAAACGTACACTGATACTATAATTGAAAATTATAATCCTTGTATAATTTATTGCTTTTAAGGTATCCGAACGCGTTCGAGATTCTTTTTTGTTAATTCCTGGTCAATTTGTCTTTAAATATATCTCTCTTTCTTAAAAAAAAATGTTACCGTCGTAGGATTGCGTCGTCGGAGACTTGCTTTTTTCGCTCAATTGTTAGACGGTTTCCCGAGAAAGTATGGATCAGAAAACAACGGAATCCACATGGTTTGGTTTAAAATTGTACAGGGAACAAGGCAGAGAAAAAATGTTTTCCGATGGGGCTATTAGTTTAGGATTTATTAAGTGTCAAAGTCGAAAAAAGTGAAATTTCTAACGCGAGTGATCAAAAGACGTACGAATTTTCAGTCTTCATTCGTGAATTTTTTCTCTAGAGTACCTCTAAACGTGAATTTTTGCAGCTCATCGAGTATCTTTTAGAAATTTTAAGTTAGTTTCTGCTAATATATATATATATATTTTTAATTCGGGAAAAATCGGGACATTTTCGTTACATTTTTTAAAAAAGCTGTCATATCTATATCTTATTACTATTAATATTTAAATTTGGAAACATCACTGAACACCTAAGAATATACTCTTTTTTAAGGTACAAATATTTTTTATAGTGGTTAGTAAATAATGTCGATGCAATTAAAAGTTGGTCACACGAATTTGGGAATATTGGGACATTTTCGTTACCTTTTGTTAAAACTGTCATAGCTATAGCTTAATACTATTATTTTTTGAATTTGAAAACATCACTGAACACCTTAGAATATATTATTTCTTATGGTGCAATTTTTTAAAAAATTGGTTAGTAAATAAAGTCAATGCAATTAAAAGTTGGTCATACAAATTTCGGAACTTTTAGATCGTAACTTCCTATATACAAAACTAAAACTCTCCTATCTATAACTTAATACTATTAGTTCTGAAATTTTAAAATATCACATGAAAGCTTAGAATGCAATCACTCGTATGATGTAGTTATTTAAAAAATTAGTTCATAAACAAAGTCAATGCGATAAAAAGTATGATTTCGCGATAGTGTATTAATTATTCCTCGCCTCAGAAGGGCTCTGTGGGGCTCTCTTTTTTGCTCAATTCTCAGACGGTTTCCCGAGAAAATAGAGATCACAAAATTACTAGATTAACATGATTTATTCAAAATTATTCAGGGAACAAGATGGAGAAGGTTTTTTACTATTATTTTATTATTTCAGAGTCCATTAAGTATTAAAGTAAAAAAAAGGGAAATCATTTGCGAAAGGAGTTTTGGTTTGCAAAGCAGACCAAATTGAATTGCGTAGTAATCCCCGTGGGTTGGCGAGCGTTAGCGAGCAGGTGGCGGAGCCCCCTAGTATGTAAAATAATACTCGTTTTGGAATGAATGAAGGATATAGTGTTGTGAATAAATTGCTATACGTGTTTTACGTTTCTATCTTTACTTGTTTAAGGGCTCTTGGTGGTAGATAATTTATTCATCACGGCAGTATAGAAATATTGTATCTAGTAGTGTATCTAGTATCTAGTAGTGTATCTGAGAAATCTGAACAGTTCGACAAAAGAAAATAAAACGGTGTTTTCTTTGTGTTCGTGGCATTACTCTTAGTTGTACTATCATGTAATTTATATCTAGTACTTCCACGTGGTGGCTTCACATTAGGCCAGAGCACGTTAAATCTGTTTTTCATAATAGGCTAATATGAAGAAAGTCAAATATATACTCTTTAAGGGGGTCCGGGACACATTGAAAAAAAAAATTATTAATTTATTTTGAATTTTTTTTGTACCGATTACCCATCTAACTAATAAACAAAATCACAACACAAAATGTTTCCAAAAGTTTTAAAAAAATTTTAATTACAATTTTTTGAAAAATAGAAGGGTCATTTTAAATTGCTAAAACACAAAATATTCTTGATCAATTTTCAAAATTCTTGCAGTAAATTATTCACAAATTTATAAACTTTAATTTTGATTCAGCAATTAAAAAAATATTAATTTATTACAAAATAAAAATATTTGAATGAAAATTTTTGAAAATTTAATGATACTTTTTTTTAAAGTCATATTTTTAAAACTAAATATTTGTTATAAATTTTCTGAATCAAAATTTAAGTATAATCTTTTAAAAATTTATAATCCAAATTTCAACCTTTAAACTTTATCGGTTTTCGACTTATAGCAATTTGAATACAGGAAATCTTGAAAAAAAGGTATCATGGAGAAAAACGTATTTTAAGTTTTAAAGACAGATGTTGTCGCCATGACAACAACTGTCAAGAGTGTTAGATTTTCAAAACAACGTACCGCAAAAATTACTATATTTCTAGTTCTAATTAAGATAGAAACATGATTTCGACGTCATTTTAAGCAGAAAAACACAGAGAATTTCTTAAAATAATAAAAAAAAAATTATAAAAATTGACGATTTTTGTGTCTCGGACCCCCTTAAAATAAGATCAAAAACGTGCTTTGGAATATTTGTACAAAAATGACATAATTAGCAAATCTCGTAAATTCGTTGTTAACGTATAGCAGTTGTGAGTTATGCTAATTAGTATGAGGATTTGCTTTTTAGTTGTCCTGAATTTGAAAATGTACCTTTAAAATTAGTTGAGAAGATTCGGTAGAACATTGCGAGTTAACTCAATGTTTTTGTTAAATCTAATTTGTTTTGCTACTAATTTTATTTCTTTCTCTTTAGGATTTATTCCCGACCGTCGTCAAAACCCGTTGTGTTGCTCCAGTACGACTATAATTAATTCAAAATAACAATGACCAAATACCTACTCATTTTAAGTTCATCAAATCGTATAGTTTTAATTAATTGTTTTTTCCATTGTGTCAAAGTTTGATCAACTTACTTCTGTAAGCCCCGTGTTATACTTCTATAGTGCTCGGGGAGTTTGCTTTTGTTCTCTAAAAACATCTAGCAACCTCAGATTACGATGTTTTTCGTTAATGGTTACCACGGCTTCGTGCAAAGCTCTGAAATTGGCGTTCCTTGGAAAATGTTTTCCCTCAAGAAAAGTACGATAATATTTCCTCGTTCTCCACTAGTTAAATCTCCTGGTGGTTGTGTTGGCGAGATATCTCGTTATTACATAGGAAAACTGACTAGATCCTGATGCACTATCTATCTCGTCGTTAGAAAAATTGATCTTTTGATCGGATCTCATCATCATAAAAAAAATCATCTGCGATAGCTTGATGGCGAGATATCTCGACATCAGTTGGAACTGGTCAGATCGTGATACACAAAATATTTCATCGGAACCACTTGTGGGTTAAAAGAAGAACTAAATATTCGTTGACCTTTGGGCGAATGCTCAGAAAAAGTCGCCAAAACTTTCGAAAGTTACCAACATTTTGAAATTTGTAGCTCTTGGAACTACACTCTGTAAAAAAAAAATCGACGCACCAAGAAAGAGTTGTCCGATGCAGACAAAAATTGGTGGATAAGAAAATTATGTACAGAATAGAAAATGATTAAAATTTCAGAACAATTGAATGATTTATTTCAGAGTTACACTAACGAGCTCAATAAGGTGTTGACCCGCCTCTAGCCTGGATGCAAGCTACCACACGACGTGGCATAGTCCGATAAAGCTCCCGTATGGTCTCCTGCGGCATTTCTTGCCAAATTTGCTCCAATTGTCGGACTACGTCATCAACATTCCCTACCGGATGCAGTCTCCTTCCCATCCTATCTCAGACATGATAGATGGGAGAGAGATCTGGTGATCTGGCTGGCCAAGGAAGTGTTTGACAAGCTTGAAGACAGTTCATAGCAACACGTGCCGTATGTGGTCTGGCATTGTCTTGCTGAAAAATAAGCCCAGGGTACTGCGAAAGGAACGGTAGCAAAACAGGTCTCAGAATGTCGTCAACGTACCGCTGTGCAGTAAGTGTACCTCTAATGACGACCAAAGGGGTCCGGCTATCAAGGGAAATGGCACACCAGACCATAACTCCTTGTTGAGGGGCCGTGTGGCGTGCAATAGTGAAAGCAGGATCGGCACGCTGCCCTGGGCTTCTACAGACACGTCTTCGATGATCGTCAGGACGCAGTTGGAAGCGAGATTCGTCGCTAAAGACTATACGTACCCAGTCAGCATCATTCCAGCCTGATCGAGCCAAGCACCACTGTAATCTGACTCGACAGTGTGCAGGCGTGAGTGGCAGGTGGCGTAACGGTCGGTACGAGCGTAGATTTCGCTCTCTCAGCCGTCTGTGAATGGTCATGGTGAACACTCGTGTGTGGGTCGCACGACTGATGGTTGATAGCGATGAATCAGGCGCTGTGGCAGCTGATCTGACAATCACTCTGTCCTCGCGATCTGTTGTGGCCTTACGTCGACCGCTACCCTCATGACGCTGAAATATGCCATTGTCCACACACTCTTGCCAGCATCTTCTAATCGCCGCATCGCTTCGACTCACATGACGAGCGATTCTCCGATTTGCCCAACCTGCCTTTTTCAATCCAATGATACGACCTCTTTCAAACTCTGAAAGTTGCTCGTAATGAGTTCGAAACCTGCGGCGAGGCATTTTTTCAGTCGCTGAAAGGTATCCTAAATCGCAATACAGCAGAAATTTTTAACAACAGTTCAATAACAACTCCTTATATACATCTGCTGGATGCGCAGTTCCGATGCGCTGGAGATCGCACTATTCATTCATTGGACACCAAATTTTAATCATTTGCATATTTGGACAAAACATATTTGCATACGAAATAATTTCAAAGCAATCGGATGATTCCTTCTTGGTGCGTCGATTTTTTCTTTTGTAATAGAGTGTATTTTGTTTCAAAAGATGCACCAAGTTTCCAAGATAGAAAACAGTAGCAGAAGGTTGCCGTTTTACCTGTGGTCGTTCTGTATAATTTTACATATTCACTCTATAACACAAAAAAATCGACGCACCAAGAAGGGGTTGTCAGGTTGCGATAAAATTGGGTGGATGTGAAGAACATGCACAGAAAAACAAACGTTTAACATTTCAGAATAATTGAATAATTTATTTCAGAGTTTGACCGTTACAAAGGGAGGAAGTCAATAAGGCGTTGGTTCACCTCTGAGCTAGATGAAGCTTAGAAGCATACAAGAAAAGTGAAGTATTTTGTTCTTAATCGCATGTTCTCTCTATTTCAATCAATTGTTTTAAAGTTTTCGAAATTTTTTCAACTGCAATTTACCGTTACTAGGGGGCCTGCCCCCTGCTCGCTAACGCTCGCCACCCCCCAGAGGATTGCTTCGCAATCCTCATTGGTTCGCAGCGCGAACCTATGCTCGCTTTGCTCGCCTCAATGAAGACATGTGTCCTAGCAGAAGGGATTGTTTACAAAATATGTTACCAAAAAAAATGTTTTTCAAATCTAAATTTGCTGTGTATTACAGAAAAAATATATACAGTATCTCTAAAATCAGAATTCAAATGAAAACTTTGTGCAAATTTTGACTCGAAATGTGAGCGTTGCTTTGGAAATTGAATACCCAGCATGTTGTTTGTGTGTACATTTTCCCAGCACTCAAACGACCCACACTTTTTCATTGAGTTTGTTGCCGAAAGTTGTAGTGCAAGCGTCTTGTTGAACTATAATTGTTGGCCCTGAAAAGGACCGTTTTTTAAATGGCCCTGAAAAGATCCTCCGCTTTCTTTTAGTTCTATTATAAACTAACTGCAACAGCTCATTAAAATTTCCTTTTTTTTTTCTCAATAAATTCAATCGATGCGCGAGACTTCGCGATAAACAAACAATCGTACAGTGTTGCCAAAACGCGATTACAAATAACGTCTTGTTCGTGAGCCACGTAAGAGAATTATATATATAGATTACGTTAATTTTAGGTTTTGTCATGAGCTGAATGGTTTTTGCAGTCAGCTTATAAATGCTCACAACAATATTTGCTGTCAGCTTCAAAATCTTATTTCGAGCCCTCTCACACTTATTCAAAAATCGACTGCCCTAAGGTCGACTGCTTTTTCGTCGGAACCGAATTAGATCTTGATAACAGATTTTGTGTTAAGACCTCATATATTTTTTATATACATAGATAACGTTGTCAAGTCAGCGCCTATATTACGAAGATATATTCCTCCTGTTTGTATTACTACTTTCGGCTACTTATTGGAAAACTATCACTAATGGAGTGTGTGAGCTTTCCTTAATTTCATTTAAGCTGTTATTAGGGTTAAATATATATAGGGGTAGTTCTCAAAGGGTGGGAACAAGACACATTTCATAAATTTAAGCTTTGACAGCAAATAAATTTAATTCTTAAATTAATTTTTTCCCCTCAATAGGTTTTTAGTTCTGTTGAGAGACAATAATTAATATTATTTATTACAACAGTTTGGTGGAAGTATCCTTAAGGGGTCCGGGACACAAAAATCGTCAAATTTTCGAATTTTTTTTATTATTTTAAGAAATTCTCTGTGTTTTTCTGCTTAAAATGACGTCTAAATCCTGTTTCTATCTTAATTGGAACTAGAGATATAATAATTTTTGTGGTGCGCTGTTTTGAAAATCTAACACTCTTAACAGTTGTTGTCATGGCAACAACATCTGTCTTTAAAACTTTAAATGCGTTTTTCCCATTATACATTTTTCAAGATTTCCTGTATTCAAATTCCTATGTCAAAAACCGATAAAGTTTAAGGGTTGAAATTTTGAATATATCTTTTTCAAACGTTATACTTTAATTATGATTCAGCATATTTGAAACAAGTATTTACTTTTAAAAATATGACTTTTTAAAAATCAAGTACCTTAAAATTTTCAAAATTTTTCATTCAAATATTTTTTATTTTTTATTAAATTAATATTTTTTAAATTGCTGAATCAAAATTAAAGTTTATAAATTTGTGAATAATTTACTGCAAGAATTTTGAAAATCGACTAAGAATAGTTTGAGCCTTAGCAATTTAAAATGACCCCTCTTTTTTTCAAAAAACTTTAATTTAAAATTTTTAGAAAACTTTTGGAAAAATTTTGTGTTGAGATTTTGCTTCTTAGTTGGTAGGGTAATCAGTACAAAAAAATTCATAATTCTAAATTAATTAATAAAAAATATTTTTGATGTGTCCCGGACCCCCTTAAAATTAAATTATTTAGTTACAAATGTCCGATTTTGGACATCTATAATGTTAACTGATACAGTACATCACCAACAAAATAAATTCTAATGTGTTTTCATCATATTCATATTAATCATATTCTCAGTCCCTTTACATAACTGATTCAAGAATCAATTACACAATGTCCAAAAGTCATTCGACTTGGGAAATGCTAAAGTTGTGTAGCCTACAAGCCAGCAATGTCCGAAATCTGTAACCTACAGATCTTGAAATTAATTGTTTTAATAAGTAATTTTGCAGAACAGTTCCTGTATTTGAATGATTGTATACTGTATTCTAGGCCTATAAACAATACAATAAAAAATATTGATGTTAAATTTCAATTATTATTCAGTTAACATTTAGTGTTTCCACATTTTGAGAATCTCCCATATGTAATTTCACAATATTTTCCGCTGATAAATCACTTAACATAACATACCTTGTTTTCCAATGATATTGTGTTTATTTAATAAAAATAATAATAGTTATTTTTATGGTTTTTTTTTTTTTAATTTTAATTATTATACGAGCCTGATGGTCCTCTCATATACATAGTAATAATAATAACAGTCTAAAACCCTAACCTCTTAATGCATTTAAACTATAAAAAAAAATAAAAATGCTAAAGTTCGTATACAAAGTAGAGATATTGTTCGTGTTTAGTTATACAGAACCGAGAGTGTGCGAATTTCCATTTTAAGAAATTGGAATATGAAAATTTGTGTTCGTTTCCAGTCCCAATTTAAAAAATAAAATTCAAGTACAGTATAATAGAATTGAAAGGCAACCTTTCTTTACGATGGTCCCGCTCTAAATAAACTGACTTACGTATATAGTACTGGCTTTGGATAGTAGTGGGGGAACGAACGTTCAATGGATGGACACGAAGTCATGTGCAATAGAAATAACTATTTTGGAGTGTAGGTGATAATGGGGTCGATAGCTTTCTCGCAAATTCCGGGGCAATTTGACATTCAACCGGAATTCTGGACAGCAACTTAAATTCCGGGACGGTTGGCAACCAAAGCTGTTATCCCTGTCCACTTTGATGGGTCTTAATTTCCATGGAATTTAACTGTTGGATTGATGCAAAACTTCGTCCCGTTTCTGGCGCTCGATGGCATTGCATCGCAAACCGAAGTGTTATCTACTTCACACGGTTATGTTTTGAAGTTGTTTGAAAAAAGAAGTTTCTGCGAGGAAAATAATTGTATTATTGGGTTTTATCTTTAATAAGCTTCCTTAAGCATTGTAAGTCCCGGTGCACACATCCGGTTTTTGAATGTGCGGCGCCATTGCGGCACCGAAGCCCAACTATGCACACATTACCGTGAAATGACGCAAGTGCTCATTTCGCGCCATTTGCGATAAATATTCTATCGAAGAAAACGTGTTTATTTCGCTTACTTGGTGTGCAAAAAGTATATTTTGAAACAAAAAAGACGTTACTGGATACAACCATTTATTAATTATTATTTATATTACATTTACTTATGAAAACAAGGTACTTCAGAACGGAGACACATGTGCGACGAGCTGTGGCGACGTGGGGAATTGCGGTACAAATTGCACGCTAGTTGGACGTGCGTCGCCGCAGCGGCATGTGTGCACTACTCCATTGGATCTAACGTATATCAGACCGCACTTGCGTTGCCGCAGCGGCTCTGCACGTTGGAAAACCGGGCCTAAATGGAAGAAAATAAGGGACATTTACGACACAGTATGCTTTTTTACTTCTGAAAAGGAAAGAATGCTTCGCAGTTGCAAAACCAATATGTGTGTTGTGCAGCGTGAGGGTGCCATCGACGATTCCGTGTGCCGTAAGTGGTTCAGAAAGTTTCGTCACCTGGATTAGTTCTTTAACCAGAAATCTCAGAACTTGTATGAGCACAAGGGATGATGCAGCTACCGGAGAGATGGAGAAAGGTCATAGAACAGAACGGGACGCACTGTACTGATTCAATGTAATATTTAGTCAATAAAATAATTTTTTCTTCAATTTTTATCAAACAAACAGGATGAACTTTTGCATCAATCTAATAAATAACTGTTAGTATGTAAAATAAATGTTTTTTCTAACAATTATAACTGGTAAATCTATCTTCTTATATCACATGTTTTATGTCGCCTTGTCACTGAATTGTGAAATCAAGGAAAAGAAAAATCAAACTTCATGTGAATCGTTGTCATGGACTTTAAATATAATCTAAATAAATTAAGTAATTATCATAAAAAGTTATTTTTTGTGAAGCTTAATCTTTCCACTTGGACGGACAGCTGGATTTTGGTTTTCCCGTTTCCTGAAAGGAAAAGGTTTACATACTTGATTGGTTATAGTATGGGAAAAAAAGCATCTTATTATTTTTTTGAGAAATGTGATACCCAAAAGAGAATTCGAACAATGTGAAGTTTTTAAAACTTTATTTAATAATGCGGTGCTTTCTCGTGGGGTCAGTTTTAACAAGATGACGATCGTTGTTGAGGAAAATTCAAATATTTGGAATTTTCTAGTAGTTTAGAGTCTAGGAATTTTCAATTTATTTCGGTAAATTATTATCCGGTAATTTATTTCGGTAGCACGGTTTGTCTTTCTTTAATCTTTGGTTTTTATTCCTTGTTTGCTTTAAGTATTCACTTTATTGATCACGTATTTAGAATCTAATAATCACTACCACATACAATGCATTTTGCTATAATCATAAAACGTCAAGTACCTTCTTTTAAGAGTGCTAATGTTTTCGTTTAAAACACAGTTAAGAAATTAGAGAGAAACTAAATCGCACTTTTAATGCGTTTAAAGCACTTATTACTATTTATAGGAATCGACATTTTGTTCTGCTGAACTCATTAAACACTTTTGTCTGCGATTATGCACGACGAGTTACTTTACCAAGAGTTACGAGAGAGTTCAATGTTTAGTAACGCTTCTGATTTTTGTTTAAAATTTTACAAAACCATAGTATTTTATACAGTAGAACCTAACCAATCAATTGATCTATACTTTAGAACCACATACACCTATCCACCTATGCTTTGTTTTTATCATTATTCAACAATAGCAAATGGTTTGTCTATCTGTTTGTAATACCAAAAATAATAAACATCATACTATAAAACTATGCATACATTTGACAACTTTACATGTACAACAATACATGTAATGAGAAAACAGTATTCTACATACAATTTCTTTATATTTACCTTAGTATAATGATCGCATTGAGACAACGCTTTTTTACAATAAAGCTTACAGAAGGTGTACTTAAAATGTGGTAACAACAAATGATTCATTCAAATACCATAAAAAGTCATACCTTGAAAGAAAAAAAGTTTTAATTTAGAACGGAGTGTAAAAATTAAAAAAAAAAACATCAACAAGAACTTCAAATTTTAAGTATTAATTTTTTGAATAATACTTTTTATTTAATTAATGTTCAATTCATTTTACTTTAATAAATTTATTTCAGTTTGAGTATTTATTATTTTACGATTACGTTTAGCTAATTGCAACTGTGAATAGGTCGTTAGATTATAAGATTGTTGAGCTAACCTAAACACAGTTTTATAGTCTAATGTTCTATTAATAAATAATATTTAAATATAATGTGCTTTATTAATCTTCCAGCGGTCGCGCCCTCCACACCAACGTGAAAGGCCGTGTATATTTCTTAGATACACTATTTTAAAATGTAAGGGGTCTTAAAATTTTAAATGTAAAGGATGTTTTTTTTAAATTATGCTTTAAATAATATATCGATACACTTTATTTTAAAAAATGCAATTCAAATTTCTATATTACTACTTTAATATATCTCTATATATTAAAAAAAGTTACCTCCGCCGCCGCTGTCACAGGATTGGAAACTGGGTTGTTTAGCTCGATACTTAGACGGTTTCCCGAGAAAGTACGGATAAAAAAATTACGAAGTTAACATGGTTTGTTCTTCATCGTGTTCCCTGGACAATTGTGAAGATATTTTTCCGATGCGGCTATTAGTTTTGGGTTTATGAAGTGTCAAAATAGAAAAAGCGAAATTTCTAACGCGAGTGAGCAAAAGACGTATAAATTTTCAGTCTTCAGTATAAATTTTTAGAGTACCTCTAAGCGTGAATTTTTGCAGCTCGTAGAGTATTTTTAGAAATTTCAATTTGGTTCCTGATAATATTTATTTTTGAAATTCGAGGAAAATCGTAACATTTTTGTTGCTTTTTTGTTAAAACTGTTATATCTAAATCTTATTACTATTAATTTTTAGATTTGAAAACATCGTAGGGAACCTTAGAATGCCCTCTTTCTTACGGTACAGTTATTTTTTATATTGGTTAATAAATAAATTCGATGCGATCAAAAGTTGGTCATGCAAATTTCGTATTTTTTAGATCCCAGATCCATAGCGTGCATTTCATTCAAAGAAATAAAGATTACAGTTTCTCTGACCAACGGGTTTGCCAGATGGCCCTTGGAACTAGCTGTGACGTCATGCTCGTTTTTTTGCTTATTACGGTTTGCCGATTAAGTACAGGTCAGAAAATCAGTACTATACGAATTATTAAGATAGTTTCGCCGTCGCAAGAGAGTGACTCTACGAAAGGAGTTTTGCTTTGCGAAGCATACCAAATGGGATTGCATAGATATCCCCGGGGGTTGCTGAGCGTAGGCGTGCAGGGGACGTAGCCCCCTAGTTTTATAAATTTATCTACCAATTTAATAGGATTACCAATACCAAGACCGGTCAATTTATCAAGTGTTATGCTGTCAATACTGGAGATGGAGGGCCTTTTGGGGCCATGTTCTCCATGACCTCATCAACAACTTTTAGAAATTTGATTTAAAATCACGTGTTTGTGTATTTGAGTTCTCACAGGAAAATATTGCGGTCATATTTGAGCATTACTAAATTTCATGAATCATTATCGTGTATATCAATATTTTTCTCATGGCTTTTTTCGAATTTCTCTACTTCAGAATTCACTCAGGAAGCCCCTTCACCCTTTGCACATCCTTCGTTTTTCAGAATTGTGCATTTTTTCATCGGAATTTTTTTTTGTATTTACAGTGGCTCCCAAAAGAGTGTTTGTACTCTTTAAAAATTTGTAGAACAAGAGCTGTTGCCAGAAAGTGAATTCGAATATTAAATCCAATAATAGTTTTTCATGTCATCTCCATCTGATTCTGAATAAAACAAAAAAAATGTATTTTTAATATCGACTCATTTCTTTTTTATAAATGAAAATGCAAGGAGGCATAGAAAGAACACGTCACAAAAGTGATCGTACAACGAAACATTTTCAGATAAATTCATAAATAAAATTATCGTCTATCGTTTTATTTTTTATTTTTGCACAGTGATGACATTTTAAATATCGTTTGGCTTTAATCTTTGCTTGCTTACTTCATAATATTCTATTTATTATTTAAAAATGGGTTGTAGTCGTAAGGAAACAAAGAACAGCATTCGAAAATTGATTATTTTCCACCATAGTAGTGGTAAATCAGTTGGTTATATCGCTAAATTAGTAAATTTATCCCATTCTATGGTGCAGTATGTATAAAATGCTTTAAAGAAGAAAACCGGATCGAAAACAAGTTAAGAAAAGGTCGTTCGCCAAAATTAACTCGACGTGATCATAGATGTATAGTTATAAAATATGGGGAAAATCTACGTTTGAGTGCTGTAAAACTTTCTGTAGAATTTACTAAGAAATATTTTACTTCAATTTTTCATCTGAAACTGTTCGACGAAAGCTCTGAATCAGGTGTATTATATGGATCTTTTGACCCAAGAAAACTTTTTTGTAAGGGAGAAAAATAGAAAGCGTAGGCTATCCTTCGCAAATTCAATGATAAATGAGCCAGATACGTATTAGTCATGTCTTATTTGCAGATGAAAGTAAATTGAACACTTTTGGTTCAGATGGGCATATAATTGCATGGAGAAGAAAAATCCCTAGCACTTAGTTGGAACAGTAAACATGGCGGTGGAGGTGTTAATGTGTGGGAGTGCATGTTAGCATCAGGACTAGGTAATTTGGTATGTATTGACGGCATAATGACTCTTGCTCTTTATTTAAATATTTTAAAAGACAATTTAAAAGTATCATCCTACAATTTGGGCATTGGAAACAACTTTTTTTTCGTTTCCCCAACTAAATTAACTTGTCACTATCCTACTTTGATATTTCTCTATTACACAGATTCCAGAAAAGAAATTTCACACCGTACTCAGCTGTATACAATTACCCCTGAAAGTAGGATTGATTGTAAACAACGATTTCCCTCCTGCTTTTGAATACGGAACAAGTGACAGCACTAGCAGTAGTCATGGCAATAGAAGGAACTATAATGGTATTTTGACCCTTCTAATAAAATGTTTATAATTACCCCGATTTGATGTTAACATTTCCCCCATACTCCCACTCCTTACCCCAGCAAAATATCGTGACACTTTAAAGTTGCATTGATCATGAGGTGAACTTCCAGGAATACATAAGAATAAATAATTCAATCATTTATTGAACAAAGAATGTATTTAGTGTAAAAAACAGAAAATTACAAATTTGAAAATTAAAAATTATAAATTAAAACGTACAAACTTGATTACTAAACCAGACAAGCATTACATTTCTATCACATTAACAGTGCCTCAAATTTGAAACTTTATTTACGGCCTTCTTTACAACAGGTAGAAAAGGTAAAATTGCTTTGACATGGTCTTTGGTTACACAGAATTTGTCTTTTCCAACCAGACGAATTTTCATTATCAATGCTTTTGAGTCCGGTGACCTCAAACTCCTCTTCTGAAACGACATCCACCCTTAACACAAATGAAAAATGGGGTTTCTTTCTACTTTCCCGCTCAGCATCTACAAGCAGAAACGTAGTCGTTTGAAAGTCTTTCATAGATGGCTCCAAATAGTATGTAACTTCCCCTAGAAGCTCGTCTTCCCTATTTTGCTTGAATGTTTGAAGAACTTCAAACTCTTCATCTTCCATGTCAGTCAATTCTTTCAATAGTTCCTCATCCTCGCTGCCTTTGAGTTCTCCTGCTTTCATTTCCATTTGCTTCTTTCTTGGTTTCTTGCTTACTCCTGGCTCTTTCACTTTCTTTTCACTTGGTATCCTTTTTTTTTCTCTTCTGGCCCCTTCAGGCGTGACAGAACTATAAGAACTTAACCATATGAGTCATGTTTTAGTAAATCCGTCTTCCTGCTCCCCAAGAATATGAAAAATGCTATAAAACGTAATTCAAAGTACTAAATATACAAAATGACGCTAAAAAACACCTTGGTTTTCTATCAAAATTGAACGAAACTATTACCAAAGTTATGTTTACAGTTACCCCGTCTCTTGAAAAATATGGAGTAATTGTAAACATTTAACTGTAGGTGTACTAAAGTTCCCAGAAGCAAAAGTCAATGATTTTCTGTTCGATAGAAACATAACTGACAGTAGTAAATAATTGGAACAACATACCTTTCAATAGATCACGGAGGGCAGCAGAAAATGCAGCACACAACAATTTTAAAACCCAAACGTTTCAACCACAAATTTTTCAACTAAACAGATTATTATCAGCTGTGGTTCATAGAAATGCGGGATCACCATATTGCATCCTCAGGGCTGCAACTTTCAGATATTACAACTTTTTAGCTTCTAGGAATCCCACTTGGGCGCTTATTTACAATTACCCCGCCTGACCCTATTCTAATTGACATTTCAATCACCCTTTAACTATTTCAACCCGAGCAACGCCGGGTAATTCATGTAATACTAGCAAATTTGATCACATCTTGATGGACAAGGTATCTCGTCCGTGAAGTTTTCAAGACGAGATATCGAAATTGTTCAGATCTTCATAGACGTTATATCTCGTCTAAACCACTTGGAAGATTAACTACATTCCTATACTAAGAAAGCAATATTATTTTTGAAAGATCATTTATATTCGGCCGACCAACCGGTATAGTGGTTAAGGTGTTAGCCTCTAGATCGGAAGGTTCCTGGTTCGAATCCGGGTCCGGGCATGGATGTTTGTAAGCGTATGGTGTAGAGGCGGCTGGTGCACCTTAAATCTGTCGTGGCCGAAAGTCCTCACGTTGGGTTGGCGTGGAAGTTTGGAGAGTGGGGTGCCAGCTCAGGTGTTGCTCCGTCATCTGACCGTGGTTCAAAATTACGAGGTGTTGTCCTCGGATCTTTCCCTTAAAGGGACTGATCCCGGACCGTCGTCAATAGCCCGTTGTGTTGCTCTAGTACGACGTTAACTAAACTTACTTACTTACCATTTATATTCGATCAATTTTTTCAATACCCCGACTTAAGCAAATTCGGAGTTACGCGGTTTTTGTTTTTTCGTTTGGCAATATTTACGTCAGCTATATTCAGTGTTTCTCTTGCTGTGATACGCTGTAACGCAGTGGATCGAGTGGTGAGAATGGAATACAACGAAATCGCCTAATTCACAAAAAACGCATTTATTTTACAAAAGAAAACGGTCCTACCTGTGCACTATATTACAATAGAGATTTGCATCCCTGTGTCGTGGGGGCTGCAAAACAGGCAAATATTCAACTGCCGTGGCCCCTATAAACGAGCATCACAAAACAAACACATCTGCTCAGCTCGAGTTCTGCAGAAGATCTATCTGTGTTGCCAAATTTTTCAAGGAATGTTAAAAATCATCTACACTCAAAACCAATCAGACGATTGCCGAAAACCATCTGTACAACCCGGGCAGATGTTTCGGGAATTAGAGAATATTTTGTATTAATACGTTTCAAGAGAGTGAACTGCATTTTTTATTAAATATTTTTCTTCTAAACTTGTGTTTTTGTTAGTACTTGGTCCCAACTAAACAAACTTTTTATGCAAAGTTGTACCATGACCTATGCGAATTCGACTTTCGCGATTTTCCGTCGGTCCCGTCCCCGGGAACAGAGAGTGCTTAAAACTGCAACTCACGTCGTAGAGAAATTTTTCCTTAATTTTATCAAAATATTGGCAGTTTTTTTTTATTATTAGCTACGATGTTCTGCAGTGCAAAGCGTACTGCTTGCCACACCTTTTTTGATCTTCTATAGCTTCGTAACAACCTCCCTACATCATCCCAAATTTTACCACAAGCACTTTATAAATAACACATCTTCTATGTCAATGACAAAATATTTAACTTCAAAAGTGATCGACAATATTGCAAATTATGAAAGTATGCCTCGGTTTTAAATAAAGTAAATTAATTAACTTTGATGTGTGTGTGTTTTATTATAAATATGTTATATATAGATAGTCGATAATTGTGTTTGACGTCTGTTTTTGATTTGACTGCAGTTTTCAAACTTAGGACAAAATGCCTGCAGAACAATTGCAACTGCTTGGAGTTGTGTTGCAGAACACTGAATATAATTTTGCACCTGGGGTCCTGTCTATCGCGTAACTTCTGGATATTACTATAATACTTTTGAAATTACAATTACTACAAACTTAGGTGCTCGGAAAATTTGGCAAGTCCTTATAGAATACCATTCAACATAACATTCATACAAAATGAAGTCTAAAATTCAAAATGGAGAACGAATTCTTGAAGTACCGAAAGTACCGAGCCACAAAAAATAAAATAATCGATGAATTAATTATTTTTTTAAACGAATTTCTCACATGCATTATTTTGTTTTAAAACAATTTTTCAGTGTGAAAAATAAAATTCTCTTTTCTCTATGTATAAGACAGAAGTAATTAGACGATGTAAAAATAATAAAATTGAAAAAGTTTTCATTACAACTTGCGCGATTAATATAATTTCATTAAATGTAATAGCTGATACAGAGAGAGAGAGAGAGAGAGATTTTATTCATATCTACACAGTTTTCATATTCAAAAGTTCGCCTGTGTGTTTATTGAATTTCAAATCCAATCTCAGATACTTTTTCCTAAAATTTGGTTGATATTTTCGAACTAAACAAAGAACTGATGATAGAAGCTTCTGATTTCTAAATCTTTTCCGTGTTTTGTACAATTTGTTTCTTGGGAAATAAGTATTCTTTTGCGAACTGTTTCCTGTGTTTTCCATTATGGTACGGCAATTTTTCTTTTATGCGTGAAATTGGTTTGACCGAAGTACACAAAACATAAAATCGGTATTGATTTGTGTTCTGAAAAGGAAAATATGCGTTGTAGGTATTGTAAGAACTACAACTGTAAATCTTGTACTGAGTTACAAAAACGCTGAAATAACATCAATAATAATAACAAACAAAGGAAATTCATGACGTGTTATAGTTTATGTATTGGTTTATGTGAAGAGCAGTTTTTTAGTAATAAATGTTTGAATTTAATGATTGTTGCTTGGTTTTGGAAGTTTTATGACGCAAAGGCCATATTTGGCCATATGAGCCAGACACAAGACATACAATATCTAGTAATTGACACATATACAATGAAAGTTTGTAATGACACACAAGAGATAAATACACTCTCCAAGGAATGCACCTGCCAGAAATCGATCCTGTATTCCTCCAACAACTCGAAGCTGAATAAAATGAAACACATGGAATTATAATTCCTTTTGTGATAGCGATAATTAGTGATTATCTAAGCTGTTCAGACAAAATCCTTTCTTTGAGTTGAAGGAAACATGTCCACCACCCCAACGAGAGAGAATTTGAGGCCACGACAGATTTAACGTGTACCTGCCCCATGTACAGAACGGTATTTGGTTGGATCGAGTAACTCACAACCCTCCGGTTGCTAATCGTTGAAAAGGCGTGGAAGTTAAGAGAGTGGGGTGCAAGCTCAGGTGTTGTTTTCGCAATCTGACCGTGTGGTACTCGTATTTCCCCCTCAGTATTGATCCCAGACAGTAGTCAATAGACCGTTGTGTTGCTCTATTGCGACGTAAATAAAAAACCTATCTACCTACCAAGGTGTCCTTGGATATTTCTTTCGGTTTGGATCTCGTACCGTCGCCAATATCCAGTTGTGTTGCTCCAGTGCGACGTTAATTAACTATCTACCTTACTTGACTTCTTGTCAGTTTTAATCTGCTCGACCAATAGAATATTTCCTTTAATTCTTTCAACCAATAGATATGATTATTTAGTGGCACAGTGACTATACACTACCGTATAATAATGGTCCGGACAGCAAGATGTGATGGTATAAGGGAAATAATGCATGCTTTAATAGGGGGATGATTCCCCACGTGCTGCAATTACAATAGCAACCCATCTGGGCATACTTTGAACAAGGTTTGGATACACAGCTATGGGTATTTGTGTCCATTCCTGCTGCAAGAATGTCGCCAGCTCAGCTGTAGATTTCGGACGCGTTTCCCTGGTCCGTAAACGTTGCTCTAACCCATCCCACAAATGTTCTATAGGGTTTAGGTCGAGACTCTGAGCAGGGCAGGGAAGACGTTTTACATCCATATCTCAATACCACTGCTCGACAGAGGCTGCAACGTGACATGGAGCGTTGTCTTCCTGGAAGTAACATTCGTCCATTCCATAAAATGGCCAGAGCGTTGGAAGAACTTGATTGTCCAAAATTTTCATGTAGGCGTCGTCGTTCAATTGACCTGGAACGACATGAAAAGGTCCCAGGCCATACCCCGAAATACACCCCCAAACAAGGAGTCGGATTTTATGCAAATCTGCTGGCGTCCGGTCGATTATTGTAGGGTAGTGTATATGGCCAAACTGCGCCAAACACAAGACTGTCATTTCCAAGCAAGAAATATTCGTGAAATTGGGAACAAGAGGGATTGAGGACTAGAACAATGGCATGGAAGGGAAAAAAATCGCTTTGGTATCCAGGGAGTGTCTCAGTTTATTAACGTAAGGCCCGTGTAAAGACATAAGATCACTATAGCACCTCGGGTCCGTTAAGCCTACCTATATGCATACCTCAGATACATCCTCCGAGTGCTTAAAATTAACTATTATCTTACGTTAATTAACTATATATCTGTCGGTTGCTAATCCGCTACACTTCCATACCGGATACGTCGGCACCTGCTTTTTTGTTGGTTTTAGTGAGTTTGTAAAATACACTCTATAACAAAAATAATTGACGCACCCAGTAGGAACTGTCCGATTGCGATAAAAATGGATGGATGTGACGAACATACATAGAAAAACAAACGATTCAAATTTCGGAACAATTGAATTATTTATTTCAGAGTTTGTCGGTTACAAAGGGAGGAAATCAATAAGGCTTTGGTTCACCTCTGAGCTAGATGTAAGCTGTCATCCGGCGTGGCACAGACTGAAAAAGTTCCCGGTTTTGGAATTTCTTGCCAAAATGTCTCCAACTGTCGGGCTAAATGGTCAACATTCCTGGATGGTTGCAATCGCCTTCCCGTAACGTTCCAAATGTGTTCTATGGGAGAGAGATCGGGAGACCTAGCTGGCCAAGGAAGTGTTGAGAAAGCTTGAAGACAATTCATAGCAACACGTGCCGTGTGCAGTCGGGCATTATCTTGAAAAGTAAGTCCGGGTGTCGCAAAAAGAGCAGTAACACATCCGGTCGTAGAATGTCGTCAACGTACAGATGTGCTGTAAGTGTACCAGAAATGACTACCAAAGTTCAATCAAAGGAAATGTCCCCTCTCGAGACCCTAACGCCCTGTTGTGAGCATGTGTGATAGTAAGGACAGTATCCCCACGCTCACTTAGACGTAACCAGTTTTGTCTGCGGTAGTCGTCAGGACACAGATAGAAACGGGAATCGTTAGTAAGTATACGTGGCCAGTCAGCGAGGTTCCAAGTTGATAGAGCCAGGAACAACTCCTAGACAATTCCTTCTTGGTGAGTCGATTTTTTTTTTGTTACAGAGTAGTATACAAGAAAACGAACAATCCTCAAAAGTGGATTACAATCTCACCCAATACGAAACTTAAGTTTTCATTAACTAGCTTATGAGGAGATAATGAAGATTCAACCCAAAACTTATGAACGCTCCATCCAGAGTGGGTGCTTTATTCATTAGAAGATACTTTATTCTCACAATAAATCTGACTTCCTTCCAAGTACTAGATGGGAAGGAGGTACAAGTGGCCAGTACAAACTTCTTCCTATCTATCGATTTGGAAGTCCTTTCAGCGCATTATGGATCATTCATTCAAAATCGCCGAATGCTTTTGTTCTTCGGCCTTTCAAAGAGTGTTCGAGTGGAAGGAGAAACGTTCCCATCAACACCTGGCGATTCCAGGGACATGCCACCCTCAGGAGGAACGAAGGGCTTCTGATCGTCTGAAGGGGTCGAAGAATAAGTAGTTAGTGGCTTTAGTTCGGGATGTTTTTAGTCTTAACTATAATCAGATGAACCTTTGAGTGGGGGATTATTTGGGCAGAGAAATAAAGTGATAGAGGTTGATTCGATCTAAAGAAACTGTTTTGAAAATCTTTCGAAGACTGTGTGAAATTGGATAAATTTATTTAAGTGTACTTGGAAGTAATTCTTGAGGAAATAAGATATAACTTATAATAGAATTGACTATGAATATAAGAATTGTTTTGATAGTTCAGAATTCATCATTGTGTACAGTTGAGTAATGTTTCAATGTGACTAATCACTGTGCACAATGGCACATTGTAAGTATTAACAATTTTACAATTTAATCGGTTCTTGAAAAGGAAATCTGATTTGATAGAATTATTTTTACTTTTTGGCGTACTTATGTGTAGAAATTTCAGATGAGTAGCTGGCAACATTTTGGTTTCACAACCTTTCAGATAGATGTCATCATATGTCAGTGCTCGCAGTCAAAGCCAGTCATTAATATTGTTTATTGAGTTTATTTGGGAGTTTCAATTGCTTTTGCAGCGGAGATCTGGTTTGTGACTGTAAAGTGGTTTATTTTGTGATTTCTGTATGGTTTAGAAAGTGTCGTATGGTGCATTGGGGTTGATGTAAAAGCTCGTCCCGCTTTTTTTTATAATAATAGAAGAAAAATTATTTTATTGACTAAACATTACATGTAATCAGTATAATAAGTGCCTTTCTATTCGATGATCTTCCTCGATCTTTACGGAAGTTGCACAATCCTGCGCGAATTTTTAAAATGTCTGGCTCAAGAAATGATCCAGTTGACGAAACTTTACAAACGCCAGGTGGAATCGTCGGCGGCACCTTCACTCTACACAACACACTTCTTCTATTGCGTCTGCGAAGCATTTTTGCTTTTTCGGAAATAAAAAAAGCATAATACATCAAAAATGCTCCTAATTTTCTGCCATTTTTAATGCTCAATCAAACTTAAAAACATAACCCAATAACACTATTTCCCCACCACCACCACAAGTTCTCGCTGAAGTTCCTTCTTTCCAACTGCCATCTGACCATGGTTCAAAATTGCGTGTTGTTGGCCTCGGATCTTTCCCTTGGAGATTGAACCCGGACCGTCGTAAATATCCCGTGGTCATGCTTCGGTACGACGTTACTTAAATAAATATCATACCTACCTTCTTTCCAACATCAAAACTTTACTTCTATGAAGTAGGGATGCGACATCTACAGCAAAACATCGATGTTCAAAAATAAAACATTGATGTTCAACAACAAAACATCAATGTTCAACATTAAAACATCGATGTTCAACATTAAAACATCGATGCTCAACATTAAAACATCGATGTTCAAAATTAAAACTTCAATGTTCAACATTAAAACATCAATGTTCAACATTAAAACATCAATGTTCAACATAAAAACATCGATGTTCAAAATTAAAATATTGATATTGATAATGCATCGCCCAAAGACCATTGATGTTTTCAAACATCAGTGTATTTAAACTTTTCCCCCCATTTCTGAAAACTGGTTTAGCAACCTCAAACATCCCCGGGAGGAGATTTAATTTGTCATTTGCAGTGTTTATTAATTTATAAGTAAGACTTATTTTTAGCTGTCAAAACAAAGTAAAAAAATTAATAAGAACAATTAACAAATCTTTTATTTCAAATTGAATAATATAAAAGAAATTAATGTTTACAATAATTTGACATAGGTACTACTAATTATAAGTATAATTAGGTAGGTACATAACAATAATTAGTGTTAGTTATTATTAATTATTATTTATCAACCTATGTGTGTGTGTGTGGGGGGGGGGAACAAAAACTTATTTTTTATTTACTGTAAGTAAAAAATATTGGGGCCTATAATTATTATAGTTATTCATTCAAAAATGAAACATCGACATCGTAAAAACATCGTCAATGTTAAAACATCGATGTTAAACAAACATTGTTGTTAAACAAACCTAAATATTAAATAAATATAAATATTAAATAAACATCAATATTAAACAAACATCGGCCCCAACATGGTAAATACAACAATGTATTTATAAAACATCGACGTCGCATCCCTACTCTTCAGACCCTTCACCTTTGGCCTCTTTGGTCTAAAAGTATGTTATGTTTACTGATTATGAAAATCATGCTACTTGCGATGTTAAAAAACATCGGCTCCATTACATCGGTATTTTTTTTTTTATAAAACATCGATGATTTGAAAACATTGTCATCGATGCCGCATCCCTAGTGTAAACTAGAGAACACTTCGGTTTTGCTATGCAATGCCATCTAGCGCCAAAAATGGGACGACCTTTTACATCAAACCAATAGGAAAACGGCTTATATACCTTTCTTGCTGTGGATTTTTATCAAGACAGTGAAGAGCATCTACGGAGTCTGTCAGAACACGAATGGGACGATCATTCAAGGAGAGAGAACGCATTAAAGTATCATTAATTTCAAACAGCTCTGAATCAAGACTTGAACATGAAGCAGCCTAACACAAGAAACACTTCGCACAATAACAAAACTCGTATAATAATAAACATAAATTTTTGACAGGAATTCTCCAAGAAAGATTTACACACCAGCGTAGAAAGACTCTTCCATTGATCGCATATCAGAACCTTGTTTTACTGAGAATTGAGGATTATGTTTACGACCGCACTTGAAAAGCTATTTATGAAACTTCAGTCAGTGGGCCTCTATGCATCGGCACTTCGTTACTCTTGAAGGATGCGCTTCACAGCTTCCTCTTCTCGCTTCATATTTTTCATTTTATCCTCATGAGTGAATAAATAATTCCCTTACAACCTTTCACTAGAGAGAACGAACAGGAACTTTAAATTTAGAATACTCATTCATCGCTTTTCAACGTCGCGGGATCTGTTCTGGTTCTTATTGACTACATGACATGAAGTTAAAGACCTTATTAATGCATTTTATCATGTTCTTTAACCTCTAATGCATTTTAGACTTCGAAATCACTTGCGATAGTATACAATTTGAATTACTTCAGGCGTTAACCATTGAGCATAACATAGAGAAAAATAGAATTCCAACAACATATATAATGACTAAATAACCACATAAATTGGTTGAAAATGTTTTTGAAAAAATTCTATTAACTGTTCAAGAAAGTTATTTAAGAACATTATTATTTAATGCTAGAAATTAGAACTTAAATAATATACTTTAGACTCATGCTTTTCGAAATCTTATGCAATAGGATGCAATTTAAATTGCGAACGAAAGATATCTTGAAAACGAATAAACTATTCCAAAACATCTAGCAAACACTGATCAGGAAGAAAAACATCAGATATTTTCGTTTAGAAGTAGTATTGAAGATTTATAATATCGCATGGATTAATTATTTATGTCTATCATGCAAGAATTCATAGAAAACTGAAGACTCCGAATTTTAAAATTTGGAACATCATGGAAAAAATTGGAACATCATGTCACATCATTGGAACATCATCATATAAAATTTGGAACATCATGTCACATCATTGGAACATCATGTTATGGAACATCATGGAAAAAATTGGAACATCATGTCACATCATTGGAACATCATCATATAACATTTGGAACATCATGTTATGGAACATCATGGAAAAAATTGGAACATCATGTCACATCATTGGAACATCATCATATAAAATTTGGAACGTCATGTTATGGAACATCATGTCACATCATTGGAACATCATGTCACATCATTGGAACATCATGTTATGGAACATCATGGAAAAAATTGGAACATCATGTCACATCATTGGAACATCATCATATAACATTTGGAACATCATGTTATGGAACATCATGGAAAAAATTGGAACATCATGTCACATCATTGGAACATCATCATATAAAATTTGGAACGTCATGTTATGGAACATCATGTCACATCATTGGAACATCATGTCACATCATTGGAACATCATGTTATGGAACATCATGGAAAAAATTGGAACATCATGTCACATCATTGGAACATCATCATATAACATTTGGAACATCATGTTATGGAACATCATGGAAAAAATTGGAACATCATGTCACATCATTGGAACATCATCATATAAAATTTGGAACGTCATGTTATGGAACATCATGTCACATCATTGGAACATCATGTTATGGAACATCATGGAAAAAATTGGAACATCATGTCACATCATTGGAACATCATCATATAACATTTGGAACATCATGTTATGGAACATCATGGAAAAAATTGGAACATCATGTCACATCATTGGAACATCATCATATAAAATTTGGAACATCATGTTATGGAACATCATGTAACATCATTGGAACATCATGTTATGGAACATCATGTCACATCATTGGAACATCATGTTATGGAACATCATGGAAAAAATTGGAACATCATGTCACATCATTGGAACATCATCATATAACATTTGGAACATCAGGTTATGGAACATCATGGAAAAAATTGGAACATCATGTCACATCATTGGAACATCATCATATAAAATTTGGAACATCATGTTATGGAACATCATGGAAAAAATTGGAACATCATGTCACATCATCATATAAAATTTGGAACATCATGTTATGGAACATCATGTCACATCATTGGAACATCATCATATAAAATTTGGAACATCATGTCACATAAAATTTGGAACATCAATATTACTTTCTTTATACCTAAAAATTCAATAATTTAAATGTACTCTATAACAAAAATAATCGACACACCAAGAAGGTGTGCAGAGTTACAGTTGTACCGGGCGCGATCCACTTGGTACGGCGATGACTGAGTGCGTAAAGTCTTTAGAGACGAGTCCCGTTTCCAACTGTGTCCTGACGACAAATGCAGACGCGTCTGGAGACGTCCAGGGCAGCGTGAGGATCCTGCGCTTACTATCGCGCTACACAAATTCCCACTATCTAATAGTATGGGGTGCCATCACCTTTGATATCCCTTTAGTAGTCATTTCAGGCACATCGGTACGTAGACGACATTCTACAACCGGTTGTGTTACCTTTCATTTTGCACAGCACACGGTACGTGTTGCTATGAATTGTCTTCAAGCTTACCCAACACTTCGTCGTGGCCAGCTAGTTTTCCTGATATATCTTCCATAGATAGAGCACATTTAGGACATTATGGAAATGCGATTGCAATCACCCCGGAATGTTGACCTTTAGCCCGACAGTTGGAGACAATTTGCAAAGAAATTCAGTAGGACAAAATATGCTCCCCGGGAAAGCTTTCAGTCTATGCAACTCCGGTTGACATCTTACATCCAGACCAGAAGTGGACCAACGCCTTATTGACTTCCTCTCTTTGTAACGGTCAAACTCCGAAATAAATCATGCATGTTCTTCACATAGAGTGTATATAAATTACTTTTTCATACTTTTTGTTTTTATTTCATTTATTTGTCCCACAAGGGGACTCCGCTCCCTGCTCACCAATCCCCGTGGATTGCTTAGCAATCCCTTTTGGTTTCCTTCACAAACCAACACTCCTTATGCAGATTCAATCTCCTGCGACGGCGAAACTGTCTTAATAATTCGTACAATCCTGATTTGACTTGCCGGTCCATGACGTCACAGAGAGGGCTCCGCCCCCTGCCAGCCAATAGCCAATGCTTGCGAACCCCCGGTGACTGCTACACAATCTAATTTGCTAACACTCCTTTCGCGCGCAAGTGATTTCGCTTTTTTTTTTCTTTAACAGTTAATGCACTTTAAGCTAATAGCCGCATCAGTAGAAAACTATCTCCATCTTGTTCCATGTAAATATTGAATAAACCATGTTACTCTGATAACTTTCTGATCTGTACTGATCGGCAAATCGTCTGAGAATCGAGCGAAAAAACGAGCATGATGTCACAGCGAGTTTCAAGGGCATCTGGCAAACCTGATAGTGAGAAAATGTAACCTTTATTTCAATGACCGCAATCGCTCCACGATCTAAAAAATACGAAATTTGTCTGACCAACTTTTGATCCTATCGAATTTATTTATCATCCAATTTCAAAAATAATTGTACCGTAAGAAAGAGTGCATTGTGAGGTTTCCAGTGATGTTTTAAAGTTTAAAAACTAATGGTTATAAGCTACAGATATGACAGTTTAAAAAAAAAATAACTAAAATGTCCAGATTTTCCCCGAATTTCAAAAAATTATTATCAGGAACCGAATTGAAATTTCTAAGAAAAACTTGGTGTGTTGCAAAAGTTCACGTTTAGAGGTACTCTAAAAAAATCACGGCTGAAGACCGAAATTGTACGTCATTACTCACTCGAGTTAGAAATTTCGCTCTTTCAACTTTGACACTTAATAAACCCTAAACAAAAAGCCGCATCGGAAAATAATCTTCTTCGACTTGTTCCCTGTACAATCTTGAACAAATCATGTTAATGGTGTAATTTTCTGATACGTACTTTCTCAGGAAACCGTCTAAGAATAGAGAAAAAAAAGCAAGTTTTCAATCCAGCAGCGGCGGCGGTAACTTTTTTTTAATGTACAGATATTTACAATTATCAGTTTGATGACTTTGGGAAAAAATTAAGTGTAATGTAAATCATGATTTCTTTTACAATTTTGTCACATTTATCGAACAGTTCATTTCAAAAACACAGCACCATTTTGCATTCCAGTGAACCATGACATGGTTCATCTCACGTAGAAACGTACCATAAGACAGCCGTTAAATTGAAGTCAACAGAATTTCAGCAAGAGAAAAACCACTCCCGAGTGCGATGAAATTTTATTACTGATAACTCTTTGCTAGCGTTGATATTTTGGAATTTGTAGAGCCTGTATTATTTATCGAGTCTAGATAAATAAGATTTTGTTCAAAGCTTTCATTCGCTTAAAATCTAACTGTAAAAGTACTGAACTTTCCTTTCCTAGTTTCTTTAGTTGAAAAAAAATGAAGATAAAAGGTATACATATGCATTATGTGAAAACATTTTAATTGTATTCCATAATCAATAATGCATAGAAAAATGCGTTTTCCAAAATTATTGGTCTTCGGAGCTCTCATATTTAGTCTCTCCCATCGTGATACATAATTGAGTTTAATATCCTTTCATTTGCATATTCTTCGAAACGAAACTTCGACAGCGAATCATTTAAGCGCTCCCGTAATAGGTTTGGAGACAGGTAAAATATAAATTCTGATTTATGAAGATGATACAAGTTGATGGCTGCTACCGATAAATAAATCAATACTTTTGAAGAACTCTCATAAAAATCTGCAAATTTAGGGTTTTTATCGTAAAAGATTGTTTAATTTGAACGGAGATCACCAGAACCTTTGTTTTCAAAACATTCTTTTTTACAGTGAGATCTATAGTTAGTTATATTGTTACGTTATGGGTGAAATACTAGTCATATACAATATTTTACCAGGGACAATATTAACTCAAAAGTAGAAATTCTTTTTCAGACAATAATTATTAATTTAAAAGTACAAATTTGATGTATGTTTAGCAAACGATCTTTATTAATGTTTTAATTTCAATCCTTTCAGAATTAAATTGATGTATTTATCTTTTGTTATGTGGCAACAAAAAGTAGATATAAAAAATAAATCAATGTTCCACAAAAATGGCGGTCCAAAAAGTTCTTGAACTTGAAAATGGGTTATTATAATGTTTTATAGAAAATTACTAAGTTTCATCACGTTTTCTGATCCTCTATTACCAGAGAACGTATACTAGAGAAAACCTGCAGTTGTAACAGATATATATTGAGATAATTTCGTATTTAATTTTTAATAGTTGTGAGGTTTAATTACATTCTATACTTGCAAACTTCAATCTTTTGTACAATAAAACAAAGCGTTTCGAAGAGTCCTCAATGTAACGAAAATTATGTTTATCTCCTTGGAATTGTATAGGAAAATAAAGTAAATAAAGGTTACTAAAAAGCACATTGAAATAAGTAGGTACGTTTAATGAAGCAACAAGATCATAGCCATTCAACAGAAGTTCAACATGTTAAGATATTTATAGTTCTGTGTTATATAAAATAAGTAAATAATCTTTTTTTGGTAAAACCATTTCTTTTATTTTGCTTGCTTAGCTTGACTGTTCATTTCGAGATCTATTACCACACATGCTGTGTGTTTACAAGTACTTCAGAATACCAGACAATATTACTATCGCTCAAAATAAAATGTTGATTGAGAGCTATTTTACTTTTCCACAGCCATTAAGTACTAGATGCTTTAATAGCTGTAAGCCCCCTAATTATGAAATATGGAAATACTACATGGGAGGGTACAATAAAAGAACAAGCTCTCCTTATTTGTCATACTTTAATTTAAGCAGTTATGGGCCCTGTGGTAGATATGTATTTCAATTAACGTCGCACTGGAGCAACCTAATGGACTATTAGCGGCGGTATGGGATCAAACCGGAAGAGAAAGATCCAACACCACGTCATAACTTTCTGGTGACTAGTGACTTCAACGTGCACCAGCTCCTTTTGTACACGACGGTCTTTAGTTGGATTCGAACTCGCAAACCTCCGTTTGCTAGTCCGTTACTCTTCCAACTGCACTACACCGGCCCATAATTGAATAAGTTACTAGGGGGCCCGCCCCCTGCTCGCTCGCCAATCCCTGGAGGATTGCTTCACTGCGCGAATATATGCTCGCTTCGCTCGCATCAATGAAGACATGTGTCCTAGCAGAAGGAATTGTTTACAAAATATGATGTTCCCAAAATATATTTTTTAAATCTAAATTTCTTTTGCTGTTTTTCAGAAAAGATATTATACTTGTACCTATGAAATCAGAATTCGAATTAAAACTGAGCAAATTTTCACTCGAAATGTGAGCGTTGATTTGGAAATTAAATACCCAGCATGTTGTTTGTGTGTGCATTTACCCCTGCACTCGAGCCACCCAAGCTTTTTCATTGAGTTTGTTGTCGAAAGTTGTAGTGCAAGCGTCTTGTTGAACTATAATTGTTGGTCCTGAAAAGGACCTTTTTTTAAATGGCCCTGAAAAGATCCTCCGCTTTCTTTGATTTCTATTATTAACTGCAACAGCTCGACTAAAATTCATTTTTTTTTCTGTAAAATTTCATCCGATAACGCTATAAATTGAATTGAAGCGCGAGGCCTCGTGGTAAACAAACAATTGTATAATGTGGCCAAAACGCGATAACAAATAACGTCTTTTTTGCGTGCCGCGCAAGAGAATTATATATATAGATTGAAGCGCGAGGCCTCGTGGTAAACAAACAATCGTATAATGTGGCCAAAACGCGATAACAAATAACGTCTTTTTTGCGTGCCGCGCAAGAGAATTATATATATAGATAATTAAGGCCCACTTTTTGCAACAAATGCAATTTTTTTTGCACGTTATACGCTGCATGTACAGTATTAAAACTAAAATTCCTCCTACATGGGGTGTATAGTAAGTGAGTTATAACCGCAACATAAATGTAACTACCTGCCACTTTTTAAAATTTAGCTTAAAATTAATTACTATGAAATTTCTATTTCACTTTTTGCTCTCTGAACCAACCCTTCGATCACTTGTGTCTGATCTTGTGAAGGCCGAAGTATTGCGGATCAAACAAGTTCATGGAAAGAAGGTGTTCGTCCTAACAGACGAAAGTGAAATAAATGGCAAGAAGCACTTTTAACACATTGGTTGGCACTCTTGATAATCCAGAGGAAACTTGCGTAATCGACTGCAGGGTTTGTGAGGTGAGTTTCGATCATCAATATGTTGTTTCATTGTAGATGACGTTTTAAAATCTGAATGTTGAGCGAAAGGATTTTGCGCTTCTGCTATCCAATACAGCATATTATACGACTGCGGTTTGTGCGCAGTTTTTCAATGTTAAAGAAATTATGGCCAAGGATTGGCCATTCAACGTTCTTCTGTATTTAAGAATGTATTATAATACTAATGTAACGATAATTGCCAATATATTTTGAATTTTTTCATTTTTTACGAATAATTTATTTTAGAATTTAGTGTATCAAAAATAATGCAACTTTATTTCCATAAATGCAACTTTAGGGAATGATAAATGCAACTTTTCCCATTTTTACTGCTGTGCCGACCAACCGGTATAGTGGTTAAGGTGTTAACCTCTAGATCGGAAGGTTCCTGGTTCGAATCCGGGTCCGGGCATGGATGTTTGTAAATGTATGGTGTAGAGGCGGCTGGTGCACCTTAAATCTGTCGTGGCCGAAAGTCCTCACGTTGGGTTGGCGTGGAAGTTTGGAGAGTGGGGTGCCAGCTCAGGTGTTGCTTCGTCATCTGACCGTGGTTCAAAATTACGAGGTGTTGTCCTCGGATCTTTCCCTTAAGGGACTGATCCCGGACCGTCGTCAATAGCCCGTTGTGTTGCTCTAGTACGACGTTAACTAAAAATTACCATTACCCATTTTTACTGCAACAAAAAAGTTGCCCTAGTTATAATGTAACGATATGAGCATGATTTAGTTATAATGTAACGACATGACATGATTTAGTTATAATGTAACGACATGAGCATGATTTAGGAGTAGTGGAAGTGAGACGACTAAGCTGCTTGAGGGATTTAGTCAGAAGTGAAAGAGAGAGAAAAGTTAAAACGCGTGGCAAGAAGAATGTGAGAAAGGAGCACAATCAACAAATTTAGTTGTTCCTACATAAGCATTTGAGACAGGAATGCAACGACGTTGAATTAAAAATGTCTAGCGATTTCACCACATATATTTTTGGGGGTAATTAACCGTCAGCACATTAATCGTCTTAGGGGTTCACTCGTAATTCCACCTTGCAATCTGCAGTTTTCCCTGCATGACTTGGAAACATTTTTGACCTTCTTGATAAGTCGATCGACAAAGAATGGATAGAATCTATCCAAAGGATTCTGTTGTAAGGAACTGTGTAACATAATCTTTCCAAGGAATTATACCACAATGAAATGAGTAATAAAATCTTCACATGCGCGAGATTCTATTCTAAGGAAAGGAGCAGTTGAATATTTAAAAATGATTCTAATTTAGGAAAGGACAGATCGAATCTTTCCAAAGGGTTGTTATACAGAAATAGTCAATGGAATGGTTCCAAAGGATTCTTTCCTAAGGAAAGGACCAATAGAATCTATTTCTAAAGGTTGGAAGAATCCGTGAATTCATTCTTTAGAACGGAGTGGTTATTTAGTTATTAAGTGCGTAGGAACGAAACACAATACTGCTCTACAAGACGATTAGAACGTTAATTATAACATAACACTTCATCACAGCAACTTAGGGCTATTAGCTATGATCTCAGTTATATCAATTCAGTAACCTTATTCGAAATTTGTTGATTTTATAAATCTTTAATAGGATCTGTAAAGCCATTTGGGGGTTTACAAAAAGTAAAATTGAAATTATATCAAAAATACCGATTTTCTGTTGATCTTGTTGATGTATCAATTTTGAAAAGATTCTTGGAATATATTTGTGGGAAATTATAAAGGTTTAAATATGAGTTATTATCTTTTCCCTGTTCTTTTACTAGATAGTAGTGATAGTGCACGCAACTACATACAAACGGAATACGAAAAAATAATTTGGGAGAATAATCAAATCCCTTGAACATTTATTTTTTCTGTCTCACTTGCTCGCCTCTAAAAGCATAACAAAAATTTAATTACAATGAAAATAACGAAAAGGGTCATTGCGTGTTTATGTGATTCGATCAAAAGCGTTCAAGAAACTCATTTTTGTTGGGTTGGTGCTAACGTTCGTCCCGGATTTTTTTGACAAAAATTGAAGAAAAAATGATTTTATTTGCTAAAACTTATACTAAATCAATATTGTTTGTGCTTTTCTGTTTGACCTTTCTCCATCTCTTCGGTAGCTGCATCTTACGGGATGTAGGATCGTTCTTTGTAAGCAACCCCGCCACGCACAACTGATAACTTATTTTGCCTCTGGGAAACATTTTCGGATACAAGAAAAGCATACTCTTGTTCCGATAGCTCTATACTGAACTGTATTTTAATTAACACAGTTCGTTGCAACAAAAACAATATGTATTGACCAGAAATTTCACAAGGTTGTGGACGAACCACTCTCATTAAGGCTAATGAAGCCTGGTTCTCGTTATAACTATGGAAGCCTGGTTCTCGTTATAACTATGGAAGCCTGGTTCTCGTTAGGGGTAAGGAAGCCTGGTTCTCATAAGGTCTAAGGAAGCCTGGTTCTCATTTGGGGCTAATGAAGCCTGGTTCTCGTTAGGGATAATGAATCCTGGTTCTCGTTAGGGCTAAGGAAGCCTGGTTCGAATTGGGGCTAAGGAAGCCTGGTTCTCGTAAGGGCTAATGAAGCCTGGTTCTCGTTAGGGAAAATGAATATTTCTCGTTAGGGCTAAGGAAGCCTGGTCCTCGTTAGGGCAAAGGAAGCCTGGTTCTCGTTAAGGCTATTAAAGCCTGGTTCTCGTTAGGGCTAAGGAAGCCTGGTTCTCGTTAGGGCTAATGAAGCCTGGTTCTCGTTAGGGATAATGAAGACTGTTTCTCGTTAGGGCTAAGGAAGCCTGGTCCTCGTTAGGGCAAAGGAAGCCTGGTTCTCGTTAAGGCTATTAAAGCCTGGTTCTCGTTAGGGCTAAGGAAGCCTGGTTTTCGTTAGGGCTAAGGAAGCCTGGTTCTCGTTAGGGCTAAAGAAGCCTGGTTATCGTTAGGGCTAATGAAGCCTGGTTCTCGTTAGGGCTAAGGAAGACTGGTTCTCGTTAGGGCTAAGGAAGCCTGGTTCTCGTTAGGGCTAAGGAAGCCTGGTTCTCGTTAGGGCTAAGGAAGCCTGGTTCTCGTTAGGGCTAAGGAAGCCTGGTTCTCGTTAGGGCTAAGGAAGACTGGTTCTCGTTAGGGCTAAGGAAGACTGGTTTTCGTTAGGGATAATGTAGCCTGGTTCTCGTTAGAGCTAAGGAAGCCTGGTTCTCGTTAGGGCTAAGGAAGCCTCGTTTTCATCAAGTCCAGAAGAGCACCTCTTACCTCCGTGTCTGAAGCCTGAATGTCACCCACGCGCTCATGCTGTGCCCTCTACAGTATGTGCCCTTGACAATATTAGAGAGATTTGACACATACTAAGTCGAAAATGCTCCTTATTTTTTGTGCCATTTTCAATGCTTAACAAAATTTTATTTTAAAGTAACCCATTGACACAATTTTTCAACAATTCACAATAAGTACTTGGTGATATTCCTTCTTTCAAACAAAATGAAAACCTGACACGTTTAACATAGATAACACTTCTCTTTTGATACGCAATGCCATCCAGCGCCAAAAACGGGGCGAACTTTTGCATCAACTCAATAGAGTTCTAAACGCAGATTTCTAGGAACATTCGGCAGACATAATCACTTCATTTTCCAAAATTAAGCCGAAATTTGCATCATATCATCAAAGATCACTTCAATGCAGATCAATACAAAGATCACTACAATATGATAAAATATAACTAGATATACATTCACTGAAATTTTCTAAGAATCGTCGTGGATAATATTTAAGTTATATTCCTTCTTTGATCTTCCAAAATATCTCAGGACATCGGATGCTTGGTTGGATGCGTCTCATGCCGCTAGGCTGAGCCTCTAGACATGAAATTTGGACAAATGGGCTCATCACTTTAGGTTTCCATGTGATTCAAATCTTTATCGGAATTATTTTTCATTTCTCAGTAGACATCTTTATGTGAACTGTTTACCAATGTGGAACATTCAAAACATCAGGTTCCAAACATTCTGTTACCACCCTCTTTCTGAATAGGATATGGGTGTTTTTCCGTCCTGAATGAATGTATGGCCTCTTTACAAAGATTCATTTGGGACCCCTATATCAGCCTTCAAAATTTGGCGAGAGATTTTCAAAACACTTTGACTAGAAAAAGATCAAAATCACAACCAATAATTTGAATTTTATCACCCCACCCGATCGAATTTGTTTTATGTCTGTGACTGAAGAATTTTCCTATTACTATTTCCATGAATGCAATATCCAATAGCGAGGCGCTGCTACCTGTATTTTATGAGTGGGTACTTTGTCTCTCTCTTGACATTTCCCACTTCTCTGAGGATCAAAAGATGCAAAATCTCTGATACTCCTCTAAAAGAAGAACTGCAATTTCCAGTACAATATTTTTATGTTTCATTCCAACCATTTATCGATATTGGTATATCCAGACACAAATACCTTTGCACAGGGTCGTGAAATTCTATATTTCGAGAAAAAAAATGTCACATTCAAGAATGCGCCCTATTCATTCAACTGTCGTAAAGGAATAGAAATATTCGAAGGATGTAAGTAGGAATTTGAATTAAACTCTCACTGGGGGAAACAACACAACTCTAGTCCATCCCGAAATAAAAGATCTGAAGACAACAACTCCGTCAATTTGAACCACGGTCAGATGGCGAGATCACTATCTGAGCTAGCATCCCACTTTCCAAACTTCCACACCAGGCCAACTTGAGGACATTTGAGGTCACGAAAGATTCCAGAAAGTAAAAACCAGATAACATTATAATACTCGTAGAAACAAGAGGAAATTGTTTTTTCATATCGGCTTAATTGCTGACGGCTTCTGTGGACACTAGCTATACCATACTTCTCATCTTAAAATTATACACTACCCTACAATAATGGACCGGACAGCAAGATGTGATGGTATAATGGAAATAATACATGATGGAGGGATGGTCCCCCGCGTACTGCAATTACACTAGCAACCCTTCTGGGCATACTTTCAACAAGGTTTTGATACACAGCTATGGGTACTTGTGTCCATTGCCGCTACAAGAATGTCGCCAGCTCAGTTGTAGATTTCGGACGTGGTTCCCTGGTCCGTAAGCGTCGCTCTAACGCATCCCACAAATGTTGTATGGGGTTTAGATCGGGACTCTGAGCAGGCCAGGGAAGACGTTTTATATTCATATCTTGATATCTCTGCTTGACAGAGGCTGCAACATGACAACATGTTTCAAAGTGAGATTACGAAAAACACAATGTGTTCCAAAATTCAATAGACATTAGCGGAGGTTGAACAATATGGATGCTTAACAGTTACATTAACATATTTACCGCAAATTGGTTTCTTTTTTTGTCACTTGCAATGTTCAGTGGCACATTTTTTCGCTTTGGCGTCTGTACTTGAACAATTGTGGGCACCTGGGCATAGCATCATTCGTAGTTCTTCCACGAGCGCAAGAATAAATTCTCGATGTAAAATTTTGGAACCCGGGGATTCCTTGAAAATTAGTCAAGCATCGAATGCAGCAATGTCAAGGAAATTATAAAAAACATGAAGCGGCCACCTACGAGTTCCACATCTCGTTTCCTTAACATTTTATCTACTACATCTACACCACAGTTAGTATGATTGTAGTAACTGACAGTGTTCGGCTTTTTGCACTTTTGGCAAGCACGTTCGTGTGCATGGTGCTAAGAATATCATGACATTCTTTTGATACACACAGATCTCTCTCTCTCTCTCTCTCTGTATATATAAATATAAATAAATAAATATATATATATATATATATATATATATTCGTGAATCACTGATATCTGAATCTAATGGTTTCAGGAAGGCAAGGGCCTCCTGTCTACTCAATCCTCTCGACATTGTTTATACGGAAAAATGTCTACACACACACTGGTCGAAATTAAAAACCCCGAGAAAAAACTGTGGAAAGTGGCGTTGAGTTTCGTTATCGCTAGTAGCTATAGCAGGACTGGTTTCAAACCAAAAGATCTGCAGCACACCAGCGCTGCTAGGATGCGAGAGCATTTGAGCAAACAGTGAGTGTGCTTAGAGTGAACGCGCTAACGTTATCGCATCAATCTAAATGTTGAGGTGCTATGACGTTCGAATAACGCACTCTGGAAGGCATCGTTCACCGGCATAGCATTTAACACGAATGCGGCCATCATGGTTCCACAAATTAAAGCGGGATTCGTCAGAAAATACAACTTGTTGCCAATCAGCTCGCCAGGCTCTCTGCTCATGAGCCCATTGCAGACGCAGCCGTCGATGGTTTGGCGTGAGGGAAATCCTGTATAAGCAAATCCTTGCACGCAGTCCACGGTGCAGAAGACGTCCGGGAATTGACGAAGCCGACATTAGTACACCTGTAGCAGTAGATCGAAGTGCTGCCAACTACCGGTCCAATGCTTCCAAACTCGCATCACTGTGGAACTGTTCCGCTGCACACGAGCTGCTATTGCGCGATAGGAAAATCCTCCTTCATGAAGGCCGGTGATTTCCCCCCGTTCAAACTCCGTAAGTTGTTGAAATTTCACCCTATTTCGTCGTGGAGGCATACTTAGGTCTCACTAAACGTTCGCAACTAAATATTAACCATGCTCTATTTTAAACGTCCCGCTACAGCCCTCTATTTATACGCTTTTAGCATCAGTTCAGAGGGCGCTGCCCACACCACGCATGCGTGTTGGGTCTGAAACTTTACTACTTTGCATAACATCCTATAATTGACATTTGCTGCATATTTAATTTCATTCGGATGATTCCTTCATGGTGTTGCATTTTTTTACAAACAGCAGTGTACATAAATATATAAACAGATGTTATAACTATCAGCATAAGATAGTGAATCTTCATATTCTGTTGATATCTCGGTTTGCCTCAGGTTCACTTTGTCTCGTGTCATGGAAATTTCGTTCTTTTTAGGATTTAGTGCTTTTTTCCTCTTTAATATTTCCTCTTAAATATATATTTGTAACAGGCGTATCAGTCAAGATCTGATATTTCGCAAGTGATCTATTTTCTGCAGGTTTTCGGGATGATGCTTCAGGGAAAGACCTTACATCTTGCGGGGACATAATTTTGTTAGCTTGTGACTGTTTTGGAATAAACTAACAAATGAAAACTGTTTATCATGTAAAGAAAAATAGTAAACATCACATAAAAAGATATGCAAACCTATATGGAGGAAAAGCTTTAGGAAAAATTAACCAATTTATTTATATTATCATTCATATTTATAATTAAAAATCTTAAAATGAAAAATACAGAGCTATAAAAGTAATAAACTTTACATTGTAAAACATATGCTTGTTTATCCCTTAACTGCTTGACGACCAACCAGTATAGTGGTTAAGGTGTTAGCCTCTAGATCGGAAGGTTCCTGGTTCGAATCCGGGCATGGATGTTTGTGAGCATATGGTGTAGAGGCGGCTTTTGCACCTTAAATCTGTCGTGGCCGAAAGTACTCATATTGGGTTGGTGTGAAAGTTTGGAGAGTGGGGTGCCAGCTCAGGTGTTGCTTCGTCATCTGGCCGTGGTTCAAAATGACGATGTGTAGTCCTCGCATCTTTCCCTTAAGGGATTGATCCCGTACCGTCGTCAATAACCCGTTGTTTTCCTCTAGTACGACGTTAACTAAAATTACCATTACCCTTAACTGCTGTGTCAAAAACTGTCTCGTAACTAGTGTGGAGGGGCTCTCAGACCTCGCTTACTAAAGTGAGTATAAAGTTGGTTAATGTAATATATTAATGAAAAGATTATTTCGATGATTATTATTTATACATTTTAAATTTAGATAATTCAATTCTTAACATGAAATATATTTTATACTACTATATAAGTTAAGAAGATTCTATATCGCTTCAGGTTCAGCTTTCAGACCTAATTTTGCAAGACGTTTAAACCCTGGAAACTGTAAAACTATGTTGTATTTTGGTGTTCTAACGCACGATTAGGTTACCCCCCTCCCCCAGGCATCCCATTTGAAGTTATATTTTCCGTAGAAATATTCTTCTTGTGTTCTTTCAATAATTTCAATAATATTATCCGAAATTTCACTGTCCCATTACTCTATTTTCGATCAATTATCAACAATATCCTGAATTTCTTTTTGCGTAAGATACACAGGTCGTTTCTGAGTAAAGTTTGTTGCCATTTTAGGCTCTCTGCTAAAATTCCCTACTCAAACTTACACGATTTCATTCAACAAGAACGGTAACGAAAATGTTGTTAAGGGGTCTAAGAGACAACGCGGGAAATGCAAATAGTGTGAAATACGAAATAGTTGGGGCAGCCAAACCAGTCTTGAAATGTGGTTTCTGTTGGACGTAGTAGGAAGGTACTGAATAGGACAGGGACCAATATTCACTTTAAGGGGTGGAAATGACCTTTCAAAAATGACTCGGGGTCTGTGAGACCCATGACAGTATTTAAAGGTTAGAATGTGTTAATTGGACAAATTTTGTATGTAACAGTGTGCCCCATTTCATTCTGTAACACTGTAACCCCATCTGACATAGCTTGTAACAATTTTTTTTTCATGACTACATAATGTGAATTTAGAACATCCATTTAACTCAACAGAACTCAAAGATTATATTCCTCTTTTTCTTAGAATAGAATCATTTGCAAAGATTATATTGCTCTTTTTCTTAGAATAGAATTCTTTGGAAAGAATCCATCGCTCTTTTTCTTAGAATAGAATGCTTTCGGAAGATTCCATTGCTCGTTTTCGTAGAATAGAATTCTTTGGAAAGAATTCATAGCTCTTTTTCTTAGAATAGAATCCTTTGGAAATATTCCATTGTTCGTTTTCTTAGAATAGAATCCTTTGGGAAGATTCCATTGCTCGTTTTCTTAGAATAGAATTCTTTGGAAAGAATTCATAGCTCTTTTTCTTAGAATAGAATCCTTTGGAAATATTCCATTGTTCGTTTTCTTATAATAGAATCCTTTGGGAAGATTCCATTGCTCATTTTCTTAGAATAAGATCCTTTGGAAAGATTCAACTGCTCTTTCTCTTAGTATAGAATCCTTTGGAAAGATTCCATTGCACTTATTCTAAGAATAGAATCCTTCGGAAAGAATATATAGACTCATTCTGTTGAACAGAATCATTTGAAAATATTCCACTTCTCCTTTTCTTAGAATAGAATCATCTGAATACATATTGTTCTCCATTCCTTAGAATAGAGTCCTTTGCAAAAATTAGATTGTGTCATTATGTAGAATAGAAAGATTTGGAAAGGATTCCATCGCTGCTTTCTTTCAAGTAGTATCAGTAGGAAATATTGTATAGCTCCTTCCCTTAATATAGAATCCTTAGCAATAATTTTGATGTCATTTTAATTAGGAAAGATTCCCCTGGAACGATTAATTCTATTATTCAAGAAGGTAAAAACCGAAAAGAAGTCGTGGAATCATACGCGTGAACCCCTAAAAGACTTCAAGCTACTAAATAAGTGCAAAATATTAAGTTTAAAAACAAGAAAACACTTCAAGAGGTTTGGGGCGTCCACATATACTTCCCCACTGGTACAGTTTTTTTTTAAACTAATAACGACCACATTATCATGAATTTCAAGTCGCTGCGAGGGTTTGAATTGTTTCAACTACCGATTTTATTTAGAATTTCTATTTCTTCTCAAATAATGATTTCATCTATATTTTATTTATTTTTTATCCATATTTTTTCGTTTCAATCGATGCTAAAGAATGCACATATGGATATGAAACCACTTCCAACTCCATATTGCGGATGGCAAAGGATCTCATTACCTGTATCATATACTTTGGCCTATATAGGATTAGTATTCCAGACCTCAAACAGCTCCTAAAATATAACTCCAGAATGTCAGAGCTCATCGATTCAATTTTCCTTTTACCTTCTCTGTGGAACATCTGTGTTTTATCTCAGTTATCTGCTTTTTTTCTTCGTGTTCTCGCTCCCCCCCCTCCCCACCACCACTTTATATTATTTTCATACTTTCCATCATTAAAATTTGCATTTTCACTGCTAAAAATGCATCCGAGTAGCAAGAAACTGAAAGTTGAGGATGAAAAAGGAAATAATCTTTGGCTAGATAAGAGATTTCTCGAGTAAGCGGACGTAGTTTTCAATTATCGATTTATTTATGCTTAAGAGTGCAGCTTTTCGATACATTTATTAGTAAATTGATTGTGATGTTAGAGAACGCAAATCTCCAGTTGTGGGCTAAAATGTTTTAAATTTTCTCGTCAAAAAGCAGAATTCGATATACGAGCCAGACTACTTTGACTTGATGCAGGAGTATTACAAATCATATATATATAGATATGGAGAATTCTATAAATACACCGATACACCATTACATTCGAATTTAAATTAAATTAGTTATTCTATATTTGGGCTCCTAAAAAAAGAAGTGAAAACTGGAGAAACATTACATAACATGAATTAATTTGAACGATACTTAATTTTAATAGTAAGCCCGGCAGAACACTGAAGTAATATGTGATAAAAATACATCATTCTAAGGAACCCAAGGATTATTTCAACAGTTGGAAAGATTCTATTGGGCTTTTCATGAGTATAGAATACTTTGGAACGATTCTTTCTCTTTTGGTCCTTCCGAAACAATAAAATCCTTTGGAACGACTCGATTGACGAATTCTGAAGATAATTGGCAATTTTTAATTAACATCGCACTAGAACAACACAACGGGCAATGACGAATTCTGAAGAATAGAGTCCTTTGGGAAAAATCTATTGGTTCTTTCTAAAAATTACAATCTTTGGGAAAAATCTATTGGTTCTTTCTAAAAATTACAATCTTTTGGAACGATTCTATTGGTCCTTTCCCTGGAATAGAATAGTTTGGGAAAATTCTATTGGTTCTTTCTAAAAATTACAATATTTTGCAACGATTCGATTGGTCCTTTCCCTGGAATAGAATCCCTTGGAACGAATCTATTGGTCATTCACAAAGAATGTAATATTTTGTAACGATTCTATTGTTCCTTTTCCAGGAATATAATCCTTTGAAACGATTCTATGGATACTTTCCAAAGAATATAATATTTTGGAACGATTCTATTGGCCCGTCAGTAGAAAGCAATCTTTTGAAATAGTTAAGGTAGGTAATTAATTAACGCCTCTTTGGAGCAACACAACGGGCTATTGGCGACGGTCCAGGATCCATACAGAAGAGAAAGTACCAAGGACAACTGGCTGGACATAGTTTCGAACTCACAAACCCACAGGTTGCTAATCCGTTGCTTTTCCAGCTGGGTTACCGCGGCCCACAAGTACCAAAGGACGCATTTCCCATAATATCAAGCATATCCAAAAACGGCAAGAGAAAATGCTCAAATTTTGTTCCAGAACCCATTTGGGAAAATAAGGTACTAAAGTACCTTCAGAACACAGTTTAAGAACAAAGGAGATATTTCTATATGGGGGAGAGGATTGCAAGAAGAAAGGCCAGGATAATCACGCATTCAAACGCAAACTGTCCATTAGCGGATTCAATACATCCATGGTTACCAATATGTTTGATCTGCGTTTGAGAGTTGATGATGTTGACACTTTTCTAATAAAAGAAACGGGTCTTTTTGAAAGTGCATTCTACTTACCTCATAGCTGCCGCTAGAATAATGCTGTCACGAACTTAACATAGACATATTCTTATTGAAATTGATATATTTATATTCGGAAAATAGACCAATATACAGGCGTTGGACAAAATAATTTGAACACCTGTGAAAAGAGAATTTTTTTTATTAATAGGCCGTTGGTCCTCCTTTTTCATGAATTGCAGCTTGTATCCGCGGTGGAATTGACAAATACAAGTCACGTACAACATTTAGAGGGATACGTTCCCTCTCAAATTGCAAAAAAGTCCCTAATTCAGATAGTGTCCTTGGAAGTGGGAATCGACTTTGCAGTTTGTTTTCCAAAATATCCCACAAAGGTTCAATTATATTGAGATCAGGTGACTGAAGGGGCCAGATGAGGTGCTTTATTTCATCGTCGTGTTCATAAAACCAGTCTCGGGCAATTCCACAGGTGTGAATGGGGGCATTATCATCTTCGAAGACTGGTCGTTTAACAGGAAATACAGTTTGCGCCATTGGGTGAAGATGGTCGGCCAGAAGACTGACATAATCCTCTCCTGTAACACGGCCATTCAGAACAACAAGTGGGCCAAGACCACTATGTGATATCACACATCAGATCATCACTGAACCGCCGCCATGCTTAACCGTAGGCCGAAGACAGTCAACTTGATAGGTTTCTGGTGACGTTCTCCAAACGTAAACACGTCCATTGGTAGGGAATAATGGGAACGACGATTCGTCTGACCAAATTATATTCTCCCATTGTTGCTGGGTCCAACTTTTATGCTCGCGACACCATATTCGTCGTTTCAAGGCATTGCATGGTGTAATAAATGGTTTTGAAATAGCCACTCTACCATGAATATTTGCCATATGCAGTTCACGCCGAATGGTTTTTGATGAAACTGCTTCCTGTAGATGTGTGTTCATCTCAGATGTTATCTGGGATGCTGTTGTGTTTTTCTGCCCCAATCCGCTTCAAAGCCCTTCTGTCTCTGTTATTCAGCTTCAATTTTCAACCACTGTTATGCTTTTTAGATGATGTTTTTCCCTGTTTCAAATATGCTGACATTACAGTCGACACTGTACTTCTCCCAACAACTAGATGGGTGACTGTTATCGTTACTGAGGCTCCAGCAAGACGGGCCCCAACAATCATGCCTCTTTCGAAATCAGAGAGGCCAGCCATAACGCAATTTTAACACAGAAATATTTTTCGCATCCGACTTCTATCACTGCTAGTAGCAGACTGATGTGTGTACTTTCTCATCCGCTAGGTGACACCTTTCACCGCTAGAGGGCAGGAGTATACAAGAGGTTTCTTTCGAGTGCTATTTTTCACAAGTGTTCATATTATTTTGTCCAACCCTTGTATATTGTGAGCCAATAATAGCATGCAACTAGTGATTACAATTACTATTCTACGTTTATAACGTTGTTTTAACCGATAGCTTAAAAAGACCAACTATGTTCAAACTTTCAAGTGATTTCGACGAGATATCAATATCTGGCTAATTGTGTTAATGACGAGATATCTCGTCCATCAATATCTTATCCATTTGCTAATGACGAGATATTTCGTTCATCGTGATCTGACCCGTTTTGCTGATGAAGAGATATCTCGTTCATTAAGATCTGACCCATTACGCTTATGACGAGATATCTCGTCGTCAAGATCTGGCAAAATTTTCTAACGACGTGATATCTCGTCCATCAAGATCTGACCCATGTTGCAAATGACGACTTATCTCGTCCATCAAGAGCTGGCCGATTCTGCTAACGACGATATATCTCGGTCATCAAGATCAAACCGATATTGCTAATGACGAGATATATCGTTCACCAAGAGCTGACTGATTCTGCTAATGACGAGATACCTCTGAGATCCAGATGATTTTTTTGATGACTATGAGATCAAACTCTCTGGTCAGTATTTTAAACTCTGGTCAGTTAATGAGGACATGTCTTCTTCATCAAGATCTGATCAGGTTTGGCTAATAAAAAGCTACCTTGTCAAGATTACCTAAGACCAGGAGGTCAATTGAAAATGCTGTGGAATGAAATGTATGGGGTGTGAATTTGTGCGTTGCATAACCCTCCCATTCTATGGTCAAGTAGTGTTGTATTCCTTTTAGGGGTAGGTGGGGCATCGTGTTACACATTTTTTATTTTCATCTGTGACATAAAGATATGCATCTATATGAAGCAAACAAAGCCCTTAAAATTATCTTTGATCTCTTGCATACATCTTACATATCATTAAAATTAAAAAAAGTAACATTTATTTCCATTATTTAAAGTTTTTGGTATTGATTTACATTGTAACACTGTGCCCCACTGTCGGGGTACAATGTTACACACTGTGGTATACAATGTTACGTTATAGTAGCAACAGCAAATATAAAGAATGGGCTTTTATTAACATTCATTTGAATTGAAATATACAGATTTGAAATGATTTCTTAAGCAGATTTAAATAAAACACCACTCTTGATTGTTGTAGTCTGCAGCAATGTCTGATTGCAAGTTTGAAAAAGAAATGTTATAACTATCAGCATAAGATGGCGAATCTTCGTCTTCTGTTTATGATATCTCGTAAGGTTTATGCCTGAGGTTCACTGTGGCTCGCTTTGGGGGAATTTCGTTCTTTTTAGGGTTTAGTGCTTTTTTCCTCTTCAATATTTCTTCTGTAATCATATTTTTATATGGCGTATCAGTCAAGATCTAACATTTTACCCGCCATCTATTTTGTGCAGTTTTTCGTGGTGTGGCTTTAGGGAAAGACATTACTTCTTAAGAAGACATAATTTTGTTAGTTTGTGAATGTTTCGAATGAATTAAAAGAAAACTGCCAATCATGTAAAGGTAAACATTTCATAAAAGGAATGCAAACCTATATGGAGGAAAAGCTTTAGGAAAAACTAACCAATGTATTGATATTATTCATATTTTAAAATTAAAAATCTTAAAATAAAAAGTACAGAGCTATAAGAGTAATAAAATTTACATTGTGAAACCTCTTATGGTTGTTTGTTATGTGTTAGTTGGTCAAATTATGTATGTAACAGTGTGCCCCATTTCATTCTGTAACACTGTACACCATCTGACATAGCTTGTAATAAAAAAAATTGATGACTACATAATGGGAATTTAGATCATCCATTTTAACTCAACATAATCTAAACACAATTAGTTTTACTTCTAAAATATTACTCAGAATAAAATAAGCACCACTCATCACTAAAGAGTATTTAATTACAAACACAAAATTATTTTTAACATGCAAAAATAGAGATTTGCTAACAGAAATGTAACTAATGATGCAAATTATTTTCCAAAACACATAGACTTATGGAAAACAAGGTGACTAACAAGATTGTAAAAAAATTGGAGCTAATTTTGCAACCACTTTAAAATGACATTTACAGTAACACTGTACTCCATGTAACACTGTGCCTCACCTTTCCCAACCCCATGACACACATATAAGCACATAATATTTAAAGATGCTATTGGACCTTCACTTGGAATAGAATATTTCTTTGGGACGATTTTACTGTTCCTCTTCTCTTTTTTTGCAATGATTTTATCTGATCCTTTTCTTTGGAACAATTTTACCGTTCCTTTACCCTTTCTTTGGACGTCACCTAAACGTGGTTCAAAATTACGTGCTGCTGTTCTCGGATCTTTCCCTTAAGGGATTGATCCCGGACCGTCGTCAACAGCTCATTGTGTTGCTCTATCATGATGTAAATTAAAAATTGCCAAATTTACCCTTTCTTTGGAACGATTTTATCATTCTTTTCTCTTTGTTTCGAACGAATCTATGGGTTGAAAGAATCCTAGGAACAACTGTTCTGGTCAACAAGGTCAAAATCGATTAAAAGTCCCAGGGAAGACAGCTGGTGGCAGAACGTGATAACTCCTCAGAGGGTTGAGATACGTTTAATAAAATAATTAGTGGTTAAAATAAAAATATTTTTAGGACCTACATTTAAGCAAGCGAAGCTGATTCCTAATTTCCTATTGTAACGTCGTGAAATGAATTTAAGTTATGGAGAGTGGATTTAGACATCGACGCACATTTAATGAGATTACATTTGCATAGGTCGAGAAACTCGAGTCAGATTTCGAGGGTAATTTAAAATTAAGACGATGACTTCAGTTCCACGGATCCACCGGAGCAGAAGAACTGCGTCCGTCCACTTTCAAAACTCTAACGGATCCCTCTAGTCGAGGGGGCCAGAAATTAAAGTCACTGAGCCTCCAGTGTCTCGCTAACGAAGGGGGGATGACGTCACAAACAGCGTCTCTAACCATTGACCAAGAATTCCTTGCCCGAGCCCTGCTGATGATTGTCACAACAGCTGTCCCGTTTGTTTTGGGGTGCAAGTAAGGAGAAGCGGCTCAATCCCATGATAGTACTTTACGCAAGTCCAACTTGATTGGCTAGTTTCACAGGCTTGGCTTCACTTGGATATCTCGCCAATCTTATTGTTGCAGTAACCATTTGATTTTGAATATGAGCGTTGTTTCGTAGAAATACAATACTTACAGCGTACAGCGTAAGTGTCCGACAAGTTGACTCTGATTTGCTTCTCATATATAAGTTGTATGGTTGTTGTTAGTAGTATTTCTTGCCAACTAAAAAAGGGTACTTATACTTTAAAGAGCTTCTCTTCGTGGAGCAACGATGGCCTAATGGCTAGAGTCACTTACCTTCAGATCAGTTTCGTCAGCGGAGGATGACTTCCCGAGTTCGAACCCAGCTGGCGGAAAAATTTTTAGATCCTTCAAATTATTTTTAAAAATTCCAATTTAATTCCTTTTTATTCTAATTTACTTTTCCTAATTTTTAATACCCTTTTTATATTTTTCCAAGCTTCCGTTGATTTTACATAAATAATCTAAGAACCACTCCTGAACTCATTACCAGCTGATATTTTTCCGCCCCTCTGCCGTCCCCTTTGCTTTAGGATGATGGTGTCGTATCCACCCCCTGGCTTAGGACCATTCTGATGTAACAAAAAGCATACATAAAACACTAACTTATATAATTATTAACATATATAATAAAAGGATACAATTTTCGATGATGATGTTAGATCAATGAAAATCATGTTACACACCTTATTTCCTTTTTTCTATTGCCCTTCCCCCCCTCTTGATTATACAGCAGATCTGAATTTAAAGTTACCGAGTCAACTAAAATATATAACTAAACAGCAGCAAAGAAATTTATCCTCACATAAATTTCGAAGTACGCCAAAGGAAGAGATAAATTGCCAACAGAAGAATTCTGATGATATACGTATCTAGGTCATGTGATCCGATTAGCCAATCAAGTTGGACTTGCGTAAAGTACTATCATGGGATTGAGGCGCCTGTCAAGTAAGGTGTGGCTGGCTGAAAAGGGGTCTGGCGACACAAGGAGATCGGTTGCAGAGCTCGAAGAGAGCAGATGGTTTTTGTTTTGCGGTGCTCGTTTATGAGGCAGCGACTGTTGAGTTTTTGTCTGTTTTCCACCACCCATGATATAGGGATGCATGTCCCTATTGTAATTAGTGTATATACAATTATTTGCAAATAAATGCAAGTTATTTGTAAACTAGGCTGTTTCGTTTTATTGAAAGGCACACCAATCGGTCCACTACGGTGGCAGTTGAAGACCAAAAAAAGAGAATTCCTAGATACCCCTTTAATTCCATCTGGTATTAAGAATCCACAGTTCCACTCGGGACGGTTTATACAACGACGACGGTCACTTCAGGTTAGAGAGGGATGTAATTAATTTAGGTCGTGCAGGAGGAACACAGAGGGCTATTGCAGGATGTCTACCAGTCATGGAAATCATGAAAACCACGAAAAAGTCACAAATTCATAAATGGTCTCGAAAAGCATGAAAAAGTCACGAAATTAACCTCTCAGTAACGAATTTTTCTGGTTTTTAAATGTTTCCTTTTTCTTTAAAACTCCCGTTTGATACCAAATGGCTGAAATGTCACCGGAAGCTTGTTTAACGTCATGAACGTCAACTACGATGTCGTGAATGCCAGTGAATGTTATCGTTTTTGCGGACCTGTTCAGCATGCGGGTGAAGGAAAAAACATCTAGAACAATGTTTTCCTATGTTGTTTCCGAAACAATTCAAGTTGATGCTTTTGCAAATGGAAAACAAACCACTATTGGATTTAAAGTACATTATTCTGCCAATGTATTGAATCAACCTATGCCAAGTGAATTGTGTCACTTATCTACATATGAACCTGAAAATTCAGAGCTTTGGAGATATGAAGCACTGAATATTTGTCAGTGAAAGGCCTAATATGCGAAAAAGAATTTTTTTTATAGATATTAGGTTCATTAATGATTATTTAAAAATGTTTGCAATTCTTAGAAAAATGTGCGTATTTAAAAGTTAAGCTCATGAAATTTGTTAGTACCAGGTCATGAAAATCATGAGATTAAGTTTCCAAAATTTGGTAGTCACAGTGTGCTGACAACAGTCCGGAATCAATCCTGAAGGGAACGAACCGAGGATGCCTCGTAATTTTGAGCTAAGGTCTCAGTTTAGGGAGGAATTTCCGATCCTCAATGAAGGGAAACCATGGCGTTACATCTAACTAGTAATTAGATGATGAATCAGTGGACATGTGTCTTCTCCCGTCCCGTGGAACAATCAGATGATGAATGTACGTAACCACCCGGCAGAGGAAAGTTGTCGAAGGACCAGGTCACTACTTATTTGGGTCACGTGATCCTGGGCACAAAAACAAAATCTGTCTTAGTTCACTTCAGTTTCATATTTCCTATATGTATAGTCGCCAACTGGCTATTGGCGACACACCGGGATCAATCCCAATAGGAAACATAACACATCGTCCTTTTGAACTGCGCCGACCAACCGGTATAGTGGTTAAGGTGTTAGCTTCAAGAACGGAAGGTTCCTGGTTCGAATTCGGGTCCGGGCATGGATGTTTGTAAGCGTATGGTGTAGCTGGTGCACCTTAAATCTGTCGTGGCCGAAAGTCCTCAGATTGGGTTGGTGTTGAAGTTCGGAGAGTGGGGTGCCAGCTCAGGTGTTGCTTCGTCATCTGACTGTGGTTAAAAATTACGAGGTGTTGTTCTCGGATCTCTCTCTCTTAAGGGACTGATCCCAGACCGTCGTCAATAGCCCGCTGTGTTGCTCTAGTACGACGTTAACTAAAATTACCTTTTGAACTACCGTCATATAACGAGGACAACACTGTGATCTAGCACCACACTCTCCAAACTTCAACACCATGCCAACGTGGAGACATTTCAGGTCACGGCAGCTTTCACGTGCACCAACAACCACGTACACAACGGTCTTTTGTTGGACCGAGTTTCGAGCTCGCAACCGTACGGTTGATAAACCACGACTCTGTCAATTGGGATACCGCGGACCGTCAATGCATAAAAACCCAGAAAATAAATTTTACTGTTCCAAAAGAGTTCCTGAATTTATTTTATTTTACTGTGATCAATACCAGAAACGTCTTATGTATTATTTGCTTCGGTATTTTCAGAAACTTCTCGAAACATTCCCGAGTTTTACACCTATATACTGCATCACCTGATACGCAACGGGTATATGTTAACGTATGGTTAACAAATAAATACTAGTACCATTACTTAACTGCTTGAATTAAAGATAGCATTACTTCATATCGATAAAAAACGAAATCACTTTATTTTTAAATCAATGCTACGATATTTTTTTAGCTAAGTTTGAATATTGTATAGCTATACAACATACTTCTTCACCTTCAATTGAGGACTTAAAGTGATAGTCGTAGTGGGTTCCAAAGCGAAAATGTTGAGAAATCGCAAAAAAAAAAAAAAAAAGTTTTTGTAGAGCTCGCTCGGATGTTCACACGGGATATCAACTCTCAGAAAATAACCGGTTTTCGGTAAACCGTTTTTTGACCCGGTTTAACCGAGTAAACGGTTTTTAAAATAACCGGAAAAAATAACCTGTTTTTAAAAACTTTAAGATGTTTCTATTGAGTTGTATATAAAAAAAAGCTAAATGTCGATAACTGTTATTATTTATCGCATCACAACTGTTACAAAAATTCATATTAATTCTAAAATAAACCAAAACTTAATTGTTTCAAAATGAAGGTACACAAACTGACAAAATAATTAAAACATTAGCTACCTTGTTAATATTGTTTTATCTATTCAACCCAATACTTTTTATTTAATCTGCCTCATTAATATTTGCTCAGTTATATGCTAGTTAGTTAATCGACTTCTGTCATCCGAAACCACAGAATTCAGAGCATCATTCACCTTTCAGATGGCACTGAACTTCAAACAATTGTCAAATACTTAAAAACTAGCAATGCAGGCGAACTTTTTTTTTTACTCCAAAATTCAAGTGGACTACTATCCCTTAACAACAGAGGCTGCTGTAAATATAGTTTGAGCTCATTGGGAAAGTAAACATCTGCACCCTGTTATTTTGTAAAAACAGAAATGTCAAATTTTTGCCATGTGTTGCCCAGAAAAGGCTTAGGTTTGTTGAATCGGAACTCTCTGGTATTGCTGAAGGAGTTTAACTTTTTGCTAATTGATTCAGGCAGTGCGTTAACTCTTTGCTGACTTGGGAAACTGCTTGTCTAACAATTGTGGAAGACATATAAAGTTTTTTTTTGAATCTGGGGTCCGAAAGAGACGCTATGCACAGAAGAGAGTTGGATAAAATAAGTTTTAAACGATAGGTAAAACTTTGCTAATGACATTTTAGAAATATCATGAATAGGGGTAATTTTTGCCACTGATGCCTTAATACATGAAATAAGGACAACTAGACTACAAGTTAAATTTTCACTCCCAGAAATTTCTGTAGTGGCTTCCTTATACGGCCCTAATACGTTTACTACTTCCGATAGTAGTTCAATTTCTGACCAAGAGAGCATGCGGGGAGCTCTTTTAAGGTTGGGATTTGTCAACAAACTTACGACGTAAGGAGATAAATGGATAAATCTCTCCAACATGGCATAAGTGCTAGTCCATGTTGTTGAGACGGATTGAACAAAAGAAGAATACTTCCTTCTGCTTTTTCTTCTCTTAGTTGTTCACTTTTCAGATTATTCATAAACATATTACTGCGCCTAGCAAACTTTATTGTTTGCTTTACTTCTCCAATGAGCTCTTTTAGCTTCGAATTAGCTTCATGAAATCCTTCCATTATTACAAAATTTAGCACATGGTCAAAACAATGTATATTCTTCCCTTCACCAAGTAATTTTTTTTACTCCTGAAATCATGTTAGTTCCTCCATCAGTACATACAGAAACTATTTTAGATTTTGGTGTTTTAAAAGAGTCCAAAATATCCCCGATTTCCGATGAGATGAACTATCCAGTATGCGGCAGCGAGAGTTTTCGAATACCGAGCATTATTGTCTCTAGGAGATAATCATCAGGGCCTGTAATAATAGTTATAAAATTACTAATATAATTCACTGACGAACCAAAACATTATGACCACATCCCCACTTTTTCAATGAACTCGTCTAGATAACGTGGAAGGTACGTCATTAAGTGAGAATGGTATTTAACTGCTGTTGGAGAAGTTAAGTAATCATTCTTGCACTTACTTTTGCGAGTGATGGGGAAGGCTGCTGATCTAAGCGAATTTGATAGAAGGCAGATCGTAATGGCCCGAAGGCTCGGAACGAGTATCACCGAAACTGCACGACTGGTAGGTTGTTCACGATTTGCCGTTGTTAGTATTCATGCAAAGTGGATAAATGACGGTGACACCAGCAGTAGACACCAAGGTGTTGGTCGTCCACGCGTCATCAAACAAAAAGGACGTCGTAGACTTCCGCTTGATAAAGCAAAATCGGCGCGAGACAGTGGCTCAGTTGACAACCCAATACAATGCAGGTCCAAGCGCAAGTGTTTCGGAACACACAGTTCAGCGGGCACTGTTGGATATGGGACTATGCAGCAGACGTCCCATTCATGTTCCTCTGTTGACCAAGCGTCATCGTCAACTACGCCTACAGTGGGCCCGGGAACATAGATACTGGACCATGGATGAGTGGAAGAGAGTTGCCTGGTCAGATGAATCCCGATTTCTCATTCATCACGTCGATGGTCGTATCAGGGTACGCCGTCTGCCAGACAACTGTTGCTTCCCTCTTGAACAGCAGGTCATACACAGGCTGGTGGTGGCGGTATTATGCTTTGGGGGACGTTCTCATGGGCGACTCTGGGACCGGTAGTTGTGGTAGAACATACCATGAACTCTGCGAACTATCTGAACATCATTGCGGATCAGTTGCACCCTTACATGGCGTCTTTCTTCCCAACTGGAAATGGAATCTTCCAGCAGGACAACGCCCCATGTCACAAGTCTCGGATTGTGTTGGAGTGGTTCAAGGAGCATACTGATGAATTCCACTTAATGTCCTGGCCACCTAACTCACCGGATCTTAATACGATATATCACATTTGGGGTGTCATGGAGCGGCAGCTCAGAGCTTAAACACCACCATGCCCGAATATCTCGAATTTGCGTCACCGCTGCTTAGACATTTGGTACAACCTGTCTGCAGTCATGTACCAAGAACTTGTGTCATCTATGCCCAGACGATTTGCAGCTGTTTTGCAGGCCAAAGGAGGCGCAACACGTTATTGAGTAGGTGTTCATAATTTTTTGGCTCTTCAGTGTATATTATCTTTTAAAATAATAGAAGTAAGAGTTACTGCAATCCTTACAGATAAAGTGAGCTGTCACAACTAGAAAGCTCCGACTGGTATTGACTACTGTGCTGATATCAGCAGTAAGGGAGAAATGTTGAACATCTACCAATGTTTTTAGTTATGAGTAAATTGATGGTAGCACTATACGTGAGGACGCCATCTGTGTCACCTGTAAGCACATAAATATTTAACTTATTTTTGTCTTATAAAGAGGGAGTTGAATATTTCGATTGTTAATAAAGTTCTTACGGTATTTCTGGAAGGTTGTTTATATAAAGGTGCAATCGTGTTAGTGTAATGCAGAGGAAACCCTTTTTTTCCACAATGGAGTGAGGGGCGTTGTCTTTACATACCATGTAAATTAATGCAATTGTAATTTGGACCTCGTTTTCCACCGCCTACAACAATAAATATATTTAGGTTCAGACGCTAACTATTTTGTGGAAAACAAGATTTAGTTTTAAGTAAATGCGAAATATTTATGTAATTGCGAAAAACCAACTTACTCTCAAAGCTAGAAGTTCTCTCTACTGCCTCAAAAATAGTTATTTGTCGTTGTTTTCCTGCTACTGATGGGGAAGGAGTAGACGATCTTGATCGTATTGAATGTGATGACAATGTTGATCATTTCCCGGAATTTTGCTGACTGAGCATAGATACAAAAACTTAAAAAAATTTCTCACAACACACTAAAAGAAATTCGTGTTTATTGATTTTTTTTATATTGTGATGATACCTTAATTAATTATATTACTATGCTATACAAAAGTATAAAATTATAAATGTTTACATTTTAGACCGTTTGTAAGGTTCAGATGGCGATCCACGTCACGCCGTCAGAGCCATCAACCTCCAAGTTGGAGCGGGACGTTTTCTCCCCTAAGACCAGAGGGGTTGAAAGGAATGTGAGGGTCAGAACAAGAGTAGAAGCGTCTCTTAGCGGTTGTGCACTGACGCTACTCTTAACCGATATGTTGTCGGGTATTTTCAAAACTTGTAAATTAAATGTACATAACTTTATTTAATCCTAAATAAAAGGTTTAGACCTTATGAATTTAGTTGTGCCCTTATTTAAGATGGAGAAACTTCAGTCCGTTGAAAACAACTGTTATTCCAAACTTATGTCAATTCAAAACCTTTATCTACTTTTTTCCTAAATTTATTTCAAATTTTAACACATAAATATAAAATTAATGCTAGTTAGTAGTTGCAGGGGATGTTCATAGCACACTTTTTTTCGAAGCAGCATCAGAAGACACTTAGATGCTTCTTGTGCGGTGGAACTTCCATAAAAAAGGTCATCCACCTAAAGTTATTTGCTTAACCTTTCATGTGCGTAGTATTTGAATGAAAGCTCGAGCTATATTTCCACAGAACCCTATTTTGTGTTCTCTGAATTTTAAGATAACATCTTTAAATGGTTGGCGTTCAAATTCTCTCTCGAAAGAAGGCAATCATTAAGGCTATTATTAGTCCCTTGTTTACAACTGGTATTTTATACAACTCTTGTTTTAGTGCCAGAACATAATTCTCTGTAAACGTCTCCATGTGGCATTGTATACCCATTAAAACAACTGTCATTACACATTTCTACAATTCCTTTTCTAATTGCTCCTTCAGTACTGCATTATACCTTTCAAACAATAACTCATCATTTTTTAATCTTTTTTCTAAAGAAAATAATCTTTTTTTGGCGACTTCAAGATTATTCGATAAACTTCCTCGCGAAGTTTACAAACCGTGTTTTTTTTTCTATCCAGTTCATAATCGAACAAAAAAGGTTCCCATATCCATAAGCATTTCAAATCATTCTCAACTGAAGAGCCAACAACCTTCAAGCAGGAAGTTGTGTCTAACCAACACCACGTTTCACTGTCTAGCATTAGTTCTGCTGGCACCTGCCCTGCCAACGTATTTCCAAATACTTGTTGGTTGAAGATGCAAGTTATTACTTATTTATACAGGCTTTGTTTTTTTCCAAGAATCAGCAATTTTACATTCGTCGGAGAGAATGTTTTGGATTAATTTGTGATTGATATTCGAATACAGCTGGGCTCAACTTATCTCATCGATGACTAATGATTGAATATCTATGCATGGGTATGGTGGGAATCTACTGCGAAGAGTGATGTTTACAAGATCAAATTAGAAGGGATTGCGTTTTGAGAAAGTGTAAATGAGAAGTTTTGCTGTCTTGAATGGTTTCACATTCAATGTTTCCGCCAAGTCTCTTCTGAGAAAAGATTTTTGTGAGCCCTAATCGAAAAACAATCTTGCAATTAACTGTTTAGATCCACTTTCTACTTGTCACTAGAAGTTTGTTGTTAAGTGGTATAACTGTTCATTGAATTTTCACCCTTAAGAACGGAAAATAATACGATTTGATTATCCCGAACTTGTGTAACTTGGGCTTTTTCTAGAGTTTGCACTTGAGATGCGTCTTTATTTTTAGTTTCGGGGCAAATAATGAACTGTGCTATAAACTCTGACACGCTGAAGCTGAATGCATTGCACCCATGTCTTTACAAAGTGCGGAAAAGATTCTTGATTTCAGGGGTCTCATTTTGATATAATTTACTACGGTTACAACTGTAGTTAATACAATATTCAGACCAGGACTCATTTCTTTGGAAGCCAAAGCTTCTCTGTGGATCATGCAATGTGTCCAGACGCACTGAGGCGATTTTTGTTTTACAAGTGCTTGTATACTTTGGAATCTTCCGGACATTGAACGAGCACCATCGGTGCATATTCCGACGCAATATTTCCATTCTATGTTTGCCTCGTTCATAAAATCATTTAAAATAGCAAATAATGCGAGCGCTGTTGCTTTGAGTTCTATCGGTTTGCAGAAAAGTAGTTCTACTACTGACATATTATCACAAAATCGAACATAGGCAATGAAATGAGCATCTTTATTATTATCTGTTGCTTCATCAAGCTGTATTGAAAACAATTTGTCACGCAACTTCGAGAAAAGCTGACTCTGTACATCTTCAGCTATATCACCAATTCGATGAGCGACAGTATCATTTGAAAGAGGTATGTACTGCAATTGTTTTAAAAAATTATCTCCAAACATAGTTTCTACAATCTCAATTGCTGCTGGCAAAATAAGCGCTCTTCACCAAGGGTGTCAGATTTTTTACATCTGGCTATTTTATACAAAAATTTGTAGGATGCAATTAAAGCTTTTTTATTCACAGACAAAGTTTCTTTAAAAAATGATTTTTGCTTTTCATATTATTTTAATTTTAATTCGAAGAATTCTCTGGGTTTGTTGACGTACTCACTATGAAGCGTTTCCAAATGTCGTTTAAGTTTATTAGGTTTCATGCTGTCTGCGGCCAAAATTTTTGAGCAAATGATACACAGGGGCCTTTCTTCTTCATTTACTTCAGTACTGGTAAACCCCAAATTTAAGTAGTCATGAGAATATTTTCTTGATTTAATTTTCGGAATCACGCTCGTCTGTGTACTTGTTGATGCTTGACTATAGTCTAATGCTCGTTTACGCCCGCTTAAAAAATTATCCATGGGTCTGCATAAAACTGTTGCCGTGAATATTTAATATGGTGATTGCAATTAACACGAAAACATATATAACATACGATAGATTTGATAGCGATCGACTCGAATGAGAATTGAAACTTGCGTTATCGAACATTTTCCTTCTTCCTATGAGAAAACATTTTCTCTGCGCATGCTCGAGACGGCTTCCACAAACCATGTTACTTATTTTTTCTCTTTTCTTTAGTCATGCTTCCTGCTTTATTTCTTTTTTTATTCCAAAAAAAAAAGTATTCCCAGTTTCTAAATTTAGCTCACCCCGTCTAGGTTAACTTTCATTAACGAATTTTTGTACTTTCATATTCTTTTAACGTTATCTCCCTGTTTGGTTTTCATTTCAAGTATAATATTTAAATTTACCCCGCTTCCATTCGCTTCATCTGTTCACCGCCCGCTTGGCAAAATGCCAGATGTGGTTTCTCGCCAACGTTGGCTCGTTTTTACACTTGTTTTGGAAGTTAGTTAAAAATAATTTAAAAACAGAAATCAAAATACTCAATATATATTTTGTTGTATACATTTTATTGTATGCGGTGGAAAGGGGGGGGGGGGCGATGAAAATTATGATTGAAAACTGGGCCGCGAAAAATGAAAGGTTGAGAAACGTTGATGTAAGGTATTAATCTGGTGAAAAATTTTCCGCCGATTTCAAATCCTTTGAAGATATATTCAATTTAAAATTATTTATTTAAAGAAAATCATATTTTTAGGTATAAGTCTAAACTGAAATTTTCCGCAGATTTCAAATCCGTTGAAATATGTACTCTATATTTAACGTTTTGGGACAGGGATTCCCAACCGGTGGTACGCGGCAACGTTTCAGGTGGTACGCAAGAATGATACGAGAAACCCAAATATTCTACGAAGTTTGTTCGATTTTTTAGTATGTACAACCACGTTATACTATTTCTTATGCCATTTGTTACTAGTTACTTGTGTGAGAGTGGTTTTTCTGAACTTTTGTATGTAAAAAATAAATATATAGAAAGAGAGTAAGTGTTGAAGACGACTTAAGAGTGAAATTAAGCTCCATTGCTCTTGATATTGATAGTTTAATAAAAGACAAAAACAACAAGTTTCGCACTAAAAATTGATTTTTGTTTATATTAATCTTTGTTTGCTTAGTTTGTACTAATTATTTAAAATTATTTGTTTTTATACCTGTGAGTAAAAATAAAACTGCATTTTTCAATTCCCGTTTTATTTTTTCCTTTATCAAAACATCATCGTGCATTATTCATAAAATATGAAGCTTTCTTAGTATTTTAATTGAAATAAAACAAGCCATTGGCACTTTTCTGACATTAGATATATGTTTCTAAAAAAATATAGAACTGGTGGTACGCCAAAAATTTCAAGTGGTACGCAGTTACTAAAAGGTTGGGAACCCCTGGTCTAGGAGACAGAAAAAAGAAGTGTGACTATAGTTAACAGATTTATCGTCTGGATGGATGAACATTTATCCGCTCAAAAACAAAGCGGAAACGAAACAAAATAATTTTCTCCGCGTTCAAAATGAAAGCGGAAACGTAAAAAATAATTTTCTGAGCGTTCTCCGAAGGGATGGAAAAAAAAATTAACAGGGTTCCAAGGTCACGTCGGTAGAAAAGTCAAGTTTGGGGTTATTCTTTTTTCGTCCGGACGAAGAAGCAGGTAGAGAAAACTATTAAATTCATTCAAAAATCTTCCAGATTAAATTTTAAAATTCGCTGCAAACCAAAAATTACAAAAAATTCGGACTACCAGTTTGCCAAATCTCATTGCTGTAAGTGCCATAAAATCGTCAGGAATTTGCGCCCGCGAAAAAAGCAGACAAAAACACAGACTAACACTTCCTTTTATAATATTAGAGACCAGCCACTGTGTGGCTAGCTCGGCGTTGCCCGTGATGTAAGGTATTAATCTAGTGTAAAATTTTCCGCAGATTTCAAATCCGTTGAAGATATATTCAATTTAAAAATTATTTATTCAAAGGAAATCTTATTTTTAGGTAACAATTTAAAGTGAAATTTTCCGCAGATTTCAAGCCCGTTGAAATTTTTAATCTATCTTTAGCAATTCCGATTTTATGAAAAAAAACTTACCAATCCCAATCAATGTTTTTTATTTCTTGCTATCATTCCCGGAAATGGAATGGGGCAGGTAAAGAGAAACTTATATTCAATTATTAAAAATATATCCAAGAAAATCAAAGATATACTCAATTTTAAAATTATTTATTTAAAGAAAATCATATTTTTAGGTATCGATCTTTCAGATCCATTGAAATTTTTACTCGATCTTGAACGATCTAGGAGATAGAAAAAGAACTGTATAACTCCAGTTAATTTTTTTTTTTTTTTTTTTTGTTCTTCGGCTGAAAGCATTGCTTGGAAAATCAAACGGAAACACAGAAAAAATAAATTTAGAATCCGTTATTTCTTTAAGGTGTTGCCACATTCTAGGGAAAACAATAATAATTAAATTCCATTAAAATATATTCTAGATTGAATTTTAAAATTCGGGCTTCATGCAAAAATTTGCAAAACAATAGGACTACCTGGTGCCAAATCCATAGATTCGTCAGGAGCGTACACATATTAAAAAAAGACACTTACTTTTATGATATTAGGGAGTAACTGATCTCTGAAATTAATTTTTGATGACCAATCACATTCGAAATAAAAGTTCCATCGATTTATTATTTGCTTTGGGGTTCCCGAAAATGATTTTTAGAGTTCACTTTGTGTTTCAGCATAAATAGAATCATTAAGCGTACCAGGCTGCAGGCCATGGAGAATTTTAATGAGGTGGAACTTCTTGAAGAAAAATAAAGAAATAATGCTTACCTTAAAAATCGAACGTGCCATGGTTTTAAATAATTGAAAGGTTTTTCAACATTCACGTTTTTGTTATCGATTCATATGGAAGATGAAGTCTAAGACGAAGTTTAACGATGTTGCAAGGTCTTTAGTTATTATTCAAGTACATATTTAAAGAAAACTGAATAGCGATTTAGTTAAAAATGTATTCAGTGTTATTACTAAAGTATTTAAAGATGAATCAATTGCAGATGGTTCATATTCGGAACAATATTAACTAGGCGCATTGGGCAATCCACTGACCCAGGGCAACCCCACGGGTTTTCGGGAAAAACCTCGAAAATATCTGAAATATATACGAAAATGTCCATACCTGAAAATAGATTGCGCCTGAAATGCATTGTATTTACCCAGTGAATGATTTACTCGTGCAAATGTGCAGCTTCAGTCAGTTAGTGAGCACCATTTTAATTTCAAGGCCACATGTTTAGATCAATTTTAAGCATGTTTTGGTGAAAAAAATCATGATCTTGTTGTAGGACCATTTTTCCAAGGCATCTGGTACCGACGATCAACGAACGCAGAGGGGATTAGAATGGATCGATTGTTCTAACCACTTAGTTTGGGAGATTGATGGATCGCAGTAATCCCTGGCTTAATGCATGCCGTGGAACTAGATTCTGCCGTTTCTTAATAGATTCAAATGACTTGGAGTTTCGACTTACTAATATAATAGTTCTTCTCGGAACAGATACTACGGTTCTTCACCGTCGCTGTCACTGCCCACACCCTTTGCATGAAATGAGCGCCTTTCATGATTCTGGAGGTCCCTCCTGTCTGACTTTTGGAATCTGCTTGACCCTCTTTTTGGTCCTTTCATTGTATCAGAATCTTTGGAATGATTCCATTGTCTCATTGCATTAGAATATAATCCCTTGGAAACATTATATTGTTCCTTTCCTTAAGATGGAATGCTTTGGGGAAAAAAAACAGAATCTTTCTTTTTGGAACGATTCCATTGGCTCATAGTATAAGAAAAGAAGCCCCTTGAAAGATTTATACTGATCTTTCTTTAGGATATAATCCTTTGAAACGATTCTATTCGTGCTAGCCCCAATGTCGTCAATAGCCCGCTGTTGCTCTAGTACGACGTTAATTAAAAATTACCATCTCCATTACCTTATTTCATTAGAATAGAATCCCCTTAAATATAATATTGTTCTTTTCCTTAGGATAGAATCCGTTGGACAGATTCGATCGCTTCTTTCCTCGAAATAGAATCTTTATTTTGAATGAATCCATTACCTCATTTCATTAGAATAGAATCCCATAGAAATATTACATTGTTTGGAAATGTATTGATAATATAGATTAGATTTATTGTTCCTCTTAGGAAACATTATAATGCTATTTTCCTTGGAATAGAATAATTTGGAAAGATTTTATCGCTCCTTTCCTTGGGATATAATCCTTAGAAAAGTTTCCATTGGTTGAAGAAGGTCAAAAGTGGTTAGAAGTCATGTTGGGAAGACTGCAGGATGGAAGATGGGATAATGGGTGTTAACAATTTGGCCATATAGTCAATTTCGAAAACAAATGCCTTCAAACAACTTCTGATGATGCACTTTGTAGTTTAATTGATCATGATAAATTTTTTAAACGGGCATCAATCTGTATTAAATGATGGATTATTTTAGCTTCCTACTTGCCAATAGTGTTTTGTTTAGAATAATTAGTTGAAATATTGGGCAATTTTCTATTGTAGATAATAGTATAAAATTACTATAATGTTATGTTACGTAACATCATGAAGGATCTCTTAGATTTTAACACAACAGAATTTGACCCCGTCGATCTTGAATTACAAAAAAAGTTAGTTTATTTTAAATATTTGTTTTATGAACACTATCTTTTCTCTAATATTATAAAAGGAGGTGTTTGTTTAGGGCCGCAGAATCTTGACGATTCTATGGCACTTACAGCAATGAGAATTGGTACACAGGTAGTCCAAATTATTTGCAATTTTTGGGTCTCGTCGAATTTTAAAATTCAATCTAGAAGACTTTTAAATGAATTTAATCGTTTTATTCTCCATCGCGTTTTCAAACGCGAAGAACTTTTTCTTCCCGTGTGACCTTGCAGTCAGGGTTTGGAATCATGCCAAGTTTTTTTTCATCCGCAGTACGCTGAGAAATTTTTTTTTTTTCATTTCCCTTTTGATTTTGCGCGGACGGATAAATATCCAGCCAGACAATAAATCTTTTTTTAACTGAAGTAAGTCAGTTCTTTTTTCTATCTCCGAGATCGTTGAAGATAGAGTAAAAATTTCTACGGAGTTGAAATCTGCGGAAAAATTTAAGTTTAAATTGATACCTAAAAATGTGATTTTCTTTAAATAAATAATTTTTTAATTGAATAGATCTTCAACGGATTTGAAATCTGCGGATAATTTTACACCAGATTAATACCTTAAGCACGGGATAGCCACGCAGTGGCTAGTGTTATTTTTTCTCAACCCAACGTTTTCTGAAAGTTTCAAGTGGAACACGCATTGGTTCATAGAAACAACATTCGAAGCAAATGGAATCATGTAAAAAACCCATTAACACCTGCTATCGTGCGAACTTATGGGACAGCAGCGGTAGTCTGGTTGGAAGAGTGTCGGAATAGTAATCCGAAGGTTGCGCGATCGAAGCTCATATCTACAGTCAACAGCTGGTGCACGTTAATATCTCATAACGTCACGATGGATCGGTGTGGAATGCCAGCTCAGGTGTTGACCTCGTCATCTGGCATCGGTTCAAAACGACGAGGTGCTGTCCTCGGGTCTTTGATGGATCCCGGAACGTCGCCAATACCCCGCTATGTCGCTCCTGTGTAACGTCAATTCAATTAGCTACCTACCTTCTGAACTGACTGTTCAATCGAAATTTAATACACCTGATTTCGTTGTGGATGAATGCTGAACACTTCTGATGACATATAACACGGCTCATTTGTTTTTAAACAATAGTGAAACGTTAATAACATGATACAATAATTGAATTTCACTGGAATGACATTCTTGTAGTGTTATTGTAGAGCATTCTGCTAAAGGCCTGGTGCATACATCCAGTTTTTCAACGTGCGGCACAATGGAATATAAATAATAATTAATAAATGGTTGTATTAGTAACGTCTATTTTTTGTTTCAAAAGAAACTTTTTTTGCACCGTTAGCGAACCTATACTACGCAAACCAATATTTCTTTCGCAAGTGATTTCACTTTTTTTTTACTTTAACACTTAATGCACTCTAAACTAATAGCCGTATCATTAAAAAACCTTCTACATCTTGTTCCCTGTGCAATTTTAAGTAAACCATGTTAATCTCCAAACTTACCGATCTGTACTTCGTACTTTCTCAGTAAGAGAATTTTTGAAAAATTGAAATTTTTAAGTAAAAAATGTTCGAGGTTCTTTACAAATTGAAGCTGTTCTAGAGCAACTTACCTGTGAAACATTCGTTGAAAGCAGTGATTTTCTTTTCAAGTTTGTTTTGTCAACACTGATGACATTTGTTTTAAAAACAAGCACATTATTCCACATGCCGCTGAATGGAATTTTGAATAAATATATATATTTGTTTAAAAATAAATTTATCATCATTACCGTACAAATTTAATTTTATGTTCTGTCATAATGTTGATGCAATTTGAAAACATAACATCCCTCGAAAAAGATAATCAAGCCATATTATAACCTTGATTGAGCTTTTAAATTAACTCTTTTGATTCAAGTAACTCTCCTTTTGAACTAAAATATTTTCAAATTGTATATAGATCAGGTATGCTGATTAAAAAAAATATCAGTCATTTAAATTTCCTTTTTGTATTAAAGTTCATATGAAATAAATATGAACAAGAATCATGTTTTTTTTTTAAATTAATATACGAGTTAAAAAATTATGTAAAATAAGTTAAGTAGCCTGTTCTGAAAAATAAAAAAAAATTTCCGTAGTGTCACAAATACATTCCAATCTTTCACATACGTCTTTGTAATTGAGAATTTAAAAATTTTTACTTTGTTTTGGAATTACGTGTTCGTTTATTGTTACACAAATTGAATTGGGTAATTTTATGTGTTGATCTCTAGGATTTCTTTACATTGCTAGCATAACTATTCTGTATTTATTGAATTGAAATGTAAGTTTATGCACCCATCTGATAATTGAGTGAGTATGTTAGGAAAATAGATCATGGATTGAAGGGGAAAGCTACTGAAATTATTAAGTTTTATTTAAGTTGTTAAACTCAAAATTTCACTCAAATGGCTTGATCTGGTTGAATGCAAAACACTTAGACTTCGAAATACTTTTCAATGCTCAGGTGAAATACAGGCATATTTAATTTCAAGTTTGTATACTTTCATGTCTTGTCTTCTTTTCTACTATTTACTTACAAAAAAAAAAATTCGCAAACAAATACTTTTTGCAAGTTTAATTTTAATGAGAAGTAGGAATTTTTCGTGAATTTGTGGGAAGTTCCTTTCACTTTATTTCCTGTTGAAGGCATGGCTTTTTCTCGAAAACAAGTCTTTAACCAATTAATTATTCAATATAAAAATTCCTGCAGAAATCCTGTACATTTTTTTCACACAGAATAAATACGAAATGCAAAAAATTCTGAAATGTGTCTTGAGCTTTGATAAATTGAAAACAAAAACATTAAATGTGTGAGGTGCGAGTTTTATTTTCCTGCAGATGGGTTAGGATTGAAATAATCAACATCACTCGTTGTTACATATTCATAATCACATTCATAAATATTTATGTTTTAACACAAATCAAAACTAATACTAGTACACTAGATTTGTGTGTCTCATGTCCAACAAATTTAAACTTGTATAGAATTAATGGAAATCATAAAAGTCAGATTTTTATAAAACAAAAAAGCTGATTTAAATCAAAATCAAATCCTATTTTTAGGATTTTTTTAATCGTGATTATACTCTGGTGTTTGGGAAAAAAATAATAGAGATTGAAATTCGAAATTTTCAGTTTCTTATGGATTCCTTTCTGAAAAACAAATTTCAAATGCACACTTGTTGTGTAGTTTATCCTAAAAAAACAAAGCTGCAGTATAGAGACACTTCTGTGTACTATCGTAGCGATTTGTGAAAGACAAAGGCAATTTCGCGAAGTTAAAATTTCAGTTTCTGGCGCTTTTTCGATTCTTTGATTTCATTGCTCCATGTAATTTTGTTTTCCAATTTTAAACGAAATACCGTGGCCTACATTTTAAACTTTATCATTAAAGATATAGTTTGAAAATATAGTCTTGTATAATTCCACTCACACAGAAATTTCTTAACTGTTATAGGTTTATAATTTTTCAGTTTGTTTTGCAAAAAAAATATTTCTTACACGTGTATTTACTAAGGAATCCGAATTTTCACAACGCCTCGAAAACAATTCAAAATAATTTGCATTTTCAAATGAGTATAAGTAAGAATTTTCAAGTCATTTTTAACTAAAAATGGAATTGCGACTTTATTAATAACAAATTTTTATAAGAAATAAGCACCATAATAATTTTCAAAACATTCATTTTTTTTGGAATACGTGTAGCAGAACGTTTGCAATTAACTCTCGTTAGAAAACCAAAGGACGAATACAGTTACATAAGTGTATACATATTATACTACAAGGCACATCTTGACCACGATAAACTTCAATTGGCTTAAGAGTGTTTCTAACTCTTCAAAAAAAGGAAATTGTTAAAAAAATAACATGTATAACATTCTAGAACAGTTAATTACTTTTTAGCAAATCTTTCAACTAAACTCGTTTACACAATACGACGTAACTTACACTTAAAATTATACAAATTAAACTTGTTATACAACAATACATAACTAACACGTAAACTTGTTATACTTAAAATTATACTAAGTTCAATAAATTTACAAAACTTTGCTTTTCTTAAAACTTGTTTTACGGTGAGACACGGAAAATTTCCTTCGTTCAATAAACTTAAAAAACTTCGCTTTCCAACATTTCACCAAAAAACAAAATGGTTAAAATATTACATGTTTTTAAATGCAAACCCTGAACAGATAATTACTTTTATTAAATTTACAATATTTAAGGTATTAAACTTACATTAGAGTAAACCTTCTCTCCCAAATCAATTCGTCTTCCACGTCAACATCTGGTGCATAACATTGGAGCTCAATTTTACATTGTTTTCCATAAGAATCTTCCATTCATCAGACACAATAACTTCATTGGCATTTATGTGCACAAACTCTTTGGCCACTTGCAACAAGTTGTCATCCTGGTGCAAATCAGCCAGATTCAAAATTAGGCCCACATTTGAAACGGATAATATAGACTGCAAATAAAGCGAGCATCTCCTCCTCAAAGATAGTACTTGATACTTGTCCGCTCCCGAGTACAAATTAACAGCGTCTTCTGGTCCCAAATCATCCAACTGGTCAGAGTACAAGAAGACCAGCATTCTATCCAAGGTGTCAGGATCCAAATCGGTGATGTGCACGAATCCGGTCTCCTTCTCCTTCATGTCGTTCGCAAACATGGCGCAGAATACAGGGGATCTGGTGGCCAGAACAGTTTTGTGAGCCTTGAAACAACGCTCGCCAACCCTAAGCGTTACATCCGATAGCGTACCGGTTTTGTAAAGATCTTTGAAATCGTTGCCAAGCGTAGTGGATGGATCCTTGGTCGAGCAACTCGCAATGCGGAGAGGCACTGCATCGACATTTCCTTTGTGATATTCATCGCCTTGTCGAGAGTATGCGAAATCGCAGAGGAGATAAAGAACGTCATCTGTCGTGTCCAAGAGCTTCTGAAATTCACTTTTAGGGTTTGAGAACGGGAAATTCCAAACATCGTCTTCAATTTTGGATTTGAAGAAATGTTCTCCTTCGATACACAGTTTAAAGTCTTTCATGCAACTGAGCACAGTTATTTTACATTTCAAGAAGACATGTTTGTCGTAATCACTTTCCTCTCGGCGAATTTCTAAGTGAGCGCTTCGATCATCAGATTCGCCAGATATATAAAAAGTCATTACAAATGAGGGATTGTCGACCAGAGCAGATGTAACTGGTAGGGACATTCTGTGCTCTGATTCGGGAGCTTGAACCCTTTTAATAGGGCAAACCAGAGACTTCCTCCCCACTCTGATTGAGGTTTCAGCAGAACATAGGGTGGAACAAAAATGTCTTTTGAATTCCTCCAGTTCGTGCCTGGCGGCCAACCCTAGCATTTCAGCTGCAAATACATTCTCATTTCCGAGGAACAAATCTGTTGGATTCAATTCCGTAGTTTTTGTCTCCTCCTTGATTATCCACATTCGATATTGAATAGTCAAAGTATCATTTGGTAGAGAAACTTTCCTTTTCTTCAAAAATTCGTTTCTTTGTGCCAGTTCTTGTACCCCCCATTTTCCGTTCTCATCGAGGGTATATTCTCTTTTGTCTGTCTCTGAGCCTGCAATTTTAAAAGTGTATCCAATGGTTGTATTTTCCAATTCTTTGTCTTCGGCAGAACTTGCATAACATGATATCCACTTACTGTTTTTGCATCCTTTTGGATAAAGGTCTAATTGCAGTTTTCTTTTTTTCCACATGTCCACTACAAAGACAGGACTCTTCAAACTCTCATCTTCCAGCAATGGGCACATGCTAAAATTTTCTACTCTCCATGTAAATAAGAACTCCCGCTCTGAATTCTTTGACATCTCTATCGAATTATAGCAACAAGTTACGGAATAAAACAAGCGAAGCCGAATACTGAAGTGGCGAACATCTGACCTTGTCTGAAAGCAACTCTCAGGAAAAGACTCACGTGATTGGTTTATCTCTGAATTGCAAACCGAAACTTTTCGAGGCCATGAAGAGAACAGACCCCTCTACCAACACCCCTCTACCCACCCACCCGAGTGTGACGTCACGACATTAGTGCCGCTGGCCTTGATTTGAGCTGTAGGAGAGAAAATTCCTCACGTTGGGTTGTGGAAATTTGGAGAGTGGAGTACCTAGTTAACTGACCGTGGTTCAAAATAACGTGGTGTTGTCCTCGAATCTTTCCCAAATGGGATTGTTCCCGTACCGTCGTCAATAGCCTGTTGTGTTGCTCTAGTGCGACGTTAAAAAAATTACCAAATTCGTGAACATCTTTATTTTAGGAGACAAAAAAATAAAATTCAAATTTGATTATTCACTGCAGCTAGATCACTAGAAATATTTAACTTCATACTTAAAATACAGGTATGATGAAAATAAAGTACAAACTACATTCGTAGAAGTTTGGAGAATGGGTTGACCTCGCCATCTGACAATGGTTCAAAATTACGTGTTGTCCTCGGTCCTTTCCCTTTAGGATGGATCGCGGACCGTCACCAACAGCCTGTTGTGTTGCTCCAGTGCGACGTTAATTAAAAAATACCTCTCCCTGCTCAATAACAAATAGGTTTAATAATATCAATAGGTTCTGCATTCGAATCCCGTTATGAAGTAAGGTACATATGACATAGTATTTGCATAAATGTCTCTTGCAAAGGTTTTATATGTGTTCCTCAAGGTAGGGAGGACAATGCAGAAATGAACTTCAAGTTGAAATCATATTGCATGTAGTCTATGAGAAATTTGTTTTGAGTAACGCCGAATCTGAGAGAGAGTGAGAAATCACGGATAAGTATAATTTGGTTGCCTTAAATACACTTGGTCACATAATTAAAACTAATTTACACTGAGAAATAAAACTTTACAATCGCTATCGTATTCAGAATAACAATTGATTAATGAAAATTAATACGACAATTAATTGGAATATTCATCTGCATTACAAAAATGCTTATATTTTTAAATACTTTAATCTGGCTTCGGGAACGGTCAGAATTATATGTTATGCTTCAAAAAGAGTCGTACTTCGTATTGCATTACGAAAAAATACGCCATTTTAAAGAACAAATTTGGAACAAAATCCCTAATATTGCTTCCCACCCATTAAAAGGGAATTTTTTCTTCTCATGAGAAAATTCGTCTTTTGTCAAAGCAAAACATGCCCTCCATAGTAACATAATTATTTAAGAGAGCTTTAATGAGCAATTTACTCTCTCTCACTTGAATCCAAATCTGTGTTTTGACATTTATTTTTTCAATAAATAAATTTTTTACTCTGCATTTTTCACCGTTTTACAAGTTTATGCCTTCTTTAAAGTTCGTCTCTTAAGACAAAACCGTGTCATATGGATGATCAACACAATGATGTTTTTAGCGGTAATGAATCCATTCTAAAATATCGTAACGAAGTATAAAAAACTATGACTGAATGTTTGATTTTTAAAGCGTATAATTTGTTGTTAATAAAAAGAATTGATTCTCTAGAACAGTGGTCCCCAATCCCCGGGCCGCGGACCGGTACCGGTCCGTGGATCAAATGGTACCGGGCCATCCAAGAAATATTAAATTATTTCCATTTTATTGACTTTGGTGTATTTATCTCGGGTTTGTGCGGTTCTTATCTATGAAATGTCCACTTAGGAGGCGGTAAATCAGAACTTGAAATTTGTTCTGTTACTAGAGCTTCGATTATGATTTCTGAATTCTGTATGTCTCTATTTTCTAATTTTGACAAATGTGACAACTGTTTTCAAGTTGGCAGACAAAGTAGCTGCATTTAAATCCAAACTGAAGTTGTGGGGACGGCGCGTGAACAGAGGTATTTTGGACATGTTTCAGACATTAGCGGGGATTTTAGGCAAGACTGAGCCTAAACATTCATTCTCCTAGTTGGTGCACGATCACCTGTCTTTGCTTTTAAAAGAGTTCGAACGCTTCGTGGGTTTTTTGTGGTTGGGAAACTATTTTATTGATTTAGCGTTCTAGTGAGTTAAAAAATGTTAAATCACATTATATTCATTTTTTGGCGTAACTGTATTTTATTTTGAAGGCATGTTTAAATCCAATTAAGTTAAAATTATTAAATCAAAACAATCTAAAATATAAACAATCAACGTATCTCCCCCCCCCCTCCCCCCCTCTTATTTTTTGCTTTGTGTAAAACATTTTGTTTAATTTTTACTTCAATTTATTGGGAAATTTTATGTATTAATCCCATAGAATTCTTAAAACTGCTAGAATAACTATTCAGTGTTTATGGAATTGAAATTTGGAATGTAAAAGCTCACACTCATTTAATAATTGGGAGAGTATGCCTAGGAAAGATTATGGGTTAAAGCAGAATTGATAATTTCTTTTATTGAAAGGCCAATAAATAAATAATTACCAATTATTTATTAAAACTAAAATTCAATAATTAGCATTCAATTATAAGTAAAATAATCAAGTATTCTAATTTGTATCTAATGCATATCTCTAAATTTTAATATTTGATTCATTATAAAATTTAACTTATATGAAATAAAAATATAGATATATTTCAATCTGCTAAAACACCCGGTTTTTTATGAACCTGCTAAGTCATGGACCGGAAAGTCAAATCAGGATCATACGAATTATTCAGATAGTTTCGCTGTCCTGGAGAATCACTCTGAGAAAGGAATGTTGGTTTGCGAAGCAAACCAAATGGGATATGTAAAAGAAGTGTTGGTTTACTAGCGTAAACAAGCAGAAGGCGGAGCCCCCAAGTTACTAAAAACATTTTAACACATAAATAAGAGCATTCCACTGCTACGAGTAGCCAGATACTTTACATTCAACCAATCAGATTCAGTCACATTTTAGAATCACTATTACAGTTTTGAATCACATATATTCTTCAGTAGCAGACACAGTTAGAACTGTTGTTGGGAAATCACTGTGTATAACATCCCTACACGGGTATAAAATTTCCAATATCATCGTATAAAAAAAATGCACTCAGTAATACAGCGTTCGATTTAGCGGATGATGTTCCAGTTGCCACAAAATAGTTTTGATCCTGACTCGTTTACGAATTCTTTAGTTGTTGGGGTGGGGAAGATAGTACTTCTCTCTCTTGTTTACACTATTTCGTCACTCGCTCCAATATTTGATTTTGTTCGAAAGTCATGTAGGTAAATGTACGAAATGTAGGAAAGAAATGTAAGGCCATATGATGGCGCCGTCTACAAAGATTGCAATAATGTTTCGATTTACAATTTGATGCTCTATGATTCTCTAAGCAATTAATACAAAAAGGATTAGTTTTTTTCGAACTGATACGCTCATTCACAGATACTTTTTTGAAATTAGGACATTCATGCAAGGTGGTGATTACCAACAGATGAAAAACCACACTTTTACTCTTAGCGTCTGAGAGGAAAACTTACGTTGTATTTCTTGACTCGGAAAATTTATTTATCCTTGAATTTTCTACTGAAGTTTTACCGCGGGATGTGAAAAATCAAAATCAATTTCTTTCGCTAGCTCAGAGGGTTTAAATCAGCCGTCAGCATATTGTCTCAGACTAGTATGATAGGCGGTTTCTTTATCCAAGGTTTGACACATATTTGATCTGATACAGTAAGTTCCCGTTACAACGGAAATTTCGCTGTAACGAAATTTTGCTAATTCGAATAAAAAAGAACATTTTAAATAAGTAAATTCGGCTTTTGTTTTTAAAGAAGACTATATATAATACTGATTAGCTACTGCGGTTAGAAAATTTATTGCAATTCGTTGAAATCAGCCAGAGAAAAATAATTTTTTTCAAATAAATACATTGTTATAGCATTTTCTGAAACCTGAAAAAAAAATTGACTCACCTCTTTTGGGAAACATTAATCCTAAATGAACAAAATGCGATGAAACAAAATTTTATTTCAGAAAATCTAAGATTTTCTTCTGAACAAGATTTTCTGTTTTATTTGAGAGTAAATTATATTGCAGCTTGTGAATGTTTGTAAAGATTAAGTCTGCCACATTGCTTTGTGATGAAATAAATGTCCGCATTGTCTCCAAACTTGCTAAGGCTTCTGATGAAGTGACATTGCGCACATCATCTCCCACCACAGCCTCTTCATCTTCACTACTTTTTATCGGCCTCATCTTAGCTGTATTTAATGGATTGGATGATTTCTGCTTCGGTCAGTTCATAACCTGTTGAAATGTCGTCATCTTCACTGAGATAATCTTCCATATTCACGTAGTCAGGAACCGAAGTTTTATTTTTTGTAGCGTTCCAAATTTGGCTCCAACTCAAATTGCTGAATGTCGTGTGTATTTGATTCATCTTTTAAGTTGGCTTCTTCTGAAACTGAATTGGCGTCTTTGGTTGTGGTTGCGTATGTTTCCAACAGTTTCTTATTGTTGATTGACTGATGTCATCCGAAGATCCACAAATCCATTCGATAGCTTCTTCACGTTGCTTTTTCTTTGGATATTCTTCTATTTTTCTCCAAATCGCATAGCATATGACGTAACAAAAAGGTTCTGTAGCGTGATTTTACAGCTCTGATGATGTCTTGGTCAAAAGGCTAAAGTTTTGCCGTGAAATTAGGCGAAAAATACAATTAAGACAGTGACAAATTTTTGTTTATTTCTTAGAAAACCAGTCTATATTTTGGCAGCTGGTTTCAGCCCGACTAAAACGGAATTCATGGAATCTAAAGAAACTGCATGCTTGTTATCAGTTAAGTGAACCATGAAAGCAAAACATATTTTTGCCTGCACAAACAGTTCGTTGTATCGGGATTTTCAAAAATCGATTATTTCGTTATATTGAGATTCATTTAACATTGTTTTAATTGCTTTTCGGATGGGGACTTCCATGACTTTCGTAATAGTGGGATTTTTCGCTGCATCGGTATAATTCCTGAATGGTCTCGAAATCCTTGACTTTTCTCAACTTTAAAAAATATTCCCAACTTGTCGTTAAACTCGATGCAAAATTGCACATACCTTTGGTTGGCGGTGTGTTTTCCTAAAATTTTCTAAACAAGATTGGGGAATCGGTTCAAACTCTCGAATTGCTTTCACTTTAGATAAAAAATAATCACATTAGTTGCCCTTTCACTTAACTAATTTAAAAGAACATCCGCTTTATTTATCAGGGACGGTTATTGAAACAAAGGCCCTTTCTAATTATGCGAAAAAATAACCCCAACCTTCTGGTTTACTAGGAATTTTTATTGTTAATGTATTTGATGGGAGAATCCAAGTATTCAGTTTGATGACTGGCACTCACATACTTACATTTTTATTGCGCTTTCATGCGAGCTAGTTCCAGTTCTGTTTTCATTTTTCTCAAGTTTTAGTTTTCTAGCTCTATTTACCGCTGCTCTTCACTTTCTTTCCTCAATGATCATGGTTGCTAACTCTCTAACCCAGGGGTTCCCAAACGTATCCACGTTGTGGCACCCTTAATACAATTAGTCTCTTCTTATTTATACGGCTTTGAAGAAGAGAAATTAGAGAAGTAAGTGGTAAAAACATAGACATAATTAATAGAACTCGAATTTAAAATTCACACAAATACATTAATTGCACTTTTGAGGAAAAGATAGGTGTATATGACAATTTAAATAAAACAAATCAAATTGCTTTGAACATGCTCCTGGAAGTATATGTGTGTGTTTAGTGCGACGCGTGAGCCTGCTGCTCACTGCACAATTGTTCGAATCGTGGAAATTAGATACAGCTACTCGCGATGTACTAGTGGTACAGCTACTCGCATTTCTTTTACAAAATTAATTTTCGAACGATATTTGCTCCTTCTAACAGCAACTGCTTCATGGGCTGTAACGTACACTTCCGGAATATCTTTTAAATGTTATGATAATATTTCTTTTTCCTTATTCCAAGATATTGTGATACTTCCTGTGTTTATTTATACTTCTTATTACTCTTGGAAAGGATATCTTTTCTTTTGACATATTTATGTGATCTTAAATGGTTTTCCCGGAAGTTCATTTTTTGTTTTATGTATAACGTTGGTGAAAAGATATTTTTTGTAACGGCTTTTTAGTCGATTGGATGCTTCTTTGAAGTGTGGACACAGCGCGGTGTTCGAATGGCGTGTTTCAGCCGTTATGTGTAAAACGTATGATGAGAGGTAGTTGTAACTGTGATGTCGCTACCAAATTGTAAAAAAAAAATTTTAATTCTTTTAAAAAATACTTTTTTTTTATCACGACTTTACAGGGCGCATTGCGGCACCCCTAATCGCTCTACGTCGCACCCCAGGGTGCCGCGGTACACACTTTGGGAACCCCTGCTTTAACCCATTGCTGTTCTTTTTGGTACTTCTCATTTTGTTTTATAAAACTGCTTGACGCCTTAACAGTCATTTGCTCATTATCTTCTCCCAACTCCCTGGCAATTGCCATCAAATCGTCTGTCTTAGCATCTCTAAACATTTGAAAAAAGTATTTCAAAACATGAATAATAATAATTCAGTCACGTGCCTCAATTTCGTCTACGATGCTGATTTGAATAGCAATACACAAAGCTGTTAGATTTACGCGCTTTGACACTGTTCAGTGGTGCTTTTTCATTTTTGTCGATTTAAAAGAAAAGCATTATCTATATCAAATTATGCCAAGTCTCAAATGAACACCTGTTGTGAAGGACGACCTGAAGGCACCTAAAGGACGATTACAGTTACATATCGCACCCCGGTAAGAAAAGTGACACAACTCAAAATTGCTAAATTTGATAACTTTGATAATTGCTAAATTTGACATAAACTTACAGGATACTATAAAACTTATATTGAAATAGTATAAGCTTCTTTTAAATATTAAGTGGTAATATTTCTGATGGTAACTCCTATTATATTCTACAGAAAAGTAATATGACACGCTGGGGCACCTCCTACATGTTTTTCAATGACATAACATCACAATTTTTATTTACTAACTTGTGTCACTTTTTTTTGCCGGTGTGCGATATGAGTATAAAAGTACTAAACTTAAGGCACGTCATAAACTAAAAGTTCTGCTAAGTCCAATTGCTTTTAGAGCATCTCTAACTCTTCAAGAAAAGGAAATTGTTAAAACATTACATGGATAACATTCCAGAACTGTTAATTTTTTTTGAAAATCTTACAACTAAACTTGGTATAAAATAAGACACCTTACACGTAAAATTATTCTAACTTCAATAAACTTAAAAAATTTTGCTTTCTCTAATTCTTCAATAAAAAAAAACATTACTAAAAAATTACATGTTTTACATTGATTCCCTGAACAGCTAACTAACTTTTTTAAATTTTACAATATTTTAAAGTATTTTACTTACATGAGAGTAAAAACCATCTCCCCCAAATCAATTCGCCTCCCTCGTCAACATCTGGTGCATAACACTGGCGCTCAATTTGACAATGTTTTCCATAAAAGTCTGCCATTCATCAAAGACAAAGGCTTCATTGGCATTTCTGAACACAAACTCTTTGGTCACTTCCAACAAGTTGTCATCCTGGTGCAGATCAGCCAGATTCAAAATTAAGCACACATTAGAAACGGATAATATAGACTGCAAAAAAAGCGAGCACCTCCCCCTCAAAGATAGTACTTGATACTTGTCCGCTCCCGAGTACAAATTAACAGCGTCTTCTGGTCCCAAGTCATCCAACTGGTCTGAGTACAAGAAGACCAGCATTCTATCCAAGGTGTCAGGATCCAAATCGGTGATGTCCACGAATCCAGTCTCCTCTTTCATGTCGTTCTGAAACATGACGAGGAAGACAGGGGATTTGGTGCACAGAACGGTTTTGTGAGCCTTGAAAAAACGCTCGCCAACCCGAAGCGTTACATCGGACATCATACCAGTTTTATAAATATTTTTAAAATCGCTGACAAGCGTAGTGGAGGCATCCATGGTCGGAAAACTCGCAATTCGGAGAGTGAGAGCGTCGACATTACATGTGTGATATTCATCGCTTTCTTTAGAGTGTGCAAACTCGCAACGGAAGTGAAGAACGTCGTTTGTAGAATCCAAGAACTTCTGAAGTTCACTTTTATTGTTTGATAGCGTGAAATCGCAAACATGGTTTTCAATATCGGATTTGAAGAAATATTCTCCTTCTTTGGTACACAGTTTGACGACTTTCATGGAACTGAGCTCAGTTATTTTACATTTCACGAAGAGATGTTTGTCTAGATCACTTTCCTTCCTGCGAATTTCTAAGTGAACACTTCTATCTGCAGATTCACTTATTAAATAGAAAGTCATCTCAGACGAGGGATCGTCGATCAAAGCAGAGGTAACTGGTAGCGATATTCTATGCTCGGATCTGAGAGCCTGAACTCTAAAATTATAGGCCATACCAGAGAGTTCCTCTCCACTTTGATTTGGGTTTCTGCAGAACATTGGGTAGATCTGAAATGTCTTTTGAATTCCTCCAGTTCGTGTCTGGTGGCCGAAAGGATGATTGCCGCAGTTACATTACACTCGCTTCTGAGTAAAGTATTCGCTGGAGTAACTTCAGTAAATTTTGTCACCTCATCGATTATCCACATTCGATACTGAATAGTCAAAGTATCATTGGGCACAAAAACGTCCTTTTTCCTTAGAATTTCGTTTCTCTGAGCCAGGTTTTGTGTTCCCCAAACTCCACCCTCAGTAAGAATATATTCACCTGTCTTTATATTGAGCACATGTGAGCTTGCTATTGTAAAAGCGTATCCAATGGTTGTATTTTCCAATTCCCTTTCAGCCTTTATCCATGTTGTTTAACATGATATGCACTCGCCGCTTCTCCATCCTCTTGGATAAAGGACTAATCTCAGTTTCCTTTTTTCCACATGTCAACCGCAAAGATCGGACTCGTCAATCGCGTATCTTCCGCCAATGAGCACATGCTAAAATTTACTTTCCATATAAATAAGAACTCCTCTGAATTCTGCATTTCTCTGTCGAATTCTAACACGATATGAAATGTAACAAACGAAGACGAATATTTTAATGTCGAATATCTAATCTTTCCTGGATGCACTTCACCCATGTGGTATTGTTATCACTAGGGCAACCTTTTTGTTGCAGTAAAAATGGGAAAAGTTGCATTTATCATTCCCTAAAGTTGCATTTATGGAAATAAAGTTGCATGTATTTTTGATACACTAAATTCTTAAATAAATTATTCGTAAAAAAAATGAAAATATTCAAAATATATTGACAATTATAGTCGTGTACAACAGTATTATAATACATTCTAAAACACAGAAGAACGTTGAAAGGTCGATCCTTGCCCAGTAATTTCTTTAACATAAAAAAACTGCGCCACCCGCAGTCATATAATGTTCTGTATTGGATAGCAGAAGCACAAAATCCTTTCGTTCAACATTCAGAGATTTTAAAACGTCATCTACAAGGCGAACAACATATTGATGATTGACACTGACCTCACAAACTCTGTTGTCGATTACGCAAGTTTCCTCTGGATTATCAAGAGTGCCAACCAATGTGTTAAAAGTAACTTCTCGCCATTTATTTCCCTTTCGTCTGTTAGGACGAACCTATTCTTTCCATGAACTTGTTTGATCCGCCATACTTCGACATTCGCAAGATCAGACACACGTGATCAAAAGATTGGTTCAGAGGGCAAAAAATGAAATAGTAATTTCATATTAATTAATTTTAAGCAACATTTTAAAAAGTTGCAGGTGGTTTCATTTATGCAAAAAGTGGCATTTATGCAGAAAGTTGCATTTAAGTTGCGGTTATAACTCACTTACAATACACACAATGTAGGTGGAATTTTTTTTAGTACTTTACATGCAGCGTAGAACGTGTGAAAAAAAGTTGCATTTGTTGCAAAAAGTTGCTCTAGTTATCACGGAAATGCGAATCGAAACTAAACCTTTATGCGGATTACATAACAGAAACGAAGGACGAAGCCCTGTTCCCATGAGGTGTTTAATTAAGAGCATTTAATGTCTACAAAAAACACGGATAGCTGAAGTGGTCATGGATAGAATTGCATAAAGTTTTCTAACGCGCTTTCAAACAAAATTTTACCACCGCATCCTAAATAAGTAGGAAGGTAGAATTTTAATCAACTTCGCACTGAAGCATCACGAGATGTTACTGGCGGAGGCCTGGGATCAATCCCGAACGGGAAAGACCGAGCCCACCACCATGTAATTTTGTTCCACGATCCGATGACGAGGCAATATCTGAGCTGGCACCCCACTCTCCAAACTTCCACACCACGCCAACGTGAGGACATTTGAGGTCACGACAGATTGAATGTGTCCCATTGGTTCACGACGCTTTGGTTGGATTCGAACTCGGAAACCTCCCGTTGATAATCCGTTGCTCATCCAATCGGGCTATCGCTGCCATTACACCAGATCAATACCTGAAATGTAATTTTTTTCAAAAAATAATTTTTTAACTGTACCTAATATTTTTGCTGTAACCATCCGACAAAGGTATCTCTAATATTATAAAAAAGAAGTGTTTGTTTGTTCGTATGCTTTTGTCTGTTTGAGGCCGCAAAATCCTGACGATTCTATGGCACTTACAGCAATGAGATTTGTCACACAGGTATTCCAAATTTGCAATTTTTGGGTCGCGGCGAATTTTAAAATTCAATTGAGAAGATTTTTAAATGAATTTAATAGTTTTATTCTCCGTCGCTTTTTCAAACGCGGATAACTTTTTCTACCCGTGTGACCTTGCAGTCAGGGTTTGGAATCATGCCAATATTTTTTCATCCGCAGTACCAACAAGACGCGGAGAAAATAATTTTTTTTCATTTCCGCTTTGATGTTTCGCAGACGAATAAATTTTTACCCCGACAATAAATCGTTTAACTGAAGTTAGTTCTTTTTTTTATCTCCCAGAACGTCAAACATAGATTAAAAATTTCAACGGATTTGAAATCTGCTGAAAATTTCAGTTTAGTTTGTTACCTGAATATATGATTTTCTTTAAATAAATAATTTTTTAATTGAATATATCTTCAACGGATATGAAATCGGAAAATTTTACACTAGATTAATACCTATAAACCTTGGATTAATACCTTACATCACGGGCACGGACAACGCCGGGCTAGCCACGTAGTGGCTAGTTCATTATACGAAAACGAAGGGAGTATTGATTTCGCTTTTTTGAAAACTTATAACACACACTTCAATGTATTTACTGTCTTTATCCACTGCTTTATATTTTCAGCCATGAAAAATAGGATTACATTTTGATCGAATTCGACATTCTGTTTACATTTTACACGATTAGATGCCAAAATTGTAAAAATATAATATTTTGGCAACATTAGACAACGGTCGGTCGTTTTACTTCTGAGATAACTGGTATCGCCAACTGTTCGTTTCAGTTTTCATGTGCGGAAAAGTCATTAAAAAAATAAAGATGAAATTAAACATTCCATTCAAAATATAAACTTTAAGGTAATGTTTTTAAATGTCTTGAGCGTGAAAGTGTAAGATGAGTGTCGATTTTCAACCTTTTTTTTCCATCTTCGTGTTTAATTAAACTCGATATAAGTTTTGATAACCATGTTTTACTGAGCTTATTTTTCGTGAATATATTTTGATCCAACAGTTTAATGTATAAAGCTATTATTGATATTACTCTCTTGATTTTCGAAATGAAGTGTTTTTTGTTCATTGTTAGAGATTTTTAGAATTTTTTGTTAATTTTAGCATGATCTCCTCGTTTTAACCAGGGTTTTAATCAGTATTTAATTGAAACTACTCACTTTTAATTGAAACTGAAATTCCATCTTACCCTCTTTGAGCCCCAGTCGTAAAGAGGGTAGGATGGAAAATGAGTTTACGTTTCGGAGGTAGTCGGAACTCCTCGAAAATTATGTTTAAAACTTTCAAAAACTAATTAGATGTTCAAAAAATACATAGATTTATTTAAAGAAAAAGTAAATAAAAAGGAGCTATAGATAAAAGGTAACAAGATAAAACCAACAAAAACAAGATGACAGACAATGAAAGGTTATCACCAGTGTCGGATTTTGTTTGCTTGTCATCTTTTCCATAATACTTAATAGACAATGTCCGTATAAATAGAAATTCCGGTTCCAATTTTCTGATTCCAAAACTGTAGTTTTTAAATACTTTTTCGTGGGTGTTTTTTTATTTACAATCAATCTTGATGTTTTTAGGAAATTGATCGAACAACGCTGTGATGTAAGATATTAATCTGGAGTAAAATTTTCTGCAAATTTCAAATCCGTTAAAGATATATTCAATTTAAAAATAATTATTTAAAAAAAAACTTATTTTTAGGTACCAATCTTAACTAAAATGTTCCGCAGATTTGAAATCCGTTGAAATTTTTACTCTATCTTTAACGGTCAAGGAGATAGAAAAAAAACTGTGACTGTAAATCATTCCTCGAGCAAAATCAAAGCGTAAACAAAAAAAAAAAATTTCCTCCGCGTTTTGTCGGAGGAACGGCCAACGGCTGACTTGCAAGGTCATTTCCGGCGTTTCTTCTCTCTCTCTCTGGTAGTAACGCGTTAAAAAACCGATGAAGGATAAAACTATTAAATTCATTTAAAAATTATTTATTTAAAGAACTAGGGGGCTCCGCCCCCTGCTCGCTTACGCTCGCCAACCCGAACTTTTGATTGCATCCAATTTAATTATTAACCAATTTCAAAAATAATAGTACCGTAAAAAAGAGTATATTCTGAGGTATACTTCGATATTTTAAAAATTAAAAACTAATAGTAATTAGATATAGATACGGCAGTTTAAAAAAAAAGTAACAAAAATGTCCCGATATTTCCTGAATTTCAAAAGAATATTATCAAGAACCAAATTTAAATTTAAAAAAAAACTCGACGAGCTGCAAAAATTTACGTTGAGAGGTACTCTTAAAAAAAACTCACGACTGAAGACTGAAAATTTGAATGTGTTTTGCTCACTCGCGGAAGAAATTTCACTTCTTCAACTTTAACACTTAATAAAACCTAAACTAATAGCCGCATCGGAAAAAAAATCTTAATAATTATCCAGGGAATACGATGAAGAACAAAGCATGTTAATTTCATTTTTTTCCGATCAGTACTTTCTCGGGAAACCTTCTAATAATCGAGCTAAACAACACAGTTTTCAATCCTGCAGCGGCGGCCGCGGCGGTTACATTTTTTTTTTAATGTAGAGATAAATCTTATTTTTAGGTATCAATTGAAAGTGAAATTTTAAGCAGATTTCAAATCCGTTGAAATTTTAATCTATCTTTAGCAATTCCGATTTTACGAAAAAACAATATCAATCCCAGTCAATATGTTTTTTATTTTTTGCTCTCATTCGCCGAAAAGGGGACAGGAAATGTAATATGTGTCTTTTTTTTAACGCAAAAGGCAGAATATGCAATCCGTTTTTTTTTTGTTTGGAAAGAGAAAGTTTAGGGGACATCACAATCTCTTACGAAAATATAATAAAAGGTCACGTGGGGGAGAAAAAGCTCATTTAGGGGGTTTCTTCTTTCGTCTGGACGAAACCATGGAAGTAGGACGAAACGCGTTAGAAGAAGCAGGTAGAGAATACAACTATTAAATTCATTTAAAAATCTTCTAGATTGAATTTTAAAAAATTCGCTGTTACCCAAAAATTGCAAAAAGTTCGGACTACCTGTGTGTCAAATCTCAATGCCATAAGTGCCATAGAATCGTCAGGATTTTGCGGCCACGAAAAAAACAAACAAACAAACACTTCCTTTTATAAATAGTAGTGTAGCAATGATGTATGCTGACACGGCTAGCTAACACTTAAATTGAATTTATTTACACACACATACACTACAGAAATTACAAGACTTTCACGCACATAAAATATTCGGGGCAGGGACATTTTTACTATCACATACTACAGCTTAGCTCCTGCTTGCTCCAGGGTTGGAGTTACACTGTGTAAGTTTTTGTCAGTCCGCTAGGGGGCGTTGTTGGTTCCGTTACAGACTCCCCCTCTGGCTCTGATGACGTCCCGACGATGAGCCAGGATTATTTTTTCTAGGGCGACCCCTTCTTCTTATGGGAACTACATGCCCAGTGTCTCTCTTTACTTGGGGTTCATAGTAAGTTTTTAATGCTGACACATGATAAGTTCCAAGAGTTTGGTCTGGACTGGCCGGGTCGGCAATATTATATGTTGTCGGCGATCGATTTGTGAGAACTACATATGGTCCTTCTCTTTTGGGCATTAATTTTCGACTTCTTTTATTTTTGCTGATGGGATGAGAATAGTAACCCAAACTTGATCACCAGGTTTGAAGTATATCGGTCGTCTACGACGATCAAAATTTTCCTTTCGTTTGTCTTGTTTATATTCAACTGTATCTTTTATCTGGGTGGTTAGAAGAGCAAATCTTTTGAGATACGGTGTTATCTCGGGAATGAAGTTGTCGTTATCAATAACTCCTCTTATGTCATGAACCACATCGTCCGTTGTTCTCAGCTCTCTGCCAAACTGTAGGTATGCAGCAGTGTGACCGGTGGTGTCACAAGTCGAAGTATTCATCGCAAATCGGATCAAAGGAAGCTTGTCTTCCCAGGCAGTATGTTCTTCTCCAACTAAAATTGCAAGGCGGGGCTTCAAGTCCCGGTTTTTGCGTTCTGATGGATTGGCTTGTGGATGATAGACTGGTATGAGATCTTGTGTGATACCTAACAGGTGACACGTCTGTTGCATGACAGCGCTCACAAATTGCGGTCCGTTATCGCTAATTAACCTTCGAGGTAGACCATAGCGTAAATAAACTTCTTCGAGAAGTGTTTTAGCACAGTTAGCTGCTGTGGCTTCATTAAGGGCAAACAATTCAACCCACTTAGTATTTGTGTCTTCCACGATGAAAATCCATCTTTTTCCAGATGATGTCTCTGATAGGGGACCAAAGAGATCGATTGCAAGAACTTCAAATCTCTGTGCATAAACTGGGGTTCTAAGCAGTCCAGCAGGTTTCTGGTTCGTTGGCTTATATCGATTGCATTCTGCACAGGTTTTGATATAATCAGAAATGTACTTCCTCATGCCTGTGAAAAAGTATCTGGAAGCAATCTTGTTGTAGGTGCCCTCCACACCATAATGACCGGCTGTAGGAGCGTCATGGTGCTCCTGCAGAACTCTCTGGCGTTCTTGAATGGGGACTACGAGTTGAGCATCGTCTGACTCAGTTTCAGGTGAGTAGCGATACAAGACACCCTCATTCATAATGTATCCTCGGCTGATGTAGTTGGCAAAATTTTCGTCTTTATCATTACTCTCAAGGGAGTTAATAATTTTCTTTAGATCTGTATCTGCCAGCTGTTCTTTTCGAATATCACTAGACTTTCTTGTGGGTATATTGATAGATACGGCTTGCATCTCACAGTTTGTATCTTCATGTGAATATACGGCTTGCATCTCACAGTTTGTATCTTCATGTGAATATATCGGTCTCGACAGCATATCAGCGACCACATTAGCTCTTCCTGGCGTATATTCGATTTTCAGATTAAACGATTGGATCTTCAGAGCCCATCTTGCTAAACGTCCTGAGGGTGACTTAATGCTCAGAAGCCATTTAAGAGGTTGATGGTCTGAAGCAATGATAATTTCTTGATTCTCGATGTAACCTCGGAACTTTTCTAAGGCCCAAACTACTGCCAAAGCTTCCCGCTCAGTAGTCGAATAATTGCGTTCTGCTGGGATCAACAGACGACTAGCGTATTCAATCACATGTTCTTCTGGACCATTTCCTTGGAGAAGGACTGCGCCAAGGGCGTAGTTACTCGCATCTGTGCGAATTATGAAAGGCTTACATCCATCAGGTTGCTTTAACACAGGGGCTGTTGTCAAGCGTTATTTTAGGGTTTCGAAAGCTTCTTGCTGTTCAAGACCCCACGACCAATCGACTCTTTTCTTAGTTAAATTGCTAAGAGGTCGTGCTATGTCTGCAAAGTTCGGAACATATCTTCTGAACCATGAGCAGGTCTGTAAGAAAGACAGAAGTTCTTTCACATTAGTTGGAACTGGAATTCTTTGGATAGAAGCGATTTTCTCTTGATCGGCTTCAATTCCATCTCTCGTTATCCAGAAACCCAAGTACTTAACACGATCACAGGAAAAATGACATTTCTCTCTATTTGCGCGCGCATGAAGTTTAAAAAGAGAAAGTCTCTCAAAAACAGTCTTTAGATCTTTTAAATGTTTGTCAAAAGTCTCTGATAAGATGACTATGTCATCCAAATATGAGAGTGCAAAAACATCTTTCAGGCCACTTCGGAATTTATCTATCAGGCGTTGAAAAGTGGCAGGTGCGTTACGCAGACCAAAAGGCATGCGTAGATAACGGTAAGTTCCGAAAGGACAAATAAAGGCAGTTTTGTCCAAATCGTTTTCATCCACTTGCACCTGATGATATCCTGATTGTAGATCTATAGTTGACATGTATGATGTCGGTGTAGCTTCGTTTAAAAGATCGTCCATCCTAGGTAATGGATAAGTGTCCGGTTTCGTAACGGCGTTGAGGCCTCTGTAGTCAACACATAATCTTACTTTCCCGTTTGGTTTAGCGACGAGCACTACCGGAGCAGCATATGGGGATTCACATTCTTCTATTATGTTCTTTGCCAAAAGTTCATCAATTTGTTCTTTCAGTATTTCTTTCTTGGCCGGAGACATACGATACGGTGGAACAGATATAGGATGATGATTCATAGTAACTATTCTGTGCTTCTTGAAAGGAGTAGGTTCTCCCCCTGGTTCAAAGCAGCGTTTGTACTCTTGAAGTAAGCAGTTTAATTCTTCACTTTGCATCTGGGTCAGATGTCTTCCTTCATCACTTCTCAAGTGGACAATAGTAGTAGGCTCAGGCACAATCGTTGATTCAAAAGTTTTCGGCGCATCCTTTAATTCAGTAGGCTTTACATAGAAGAAATATTGCCTATGGGGATCTTCACTAAAATGCCAGGTTCCATTTTGAACGTTGAGAACAATACCGGCTGCATGGAGAAAGTCTTTCCCTAACAGCGTGCTATTCCCTTTTGCTTCAGGGAGAACAAGAAGTTCTGTTGACACAATTTTACCTTCTATACACAAGTTGATAACCGTTTTAAGAGCAACCATGGATTGGAGTTTTCCATCAGCAAGAGTCAGTGAAATCTTTTTGTCCTCGAAAGCAATTCCATTCTTTCGTAGAAAGTTATACAGCTTTTCTCCTTTCAATAGAGTGTGAGGCACCAGTATCGGCACACACAGCAATTCTCTCACCAAAAAGTTCAAAGATAATCAAGCTTGAAAGATCTTTAGTTGTATTACTTGTGAACAAGTTCATACAGTTGACAGTAGTTTCTTCAACTTTAAATTTTGTACAAGTAGGACATTTAGATATTACAACTCCTGGTGTTCCGCATCCAAAACATCGAATTGGGGGTCTTCCTTCTGATCTAGGAGTAGAATTTCGAGGTATTGAAACTCTTGAAAATTGACTTTGCGTATGTTCGTGTCTATTAACCACAGGACGGAATCTTCTATCTGTAGAGGCTGTTTTATTTTCGTCTCTACAATATGTTTTCTTTTGAGTCTGCACCACATGTTTCTTCACTCCTTGACGGATATTCTCATAAGTATCCAGTTTTTCAGCTAACTCTAGAGGGTTGGCCCAATCTGTCCACAAATCAATGAAGTGATCTTTGATGTCTGGTGGAGTCCTTTTCTTAATTTGATCAGTAATTAATAAACTTTTGAGTTGATCAAAGGTGGTGACATTCATTTCCTTTGTCCAACCTTCAAAATAAGAAGCCAGTTCGAAAAAGTAGTCCCTCCATGCCGTATCAGGATTCTTCCTATGTTGGGAAAATAACTGTCGAAACTTATCAGCAGTGACCCTAAATCTCTTGAGAAGCATTTCTTTCACCTTTTGGTAATTTTGAGCCTCCTGTTCATCTTCTCAAGCAAGTAACTGCGCTATTTCAGCTGGTAAGGAACCAATGAGATATGGTATCCATGATGACTCTGGAAGATTCATAAACTTCAATTGACGTTCGAAAATAATTAAAAACAGTCCTATTTCATCTTCTTTTGGATTAAACTTAGGGATAATCCGACTGAGTTCATATTTCGGGTACTCTGAGCCATGAGTAGAAACAACTGAATTGGAAACCTTTTGAGCTTCAAGCTGGAGTTTTAGCTTTTCGAGTTCATACTTGCGCTCGTTCTCAATTCGGACCTGTTCTTCTGCTTGTGCTTTAAGTAATTTTTCCTCTTCAATTTCTTTTTCTCGTACCAACCTATCCTCCTCATCCTTCTTTTCAGCCTTCAACTTGTCTTCCTCGGCCGCATTCTCCGCTTTTAGGCGATCTTCAATTATAACGGCGAGCATATTCTTTACGAGCTCTTCTTCGTAATTTTCACTTTTAATTATAAGTTCTCGAAGTTGGATAACTTTTAAGCTGTCCGACACAGCCAGACCAAGCTCCGATGCCAGAGTTCGGAGGTCTTCTTTCCTTCCTTTCCCTAGGAACGCCATATTGTCCAAAACCCCTAACTATTGTTTAGGTTGGAATTTTTTTCCTTTAAGAAGAGAGTCCTAAATCTAGAGTCCTAAGTTTAAAGTTCAATAGTCCTAAACTTAATACCTTTAAATGCAAAACGTTTAGAATATATTAATGTTCATTCCGTTTTGATAGTTTTCTAAAGTTATATGCAAATATTCTTGAATTCTCAGAACCATTATCAAAATACAAATAAAACATTTCCCAAACACTTTAAAAAATTCACTTAGCTAAAGTATGAAAAATAGCAAAGTATGAAATATATTCAGAAACACTTGTATACAGATACTTGCATTAACACTAATTATAAATCATGAATTCCTCAACACTTTAATAACTTGATCTAAACTACCATTCATTACAAAAATAATAATTCAATAAAGGCAATACTTTAAATATCAACTTCTTTTGAAATAAAATATCTCCCTAAATTCAGAAAGTGATATTTCTTTTGTGTGTTATCTTTATTGAAACACACAATTTTTTTTTTTTTTTTTCACTCGTTGAAGAATGACAATGCAGTAAATATAAAATACAGATCATGAAAAAAAAAAACCATACATACAAAATCTTTTTTTTTTTTCTTTCAATGCAACGCGCCTAATAAGAAAAGTAAAAACAACTGGCGCCGTGTTAGACGTCGACTAAGATTTTCTTTAGGCGGGAGATTTTAGAGTTCAAGGTCGTTCAACTACTAGTTATCGATACATTATTTCTGCACATTACACACATTCTACAGCATTAATATTCATAATTAATCATTAATTATCCAACTATTTAAATACAGACATACAGTTAAATAGTTTCAAGCTTTCTGAAACACTTAAATCAGGATTGATTCGCAAGTTTAAGTAGTCAGACGAACAACTTAGCATTAAAACGAAATTAATTTCTCATTACAATACATACAAAATAAAGGAATTTCTTCTGAGTTAAAAATTACTATTTCTACAATACAACTTTGAAAAAACCTTCTTTATAAATCACTATTTGTCTAGGTTTAGACTACATAAAGTATAAAAATACTTATATATCCGATGGATATCGGGATCGGGCCCCACGTTGGGTAGCCATTTCTCTGTAGCAATGATGTATGCTGACACGGCTAGCTAACACTTAAATTGAATTTATTTACACACACATACACTACAGAAATTACAAGACTTTCACGCACATAAAATATTCGGGGCAGGGACATTTTTACTATCACATGCTACAGCTTAGCTGCTGCTTGCTCCAGGGTTGGAGTTACACTGTGTAAGTTTTTGTCAGTCCGCTAGGGGGCGTTGTTGGTTCCGTTACAGTAGAGATATATTTGAAATCCGTGAACCAGAGGTTGCCCGCCCCAATACTCCTGCTTGCGCCCATGAGGTATACTGAAAAGTCCGGTGAATATATTCAAATGAATCGAAGTTCAAACTATCAGGAGACAAAAATCCTATATTAATTTAACATTACAGGAAGGGAACTGTGTAACTTTGACGAAACTTCGACTTAAGCAGAGATTAGTGTTCACAAGTTTCGAGTTATTGGGAGTTAACTGTATTCATGCAAAGCAAAATATACAGACTAGCATCGAGGGGTATTCAAATTTAAAAATATTAGTATTTAACTGGAAATGTTAAGAGAAAAATATTTAGTCACTTATAAAGTAGGATGTAAATTTTAAAAATAAATTTTAAGGCCTACCTCTATTATTTTCATTGAAATATTTTTCAAATTGCTTGCCTAGAGATATTTGTCTATGTGTCTCTTTTTGTAGCTCATACTCTTGATCTGTTGTCTACTGAAGAGCGATGGTTGGAAAACCAAGAATTTACAAAATTTTTTGGGTTGAAAGTGGTCTATTTACATTAGTTAACATTAGATTGGAGACGTTTGAAATCAATAAAGATGATCTCATATCTGTTACACTATTTTATTTATTAAACTTAACCCGCGCTCGCACTCGGCCGTGGAACATAGTAATATTTCAATTGTTCTTAAAAGAGGTTTTAATTTTTCTGGAACAACTTCGGCGTTTTCTTCGGTCCCTCAAACCCTGAAAAGTGCACATTTTATCTATACCAAAACGTGGACAGATCCTTTTTACCTCCTTTTCTCCATGGGGAATATCCCCTGTATTTATATTTTCTGGATCAAACATGGATATATCCTTCAGAAGTTGACATTTTTCTTCATTAACATCAGAACAAAGTCTGGATTTCATTCTATCGACACTACTTTGAATGAATTGCTTTTGATTAATAGGTACTATTTTGGAATTATGTACCAAGGTGATATCTTGAAATAGAAAGTTTTGTTTCGCTTCTACAGGTATCTGCGTTTCACGTTATGTTTCGCGCGGTGTTTTCTAGGAAAAGCATAGCGTGTACTTAGTTTTTAAGAAAAAGCAGAGGGTATACGGAATTTGCTGGAAAAAGCAGGGGTATACGGCGTATACCCTCACTACTGCCCTGATGCATACATAACCGTGAAATGACGCAAGTACTCATTTCGATAAGAAGCCATTTGCGATAAATATTCTATCGAAGAAAACGTGTTGATTTCGCTTACTTGGTGTAAAAAAAAGTATATTTGAAAAAAAATAGACGTTACTGGATACAACCATTTATTAATTATTATTTATATTCCATTTATTTATGAAAGCAAGATACTTCAGACCGGAAAAGCGTGTGCGGCGCCATGGGGAACTGAGGTACACATTGCACGCAAGTTAAACGTGCGTCTCCACAGGCATTCGTGCACTACTCCATTGGATCTAATGTATCTCAAGCCGCACTTGCGTAATGGCAGCGGCGTCGCACGTTAAAAAACCGGAACTGTGCACCGGGCCTTAAACTCAGGATATACATATAGTTTGTGTAAAAATAAATGTTTTTTTTTTCAATGTTCAAAAAAGTTTGGATTAATTCATCACAATATGAATAAAAGGAGTATTTCTCCTTTGAATTTGCTCGTCCATGGACGTAGCTGAGATAACGATATATGGAGTCTTTCTTTTCCGTAGCTGCGCAGTTTTACCTTCGCTCTTGCAATGTGTTTTACAAGAGAGCATTTTAAGCATTAAATAAAACCCATCTCCACCTGTTTATTAACACTCCAAGTAGTTTCGACGAGATATCTCGTACTCCAAAATCCGACCCATTTTTCTAATGACGAGGTAACTCGTCATCAAGGTATTAACAATTTTTATGAATAAGAGATCAGTATCTGGTCTCATTTCTTCAAACGACGATATATCTCGTCCCTTAAGATCTGGTCTGTTTCACTACGAGATATATCGTTGTGAATATGACGATCTTGATGGACGAGTTATCTCGTCAAAAGAAAAAAAATGACCAGATCTTGATCTCGTCATCCTCAAAATAAATCAGCACTGTCTTGATGACGAGACAACTCGTCATCAGCAAAATCGGTCAGATCTTGATGGACGAGATATCTCGTCGAAACCCCTCGGAGGGCCAACACAAATAACACCATCCGCTATTTCAAATGTGGTATAAACTCGCCCCATAAGAACAGCCTCGTAACACGTGCACTACCAAACGCAGGAAATATATTCGGAAGGTCCCAAAAAGTAGTTCTTATATAAATATTCTTGCCGAAAATAGAGGATCGTGTCTTCCACCCTTAAGGAAATCCTATTAGCTGGATTATTTGTCGTAGGTACAGGAAGAATGATTGACACACTGTCCGAAGGAGAAGAGCCCCTTTTCAAGAAGGCCTTTCCATGTTTTTAGTATTTTCCCCTCGGCTTCTATAAGCCGATCTTATATATGGCCGCCTATGGCACGAACCGACTCCCTGCTGTAAGGTTTATTTAAATTCTTCGCGGCACGGGCGGATGGACGTTGATGCATTGAGTACATTTTTAGTGAGGCCGATCCTAGGACTCTGAAGGGGAAGTTAACTACTTCTCTTTTGGGTCTTATATTTTCTTATCAATTTTATACATTGTTTGCGCTTACTTTTGCTACGATTTATAGTGTGCGTTTTTTTTTTTGCCTGCCATTGCAAATAAAACACTTTTTGAAACCAGGGATGAATCGATTCGAAGACCAAATCGGGATGTTTGTCCTCGTGAACAACAGTTGTTAATACTTTTGACGTTGCATGCTTTTTAACCCTGTGATTCCTTCCGAGCAAGACGTCGAACAATTTGTCCTTCTTGATAAAAAAAGAATCTTTCCGGGGGGGGGGGGGGTTCTGAGACACTGAGAAATAGAATTTTCTAATAAAATTCGTATTTCAATAAACATTTTTCCAATATTCTATTCTAAAGAGAGAAAAAATAATGCACTATTTCTAAAGATTAAAAGAATACGTCATGATGTGCGTTAAGAGGTAAAAGCTTTACTACAGTTCAGGTACCATACTGACCGAAATAATTTTATAATAGATTTTAGGTAATGTAGAATAGAAGGGATTCTATTATAAGAAAAAGAGAAAATATAATCTTTCCAAACAATTGTGTTCTATAGAACGGCATAAAATAATTATTCCAAATTATTCTATTCCAAGGAAAGGACCTATAGATTCATTATAAAGGATTATATACTAAGAGAGGAGGAATAGAACTTCAAAGGAAAGTACCAATAGAATCTTTCCAAATAATTTTATTCCACAGAATAGCTTAATAAAATCATTTTAAAGGATTCCATTCCAAGTAATCTTCCTAAAAGTCTGTATTTTGCAGATAAAGGCATGATTGTTAACCAATTTCGATCTTTATCAATAGAATGTTTTAAAATTATTTTAAGAATTTTTCCAATGGATTCTATTTTAAGAAAATACATATTAAATGTGTCCAAATTATCTCGTTCTTAGGAAAAGACTACCAGAATCTTACAAAAATAAAGGAGCAATAGAACATTTCCTAAGCGTCCTAATCTAACGAAAAGAGCAATAGAATATTTCCAAAGCTTTCTAAACTAAGAAAAGGAGTAATCAAATCTTTCGAGAAGATTCTATTCCAGTGGAAGTAGCGATATTATCTTTCTAAACGGTACCGAAAACGAATTCTACGTTCACTTAAATTTTTAACCGTTGCATTTTTATCGAATTTCGAACTTTTGAAGACCGTCGACAATGTGTTGCTCCAGTCCGACGTTATTTAAATACCTACTTATCAACTGGATTTTCGTTGTGCCGCTTTTAGCAAATCACTTGACCATGAAAATTAACTGTAAATTTTTACCGCTTTTAAAGCTTTCGCGTTCTTTTACACTAGATCTATTAATAACTAACACAACTTTTACAGCTTATACAAAGTACTTCATCACAACTATCTTCCACAATTTCGCTCTAACAGAGATGAGAGTGAGAAATGCCCTTCCGTCTAAAAAAGCGATCCGTAGAAAATTCTTCCACTTTTTCCTTCGTTTAATGCGAATCCGATTTATTGTTCGTACTGTTTCTCCAGTATTCCCCTAAACCACCTTAAGCTTCGAATATTTCATTTTGCCTGTTGCAGTATCCTGACCAAATAAATCTAAACCCCCGGTTTACCTGAATCTGACAAAATTAATAGTTTTTAAAGCATAAGATTTGTACATTTTGTGTGAGGATGAGATTTGAAAAGATATTTCTTGAAGGCAGGAAATAACGCGTTTCTTGTGATCCAGATGGTACAAACATAAAATGGATTTCTGTAGACAAATAACACTAAAATCAGGGCATTAATACTATGTCTAAATACATGCTTTGAAGAGCTCTTACTTTTCTCATATATGACTTGCGCCTTAACTCCCAAATGGCACACGCCAATAACTTACAATACTTAACATACAATTCAGAAATATTTTACTGAAAAAAAACTTGGTTATTCATTTGTAATAACATCATTTGGCTAATCTAATTATTAGGGCAACTTTTTGCAACAAATGCAACTTTTGTTCACGCGTTCTACGCTGCATGTTAAGTACTAAAACCAAATTCTTCCTACATGGGGTGTATAGTAAGTGAGTTATAACCGCAACATAAATGTAACTTTCTTCATAAATGCAACCACCTGCAACTTTTTAAAATATGACTTAAAATTAATAAATATCAAATTACTATTTAATTTTTTGCTCTTTGAATCAACCCTTCCATCCCGTTTGTCTAATCTTGCGAACGACGAAGTATTGCGGATTAAACAAGTTCATGGTAAAAGAAGGTGTTCGTCCTAAGACGAAAGTGAAATAAATGGCAAGAAGTACTTTAACACATTGGTTGGCACTCTTGATAATCCATAGGAAACTTGCGTAATCGACTGCAGAGTTTTCGAGGTGAGTATCGATCATCAATATGTTATTCGCCTTGTAGATGACGTTTAAAAATCTCTGAATGTTCAGCGAAAGGATTTTGCGCTTTTACTATCCGATACAGCATATTATATGACTGCGGCTGGCGCAGATTTTCAATGTTAAAGAAATTACTGGCCAAGGATTGTCCATTCAACGTTCTTCTGTATTTCAGTATGTATTATAATACTGTTGTACACGACTAAAATTGTCAATATATTTTGAATATTTTTCATTTTGTGCGAATAATTTATTTTAGAATTTAGTGCATGAAAAATAAATGCAACTTTATTTCCATAAATGCAACTTTAGGGAATGATAAATGCAACTTTTCCCATTTTTACTGCAACAAAAAAGTTGCCTTACTAATTACACACATACTAAGTACAACTACTTCCATAACAAAACAAAATAATGTATTAAGAGTGATTTTCTGTCAGCGAGGTACGCTTGTGATAGTTGACATTTTTGATTTTGCTGAAATTTACACCAGATGTTCTCTATAATATCTTAGTAAAAAGTGAATCAGTGTTTTTGGAAAAAATATTTGTTGCGAAGTTATGGTTGTTTTTATAGGGCAGGTAAAGGTCATTTTTTTGCAATGTCGATAAAATATGGCAAAGTGTAATTTAAATTCCTGGAAAACTTTAGATAACTGCCAAGGATTTTCTTTCATAATCTACTTATATAATATCAAGTTTTAGAAATTAGAATTTCTTGGCATCTTGCAAAAGTTTGCAGGAAGGGGACCCAAACAGTTAGGGTTGTGTGAACGGAAATGTCCAATTTACAGAAATTTAAAGCTAAAAAATTCAGATAGGTGCCAAACTTTTTGATGTGAACTATGTTTTAGCATCCTGTCTATACTATTACTGCATCAAAATTATTTTGGCAACTTTAAGGAGTTTTCAGAAATTCATCTTAAAAACCGATTTTTTCCAAATTCCACCAATTTTTAATGCTACATTCGTTTGATATTTTCTCATTGAAGAAATGCGTTGACAGTATACCAATCAGAATCAGTTATGACAGGAACAAGTCAAGTACCGTGTTTAAACTTTGGGTGAAGAACACTGGCAGTCACTACGTTTTCATCACTAAAAAATGTTTAAATCTATCTTTAACCTTGTGTTAAAGAAATATTTAGCGGTTCACAATACTTAAAAGAGTCCTTTGAGTTTTGTAACGCGTTACTGTAACTAAAATTACTTTATCAAAAATTATGTAACAAATTACCTGTAAAATTACTGATTTTCAAATCTAACGAATTACCTATAAGATTACTGTAAAAAGTAATTATTACAAGTAACGCGTTACCGCCCAAACCTGCGTATTAGCAACCGGATGTTTGCCAGTTGGAATCCAACCAAAGATCGACGTGTAGAATGTGGACTGGTGCACTTAAATCTGTCGTGGCCTCAAATTTCCTCACGTTGGCGTGACGTGGAAGTTTGGAGAGTGGGTGCCAGTCCAGGTACTGCCTCGTCATCGGAACGTGGTTCAAAATTACGTAAGGTTTTCCTGGGATTTTGTCCCTTGGGGATAAATCCCGAACCGTCGCCAATACCCCATTGTATTTCTCCAGTGCGACGCCAATTAAAATACCTTCCTAGCCATTTTTCTTCAAGGTCAGAGGGGCCAACCTCTAGATAGATTTCTGAAATATTTTATGTAACATAAGGGTTCCATTCAGCAACTATTTAGCACTGTGGCTAATCTTTACATGTACGAGGCAAACATGTACGTTCGGGATGCGGTGCAAAAGTGGCTTCACGACCAACCGAAATCCTTATACTAGGAAGGCATACGGAAGCTTGTGCCTCGCTGGATCCAGTGCATTGCTCAAGGTAGAGACTATATCGAAAAATAATGTATCTGTTGCACGCCTATCTTTGATTAATAAAGTTGAAGAACAAAAAGTGTAAGTAATTTTTGACTTACCCTCGTATATAAGAAAAGGATGTGTGTATGTATGTGTGTGTATTCTCTGTACAAATGTACACCGTTTGACCAATCCACACCAAATGTGGTACACTTATAATTTAGAACACAGCGGAAAACATAGGCTAGTTCTTTCCAGTCTTCAGACCAATCTGTAGCCATGTAAATTGGCACACAGGTAGTCCTAAAAGTGTCCTTCGAAGCCTCAATTTTAAAATCTAAAGTTTGTTTTTCTGCAATAACTGTACATGGATAAGGAAACACGTTCTACAGGGTTTGTGTATGAATTAACACGGGAAATGTCGCGGTCATATTTTAGATGTTGCTCGGTCGGAAACATTTATTCAACTAGTCTCTACTATCATAAAGACAGTAGAAGTGCAATACAGCACTTGACCAATTGGCAAAGTGTGAGAGATAGTGTTGGAGTGTCAATACTCAACAAGTTAAAACGGCTTTCCTTATCGCATCGGATACATCTGCAGTGGATTCCTTCCCACGTCGAACTTGAGGGGATATGAGATTGCGGACACTTTGGCCAAGGCTGGTGTTTGTGAGGCCTCTGTGCCGTCAGCACCCCTCACCTTTTTGGAGATCTTCTCAAAAATAAAACACAAGAATAAGACCAGTTGGAATGTCTCTCTCCCCCCCCCATAGCACCCATGGTATCACTGTTCACGACCTGGAGGCTCCCTGGCTCAAGGTTTCAATAGGCAGGACCAAACTATTCTTGCCCGGTTTCGAAGTGGTCACCTTAAATCAATGAAATTTTCCGAAGGATCCAAGATAACAACTGTTGGTAACAACTGTTCCACTGAGCAGGCTTCGCCTCATCACATCCTCTCGTGCCTGGTGCTCTCCAAACAGGACTTGACTGACGATCCATTGACGGTGTTGGATTTGTTGAGGGTGTATAACGTCATGTACCTGGTCTAGCACTGCTAGCCAATGGGGGCGTGCAACAACAACAACAAGAAGATCATAAAGGAAGTGATTGTCTGCCCGCTAAGTCCTGACGAATCTATGACACTTACAGTAATGGGTCTTCAGCACACAGGCAGTCCGAATTTTTTGCAATTTTTTATGGTCGCGGCGAATTTTAAAATTCAATCTAGAACATTTTAAAATGAAATTAAAGGAATTTTATTATCATTTAAAGCAACAGCATAGAACAGGGTTCCCACTCTTTTTTTCTAACTAAAAATAAGGACTTTCTAAGCACTTTCTAAGATAAAATAAGGACTTTATAAGGACTTAAATAAAGCATTGAAGAAACCGTATTATACAATCTAATACCTGACTTTCGACCAAATGGGGATGCTCTTATAGATTAGTTAATCTTATAAGAACAGTAGTATGTAAAAAAGTTAATATTAAAATCTATTTTCTTAAAAAAAAATAATAATAAAAAAATAATTTTAAAAATGAAATTTTTCAAAATAAGCTGTCTGATTTTTACAAAATTCAGCTGTTAATATATGGGCATTTACGTGTACACGTATTAATAATATGTGTAAGTAGATAAACAAATTATAAAATGGAGACCCCAAGAAAAAAAAAGAAAAAAAAAGTTTCTTTAATCTCTTCACAATGCATTTGCTTTTATAAAAAGGGAAAGAAAGAGTTAAGTTTGATGAGGACCGGACTTGGTGTGTTCGGTCTCAAAGCTGCTGTTGCAAGTTTGATTTTTATTTCTTATTCTTTTCATATTGATTTGTTTTTACTTATTAATGGTCTTAAGGGGAGTGTATGAGCAATTTTTTAGCATATTGCTGCTCATGGGTAGGAACCACCGTTTTGTCAGGCTCGTCCCTGATCCACATAAACTTTTATTTTCAAAAATTTCCCAATTTTTGTATTTTAAATTTCTTTTTGTTTTTTAAATTAAAGTGCTTACCTTGTTGTGTATGCAGCTTCAATCTGCTTATGAAATGGAAATTACTCACACCAGTAATTATTTTATAATACACTTTCATAAATTCATAATGAAAGTAAGAAGTAAATTCATTTATTGGCACATCGGAGGCTTCAATAAAATAAAATTAGTGGCAAACTATTAATTTACTAAAAGGATGTAAAAGGATAGCAAATTTGACTGGATCAGAGACCAAACGAGCTTCGAAGAAAATATTTTCCCATGAACCAAAACGGATCATAAGAGTTATGCAAAAACTTTGATAAATCTATAAAAAGGTTAAATAATAAAATGAAATTTTCTTGAATAGATATTCAACTAGTTGTCACCGTCCCAGCCTAAGCCATTCGGTGTATTGCCACATAATTTTGAACCGGTCAGATGACGAGACAATTGAGCTAGCGCCCCACTCTCCAAACTTCCACACCAACATAACGTGATAACTTTCGGCCACGACAGATTTAAGGTGCACCAGCCGCCTCTACACTATACGCTTACAAACATCATTTTTATGAAACAAAATTAATTTGAAAATTATCATCTAATCTGACAATGGAAACAGATTGCGCATGGGATAACAAAAGCAAAGTGAAATTCAAGCACAGTTGGCCATTGAGTATTTGTAACCCGGATACAAAGAGAAAAAAATTATAAAGCATAGAAAAATTACTTTCATTTTAAGTCAGCGGCCAAACACGATAGGAGTCCCAAATTTCCAGTTTTAAAATGACTTTTCTAGATTCACGAAATTTTTTTACTATTCTCGGTTTTCCAGCACTCTGGTTTACGTTTTTGCGATCTTTTCCTCTAATGTTTTTTGAATCAAGCGTGTTTTTTTTTCGGAACTGATAACACATTGCTTCAAATTTGCAGAGCAGAATCACCTCAAAAATCTTCAAAATTTTTTTTCTTTTTTTTTAAAGGGGGTAGGGGGGGATAATTAAAAGCTAGATTAAAAAAAAATTGCAACATATCGGGTTGCCACCTCAGATAGCAGTATTAATTAAAATAAATTATCTTTAAATTGTCTTTGATTCACCTACAAACTTAAAAATACACTTAACCATACTTATAATAGATTTTTAAAACATTGCACCCACGGGTAACTGATAAAACAAAATTGATTAAGATTTGATGATTGTATTCTTGTTTCCTCTATCAGGACAACTATTTTGTGCATTGCAAAAGCCACTCATAAGTCGAAAACAGACCGATTTTCATGGGTTTTCAAGTTTTTAAAGTATATTATGTGCTCATCAAGACACTTGTTCATCAAGAGTCGATTGACGATTTCTATATCGGGTATCAAGGGTTGCCATTCCAGCAAGCCAGTTCCCGAATCATCACCAAAACCGTACTTGTAGGCAGTTTTATCGCCGATCAGCCGCTAAAAAGAGGTCGGAAATATTGTGTAAAAATATAGTCGTTTGAAAACTGAATTTTCGTTTCAAAGGAAAATAAGCACTTTCTAAGGACTATTGATGAAAAATAAGCACTTCTAAGGGCCCTTAGAAATGGAAGGTCAAAATAAGCATTTAGAAGCACTTTGCAAGCACCCGTGGGAACCCTGTAGAAGATAACTTATTCTAAATTTTTTTTTTTTTGGTTTCCGTCTTCATTTTGCGAGGAGAAATCATTTTCCAGCAGATAAAAAACAAATAAACTTTTAACTGGAGTTATTTAGTTCTTTTTTCTATCTCCTAGACCGTTAAGGATAGAGTAAAAATTTCAACGTATTTGAAATAATTAAATTTTTTTTATTGAATAGTTTTTTTATTTTTTCGCAACAGATTGTGACATTACGTGAACCTTTGCGTTCAAAGAGTTGGGTGCCAGCTCAGGTGTTGCTTCGTCATCTGACCGTGGTTCAAAATTACGAGAAGTTGTCCTCGGATCTTTCCCTTAAGGGATCGATCCCGGACCGTCGTGAATAGCCCGTTGTGTTGCTCTAGTTCGACGTTAACTAAAAATTACCTATTACCTTCGCGTTCAAAAAATAAACACATTCCATTTCCTGCCCTCTTACAATTTCAGCGAAAGAAAGCAAAAAACACATTTTGGCTGGTATACTTTAGTTCATTTTTGTAAAATCCGGATCGTTAAATATAGATTGAAAATTTCAACGCAATTGAAATCTTCGGAAAATATGACGAGATAGATACCTTATACGTTTTATTTTCTTTTAATAAACAATTTTTCATATATTTTTTGTTTATATTTTCGTTAGAGATTGTGACGTCAGGCCGTCACATTTGGTTTGCAAGGCAAACCAACACTATCCAACACGTAGCAATCACCGGCAGTTAGCGAGCAGTGGTAACACCTGACCCCATAAAAAGAACTGTTACGGGCAACCCCATGCTGGCCACGCAGTTGCAAGTTATTAATAAAGCATCAAAATTTTTACTACTTAAAACGCTGTTGGGGCCGCGGTGGCTTGGTTGGAATAGTAGCGGATGTATGTGAGGGCTGGTGCACATCTATATATATAATTCTCTTACGTGGCACGCAAAAAAGACTTTATTTGTAATCGCGTTTTGGCAACACTGTACGATTGTTTGTTTATCGCGAAGTCTCGCGCATCGATTGAATTTATAGCGTTATCGGATGAAATTTTATTGAAAAAAAAAGGAAATTTTAATGAGCTGTTGCAGTTAGTTTATAATAGAAATCAAAGAAAGCGGATGATCTTTTCATTGCCATTTAAAAAACGGTCCTTTTCAGGGCCAACAATTATAGTTCAACAAGACGCTTGCACTACAACTTTCGGCAACAAACTCAATGAAAAAGTGTGGGTCGTTTGAGTGCTGGGAAAATGTACACACAAACAACATGCTGGGTATTCAATTTCCAAAGCAACGCTCACATTTCGAGTCAAAATTTGCACAAAGTTTTCATTTGAATTCTGATTTTAGAGATACTGTATATATTTTTTCTGTAATACAGCAAATTTAGATTTGAAAAACATTTTTTTGGTAACATATTTTGTAAACAATCCCTTCTGCTAGGACACATGTCTTCATTGAGGCGAGCGAAGCGAGCATAGGTTCGCGCAGCGAACCAATGAGGATTTCGAAGCAATCCTCCGGGGGTTGGCGAGCGTTAGCGAGCAGGGGGCAGGCCCCCTAGTTAAATCTATTGTTGCCTCACATGTTCCCACTTTGACCTGTTGTTTGGTATGGAGAGTGGGGTACCAGCTTAGGTATTGATCTCGCCATCTGACCGTGGTTCAAAAGAACGAGGTCATGTCCCCTTCGACCGCACCAATCCGGGATCGTCGCCAATAAGTCCGTAGTATTACTCCTATATGACGTTAATTTAACTACTTCCCTCAAACACTGTTTTTTCAATACCAGAAGGGACCGGTGAGATCTTTTTTTATGGTCGCTGAAATTCTTCGTCAGATCGAAACATTAGCCGAGTTTTCACGACCATCTCACGGGTGTAAGAATCATAGCAATTGCGCATGCGTTTGGAGTTGGAAATTTTTAACTCCATGTTTGGTTCTGGGGAAAGGTATGCCAAATTTGGCAATTTATCGCTTACAATACGAGGATTTTTTTAGTTTGCTGTCAGATGTTAAAGTAATAAGTACGGCCAGTTTAGAATCCTATTTTTATAGTTTAGTATAAGTAAGGCTTATTTACGACCAGTAAATAAGTATTAAATACTATATATTCTATACTATCTTTCTACGAAAAGTTAATTTGTGTTAGTTCATAATTGAAAAGTTTATTTAAATGTCAAACACACACATTATGAGTTTCTGAAAAATAAATTATTTTATAACTTGTAATTGTGCTCTATATCCATGTGCTCTACATACAATACTACATTATGAGCACTCGTCACATGTTCCCTCAGCTTTGTTCGTGTTGAAAATGTTTGTTCACACGATACTGCAGGGCAGTTTATGGTAATTGGTAATTTGGTAATTTTAGTTAACGTCGTACTAGAGCAACACAACGGGCTATTGACGACGGTCCGGGATCAGTCCCTTAAGGGAAAGATCCGAGGACAACACTTCGTAATTTTGAACCACGGTCAGATGACGAAGCAACACCTGAGCTGGCACCCCACTCTCCAAACTTCCACGCCAACCCAACGTGAGGACGGCAGTTTATGTTAAATTTTCTTTTGTTGCTGACATTAGTCACAATGTGCACCTTTTTTATATGACGTAATAAATTCTGTCGATACTGGAAAGTTTTGTCACAAGAATCGCATCTATACTGTTCATCCATTCTAGAATGTCAACGACAGCGGACAGATGCTTGGTTTGGCGCGGGGTGAAAATATCCTCGTCTTCGCCAAACAAACCACTCGTAAAGAAAGGGTTGCAACAGAAGTCAGGACCGGAATCAATTGACGCATGCGCAATTGCTATGATTCTTACACCCGTGAGATGGTCGCGAGTTTTCCACACGAGGTAGGTAGTTTGATTAACGTCGCACTGGATTAACACAACGGGCTATTGGGCAGCGCCGCGATTGAACCCAAAGTGTTCATTAGGATTAGGCGAATTTTAAGAAAAGTCTTTTTCGGACAACCCAAACCCATACGCCACTCGCTTTAATTTAATCAATATAAAATTGATTCTTAAAAGACTTTGTTATCGGGCAATGAAATTTTTAGTCTTCCTGGGTATGTAGTCTTCCACGTTGATCACAGCAATTAAAGAACATTTAATTACGCTTCCAATTTAATTTCCCAAAGAATAAAAATCATGGATATGCTCCATTTTAATTCAAGCCCAATGAAGCAAACACAGGATTCCTTTAATTTTAATATAAATTCCAGTCCGTTCGCTCTCCGCACCGACGTTTAAGAATTAATTCCTATTCTGCAAAGTCCATCTCTGGTGTTTTTCTATTTCCTTCGCACGCGAAAGAAGAAAAAAAAATACTTTTGTAACTGCGACCGGACATAGCCGAAATGAATCCCTTACTTCGATGGAACTACGTCGTTTTTACCTGAAATGAGAAGAATACCAATCAATTTGCTACATCGTTTGGAATTTTTTCCCATTGCAACGGATTCCCTGATTTCTCTTCGGATTCGTAAGGAAGATTGTTAAGAAGTATTAATCTTATCCTTGTGGCTCATAAAGCTACTTGTTTTTTCTTATGTGTGTATGGTGGCTATTCGAGAAGTTAATTTCTCCCTTCTAAGTATATCAATACGATTACGGGGAACAAACCTATTGGTTCCCAATCCAAATAAACTGGTCTGAACTCAGAAAAAATACTTGATTTCAGCTGAAGCCCCCTGATTAAATGTCTTTGTTGCGGTTTCAGGGTATGTAAGACGTTTGTTTGGAGAGCAACTATTTATGAACAAATCCTTGTACTCGTTTTCGTGGCCGTTTTCGGTAGCCCGGTTGGAAGAGTAACGGAATAGAAACCGGAAGTTTGAGAGTTCGAATCCAATCAGAGACCTCTGGTACAAAACAGCTGTTGCACGTTAAATCTGTTTTGGTCTCCAATATCGGCACGTTGGCGATGTGTGAATGTTTGGTGAGAAGGGCTCAAGTGTGATATCGTATTTGACTGTGGTTCGAAGTTAAGTGGTGTTATCCTCGAATCTTTCCCGTCGGGCCGTTGCCAATAGCCCGTTGTGTTGCTTCAGTGCGATGTTAATTAAAAAACATCAAATGATCTATCCTGTTGTCGTTTTCCGGGACCGCTGTAGCCTTGTTGAAAGAGTAGAAGGTTGGTAACTGGAGGATGGCGAGTTCGAAATTCGACCCAACCGAAGAACATCGTTTACACAGTTGTTGGTGCACGTTAAATCGGTCATGGATAAAAATATCCGCACGTCGGTGTTGTGTGCAAGTTTGGAGAGTGGATTGGCCAGCTCAGATGCTAACCTTGACATCTAACAGTGGTTCAAAATTGCGTGGTGTTGTCATCGGGTTCGCCAAATGTGACACACTTGAATGCCCTTCTTCAAGTATCCCCAAAGGAAAATTGGATAGGGTTCGTTTCTATGACACCATACAGGAGAGGACTTTATACCTGGAGCATTTCTCGTGGCAACACTATAATCCTCCTGTTGGTTGTTTCGAATAAAGTATCTCGTCAATATAATAAAGCTGGCCAGATCTCGATAGGTGAGATATGTCGACAATAGAACAAAACTAGCCAGATCTCGATAGGTGAGATATGTCGACAATAGAACAAAACTAGCCAGATCTTGATAGGTGAGATATGTCGACAATAGAACAAAACTAGCCAGATCTCGATAGGTGAGATATGCCGACAATAGAACAAAACTAGCCAGATCTTAATAGGTGAGATATGTCGACAATAGAACAAAACTTGCCAGATCTCGATAGGTGAGATATGTCGACAATAGAACAAAACTAGCCAGATCTCGATAGGTGAGATATGTCGACAATAGAACAAAACTAGCCAGATCTTGGTGAACGAGATATCTCGTCAATAGAAGAAAACTGACCGGATCTTGATCTCGTCACCTTCGAAAACTCGGCAATATCCTGATGACGAAACATCTCGTCATTATCAAAATGGATTAGATCTTGATGGACGAGATACCTCGTCGAAACCAATGTAAGAATAAGGGAAACGAATAGAAAAAAGTTCGGGTAAGTAAGTTAAACTTTGAATAATAGGGAATACAAATCCTTATTTCAAGAGGGCCCTGTCATGTAAATTGTCACTGTGGCCCAGAGCAGAGTTCGAAATACGATTTTGAAGTTGGCAGCAAAAACAGCTGAGAGCTTTTATAACTATTCAGCTCATGGTAAATCTAAAATTTCCGTAAAAACGGTAAAATTGCAGTTGCAAAGTTTTTGCTAAACTTTAAAACAATTGAATAAATAATGCAATGATAAGAAGAAAAAAATACTTTACTTTTTTGTGAGCATTCTGCAATTTTATATGAAACCCTAAAATACATCGGAGACAAAAACAAAAACACTAAAATAATATATTATCGACACACGTTTATTTCCTTATTAACAAGTTTAAGAAGGCATCAGTCAATAATTAGGCTAAAGAAAATTGCAGTTGTTTCATTACTACATAGCTAAAAGCAAAGTTTGCGATCACATGCACGAAACCATTTCTGAACTGCTCGATCAGCCTTAAAATCTGAAAGCGAAAGAACATACGCACTTATCCTCATAAAGGTACAGTTTTTTTTTTTAATTTTTTAATAGATGTGGTATTTGAAAGAGAAACAATGAAACATTCGGTTTCAAATACTCGCAGCAAAACTTGTCGTGAAAACCGTTAATCGTCGCAATGATTTAAGCTAAATTCACGGCATTTGCCGTGGTATCCGCGACTATTTCGAGACCTGGCCCAGAGTGCAGATATGGGCGCACACATGAAACTAAGGCATACCCAAAGATTTAAATCCGGCCTAGGGATGACCGGAATGATGCTATCTTAAGCAGGCAATTTGCAGGGTGTCCAGGTGCTTGATAGGCCACCATGATCCCCAGATATCTCTCCAATCACGAAGTTGTCGTGGATTACTGACCATCGAGTAAATGTCACTGTCTAAACATATTCCCTGTCCAATGATTCGAATGACCACGCATTTAAATACCAAGACTAATTTCCCATAAGGAAACCTAGACATGAGACAAAATGTTAGCAAGGCAGCCATTTACAGGCAGTAAAAGTTTCGTTTTGAAAGGTCATACCGATTCAGATGACGTACGCTAACTTTAATGTTTTCAAACTTTACCTGGTTTTTTTAATTGTTTGAAAAATAATGACTGTTATTGCTAAAGGGTTCATTTTCTAAAATTTGAAATAGAATTTTGAGGTTGGCAAGTATATAGGTAGTTTAGTTTATAATGAACGTCGCACTGGAACATTGAAAGGACAATTGAAAAGGGACAACTTGTAATTCTGAGCCTCGGTCAGAAAACGAGAACAACATCTGAGCTGGCACCCCACACTCCAAACTTCCACACCACGGTCACGTGAGAACATTTGAGGCCATGACAGATTTAACGTACCATCTTTGCAAACCACGGTCTTTGGTTGTATTCATCTAAGACCTGGATTCGACAATCTACAGGGTGGTAACAGAACCGGGAAAACCGGGAAATCAAGGAATTCTCAGAGAACTTTTTAATTCTGGAAATATCAGGGAATTCTCGGGAAAAATTTCCAAAGTTCCCAAAAATCAGGGAATTTTTAAAATTTTTATGAAAACGGTAACTATAGTCGTTTGTGGCCTATTTAGACATGTGGGATTACGTGTACTTTTGAGAATCGAATAAATCGTTTTCGCCGAAATTGTAATTCGAATAAAGAACTCTGAACACAGCGAAAACCGCCGCCGTGGTTTTCGCTGCCGGAGCGTCTCGTCGCCGTGAGGCCAGGGATACTACTTGTGGTATACAATTTTAAATTTGTGTAAATAATAATGTGTTTTTTGTGCATTAAATTAATATTTTTTGCTTGCAACTATATTTTTGTGGAATTTTTTGGTAAAGCTTCAGTCTACGTTTATAGCGGTGTAACGGCCTTGGCGCTTTTTTTGGAGCACTTCTAAATTTGCCAAGGAAGGAATTATTTCAAATGAACCGCTGAAATCAACCGACAGTTCAACGAATTTTGAAAGAAATTTAAAGAATACTAGCCACACTGTGCGTGATCAGCACGGCGTTGCCCGTGACAGTTCTTTTCGTGGGGTCAGGTGCTAACTAATTAGGTGTTGCTCGCTAACCCCCGGTGATTGCTACGAATACAGTTTGAGAAACAAACGAAATGAGAATTCGTAACCTATTGGATAACAGGCATCATGGCGTTGCTCGTGCTATTGGTTTGCGAATGGAATGGAAATTCGTAGCCTATTGGAATTAATTCCCTGCGAATTTCTATTTGGTTTGATTATGAATTTTGTGAACTATGATTTGCTTCGCAAATTGGATAACAGCCTAACGGAGTTGCCCGTGGAGTTTGTTGGTTTGCTTCGCAAACCAAATGGGATTTCGACGTGACGTCACCATCTCTTTTGAGAGTATACATATTTAGTTGAAAAATGATTTATTAAAAGAAAATCAAACGTATAAGGTATCTATATATCTGGTGTCAAATTTCAAAGCCGTTGAAATTTTGAATATGTCTTTAACGAACCCGATTTTACAAAAAAAAATTAAACAATGCCACAAAAATTTTTTTTTTTTTTTTTTTTTTTTTAATTTTTTCTTTACTCTCGCTGAAAATCTCTAAACGTTACAATCTCTTTCGAAAATTTTGAAGGTATTCAATTAAATTTTTTTATTTATTTAAAAAAAACCACATTTTTAGGTATTGATCTAACGTGAAATTTTTCGCAGATTTCAAAACCGTTGAAATTTTTACATTGTCTTTAACGGTCTAATATATAGAAAAAAGAACTAAATAACTCCAGTTAAAAGTTTATTTGTTTTTTATCGTTTGCTAGAAAATCATTCCTCCATGCAAAAGGATTAGAAAAACGAAAAAAATACATTTAGAATCTGTGATCTTCTATGCTGTTGCATTCAATAATAATTACATTTCATCAAATTCATTTTAAAATGTTCTAGATTGAATTTTAAAATTCGCCGCGTCCCAAAAATTGCAAAACGTTCGGACTACCTGTGATGTAAGTGCCATAGATTCGTCAGTACTTTGCGTGCAGGAAACAAACAGACTGACAAACACTTTCGTTTATAATATTAGAGATTGCAAATGAAAATTTAACTTTTTGATCACGACTATCGATATAACAAGCGCAATTCTATCTTGGCGCAATTCTTATAACTTTCAATGCACAACTTCTGTGACTGTCGTAGTCTAAATTATTTCTTGGCACGATTCTTATAACTTTTAAGGTACAACTGATGTACTGGCCGTTGTCTAAATTCTTCCTTGGCGCGATCATGGTACAACTGCTGTACCGACAGTAGTCTAAGACATGATGCACACATCCGATTTTTCAACGTGCAGCACCGAAGCCCAACTATGCACACATAACCGTGAAATAACGCAAGTACTCATTTCGTGCCATTTGCGATAAATATTCTATTGAAGAAAACGTGTTTATTTCGCTAACTTAGTGTCAAAAAAGTATATTTTGAAACAAAATAGACGTTACTGGATCAACCATTTAGTAATTACTTCAGACCGGAGAAGCGTGTGCGGCGAGCTGCTGCGCGGTGGGGGAACTGCGGTACAAATTTCACGCACGGTGGACGTACATCACCGCAACGGCGCAGGAGGCATGTGTAAACTAATCCATTGGATCTAATGTATCTCAGACTGCTCTTGCTTTGCGGCAGCGTCGCCGTACGTTGAAAAACAGGATGTGTGCACCGAGCCAAAAGGTTTAACTTTTCGCTTGCCGATGTTGCCAGGGAAACCATAATAATTGTAATGCAGATGGGTTGTCTTAACCTGCCCTAACTCGCTACTAGAAGTGCGCCAAGATGATTGACACCGCTTTGAACGTAGACTGAAGCTGTTCCAATTTTTTATGTCTTTTGCATTTCATTTTTATGTATATTTGGACAATGTAGAGACAGGTATAAAAAGTTCATGATCAAAATATTTGTATTTTTTTCCAGTTTTATCAATTGCTATTGTTAAGAGTTCCATATAGGGTTCCAACTCTTACAATAACAATTAAAATACCTGATGAGAAAAAATACAAATTATTTGTGGAGAATGATCCTTTTACCCCATCTGACCCTAAGTATTTAAAAATATTGTCGTGTGGGTACTGTATATCGATACCAATTACGGAACCCGACATTTCTTAAGGGATTTGTAAAATCAGGGAAATTTTTGTCACACTATCATGGAAATCAGGGAACTTTTATTCGAGGATTTTGTTGCCATCCTGCTCTACAATAAAGGACCGGACAGCAAGATGTGGTGGTATAAGGGAAATATTCCTTGCTTTAATAGGGGGATAGTCTTCCAATTGTTGCAATTACACTAACAACCCTTCTGGGCATACTTCCAACAAGGTTTTGATACACAGCTATGGGTGTTTGTGTCCATTCCTGCTGCAAAATGTCAACAGCTCAGCTGTAGATTTCCGACGTGGTTCCCTGGTCCGTAAGCATCGCTCTAACACATGTTCTATGGGGTTTAGGTCGTGATTCTGTTCTGGACAGGGAAGTCGTTTTACATCCATATCTTGGAACCACTGCTTGACAGAGGCTGCAACGTGCCATGGAGCTTTGTCGCCCTGGAAGTGACATTCGTCTATTCCATAAAATTGCCAGAGCGTCGGAAGAACCCCATTCTTCACGTAGGCGTCGGCTTTCAATTGACCAGGAACAACATGCAAAGGTCCCAGGCCAAACCACGAAAAAAAAACCAAACAAGTAGTCGGGGTTTTTTTTCAAATCCGCTGGCGTCAGGAACATTATTGTAGGGTAGTGTAACAGCTGTACAGACTTTGATTTCGGATGGTCGCCAATATCCTGGTATCTTGCTCCAGTGCGAAGTTATTAACTAGCTACATACACGGTCTCGTGTAATGAAAAAACACCCGTATAACGATAAGAAAATGGATAGTGTCAGCACATTTTTAATAAAAACAAACTTTTTTTTACAAACTGAATAAAAATTGATAATCCTCAGATTGTATATGTTATATGCTATATATAATTTAAGTGGCAAGTGGCTTGTCGGCAATTAAGACAGCTTTTAAATATACAGCACATTTAATTAGTTACTGAGTATATTTACATTTTAAGGCTATTTCGAGGCTAAATTTGGTATGTAAAAATATGGTTTCAGACCTGTGGTTCCATCGGAGCATTCCAGTTCTGCGTACGTTCACGTTTACACGTTCAACGATTGTCTGGTCTTCGAGGGAGGACCGCACCAGTTCTTACGAAGCGCGACAGTTCAAAGACGAGTGGCTACCTCGCATTGCTCTACCCCCATCCGGTCATAAATTCCCCAGCCGATTTCCTTCGAAGGCGAATCCACGTAACAGTAAATTTCGAAGAGGACCACCATGAAAACTGTGCAAGGGATCCGTTAAGTAGCGAAAATTATTTCATTTCTCAAAATACCTAGGTAATCTGCAAATTACCTAGATAATCTCCACATTACCTACTAAGACACTCGTTAAAGTGAAAATAAGATCTTTGCTGGAACAACAGCAACGTTTCTGTACGCTTAAATTAACATACTGTTATTTATTTATTTTTCGCTATCTAAAGAATCAAGTTAATACAATCAACAAATCAGTTGATAGAATCAATCATCAATCAATTAGAAAACTATAGTAAAAAGAATCAAACGGTTTAAAATATTATTACAATTAAGGAAATGAATTTTCAAAATATGTGATAAAATTATGCTTATTTATTAGTGCAATCGAAAGATTGGTGACACTTTGAATTACATAGCAATCGGTTTATGCGACAGGCACACCTATTTGTGGTACATTTAGATTTGCAGTCACAGTGCAGGGAGAGGGGGAAGGTGTAGGGATAGGAAATGAGAGAAACAGGCGAAACCAAACTCAAATGGAGGGAGAGAGGGAAGGTGTTGGAAAAAGAAATGAGAGAAACAAACTTTTGAACTTTAACGATACTGAAGCCGTTAATGTGCACATTACCTACGTTAAATGCGGAAAACTCTTGATTTTGCACGTTAACGGGGCAAATCAGTTAATCTTCAGATTTAGCTATGTAATGTGCACCTTAACGACTTTCGAGCTTTAGCGGTAACAAATATACACTTACGAGCCAAAACATTATGACCATCCCATTTTTCAATGAACTCGTCTGGATGACGTTTAGGGCATGTGATTAACTGAGAATGGAATTTAACTGCTGGAGAAGGTAAGTAATCATTCTTGCACTTACTTTGCGAGTGATGAGAAAGGCTACTGATCTAAGCTAATTTGATAGAGGGCAGATCGTAATGGCCCGAAGACTCGGAACGAGTATCATCAAAACTGCACGACTGGTAGGTTGTTCACGATCTGCCGTTCTTAGTATTCATGCAAAGTGGATAAATGACGGTGACACCAGCAGTAGACGCCAAGGTGTTGGTCGCACACACGTCATCAAAGAAAAAGGACGTCGAAGACTGTCCCGCTTGTTAAAGCAAAATCAGCGTGAGACAGTAGCTCAGCTGACAGCCCAATACAATGCAGATTCAAGCGCAACTGTTTCGGAAAACACAGTTCAGCGGACACTGTTGTATATGAGACTGTGCAGCAGACGTCCCAATCGTATGCCTCTGTTGACCAAGCGTCATCGTCAACTACGCCTACAGTGGCCCGTGAACATCGAGACTGGACCATAGATGACTGGAAGAACGTTGCCTGGTCAGATGAAAACCAATTTATCATTCATCACTGCGATGGTCGTGTCAGGGTGCGCCGCTGCCAGGCGAACAGTTTCTCCCATTTTGTACAGCAGGTCATGCACAGGCTGATAGTGGCGGTATTATACTTTGGGGGGCGTTCTCATGGGCGATTCTGGGACCCGTAGTTGTGGTAGAACGGACCATGAACGCTGCGAACTATCTGAACATCATTGCGGATCAGTTGCATCCTTATATGGCGTCTGTCTTCCGAACTGGAAATGGAGTCTTCCAGCAGGACAACGCCCTTGTCACAAGGCTCGGATTGTGTTGGAGTGGTTCGAGAAGCATACTGATTAATTCCAACTAATGCACTGGCCACCTAACTCGCCGAATCTTAAACCTATAGAGCACATTTGGTGTGTCATGGAGCGGCAGTTCAGAGCTCAAACACCACCATGTCCGAATATCTCGACTTCGCGTCACCGCTGCTTAGACATTTGGTACAACCTGTCTTCACAAATGTAGCAAGAACTTGTGGCATCTATGCCCAGGCGACTTGCAACTGTTTTGAAGGCCAAAGGAGGCGCAACGCGTTATTGAGTAGGCGGTCATAATGTTTTGGCTCATCAGTGTGTGTATATATATATATAATACATATTATATCATTATCTCTCAATGGTTTTTAATGAAAGCTATTTTATCGTGACATTTATTTCTCATCTGAATAGACTATTTATTACGACATATATTTCCTTTCTTTTTTGTTACTCTTAATATAGAGATATACTCTTTCTAATTGATTACGCGTTCGTGTTAAATTAAACATCAACAAGATTTCCTTCCAAGATCCATGCTTAAACTTCTTTGTGCTCTTTTCATCTGATCAACTAAACATGCAATACAGAACCACATTTGACCAGAGGTAATCCCTATTGCTACATCTTGTTATTAAAATTTTCCTTTACACTTCGAAGCTCATTTTTTATGAGCACTATTAATCACTCAGCTGACATTAAGTATAAGAAAAACATTTATTTCTCATGAAGTTAAAAAGATTTGGCTGCACTTTGATATATAGTTAGCATTTAATCTTCGTTGACAGCTAATCGTTAATTAAACCTGCCATTTAACACTCTAACATTGAACCCAAAATGGCCTTGTGAATTTTATCTTTTTCTACCGCAAACGACTTTCACACACACACACACACAGTCCTCACAAAAAAGATAATCCTAATTCTCTGATTCGTTCCCGAATAATAAATACAAAGGTCGTGGTAGCCCAGTTGGATGGTATGGTATTTTAATTAACGTCACATTGGAACAACATCACGGGGTATTTATTGGCGACGGTCCGGGATCAAAACCCGAAGGGAAAGATCCAAAGCTCAGTTGGAGCAAAACGGATTATTAGCAAGAAGGTTGCTAGTTCAAAACTCGTTCCAGCCAAAGACCGTCGTGTACACAGGGGCTGATGCACGTAAAATCTGTCGTGACCTCTAATAACCTCGCGTTGACCCATCTGACTGTGGTTCAAAATTACTTGGTGTTGTCCTCGGATCTTACTCATCTCGGGAACGATCCCGGACTGTCGATAATAGGCCGTGGTGCTTCAACAGTGCGACGTTAATTAAAATATATACCTACTGCACCCGTCTAATATACTGCTGTTTGTAAAAAATGCAACACCATGAAGGATTCGTCAGAATTAAATGAAATTTAATACACAAACGGCTTGTATTCGTACAAATCTATATAAATAAGAATGGAGTGTTTGTTTGTACATTCAATATTTTCGACCCATTTCAAGTTTTCTATCCGTTTTGGACCCTTCTGATGCCGAATCCGCCTTTTTCTCGTTTGGTGTCTGTCTGTCTGTCTGTCTGTCTGTATGTTGTGCCCTATACACGTCCACGCGGTTTAAGATATTTTCATGGAAATTTGCATACAGTGAGTACTTATCTTCATTTAGTGAGTGGCATTGGTTGCGAAAGTCTGTCTGTCCGTCTTTCTGTTCTATGCTCGATTTTGTGTTTGTGTGTTTGTGTAGACATCACATGAATTGTATTCAAGATATTTGATTGCAGTGTATTTTATTTTATACAGTATCTATTAGTTTAGTGAATGCAATATTAAACATTTCTTTATTGTTATATTTAGTTGAGTTTCATGCTAAAATACCTGAGTAAGTATACTTAAATCAACCATAATTTGGTAGTTATGGAAAAATTGGAATGTCTATTGAATATTACGATTACTTCGATTGCTTTACCAGTACTGCTGAAAAAGTAATTATTCTTCAAAAAGTTATTTTTTTTTATGGAATTTCATCTCTGATACTTCATTTATTTCGAGTCTTATTTTTATTCTTTGCGCAGTGAAAACGATTTCCGAATATTTGGGACAGACGATATTTTTCAACGAAACGAGAATGAACAAGATCGCGCGAGCAGTTATATTTTTTCTGGTTCTTTGGCTCTCAATTAATTTTTCATTTCTAAATTTTGTACACTTTTAGTTGTAAGTTGTGGCAACTGTGCGAGATCAAGAGATAAAATTGAATCACAAATTAATATCTTTAGAACAATTTTTTGCGACATCTTTTATTTTGTTTTATTTCGCTGTTTCCTGTTTTAAATATTTATTATTTTAATAAATGTGTTTTCCTTCTCATAACACGCAACAGCACCACAAAGTATTAGACTTGAAAATGTTAGGTAAGTCAGTATAAATTTTCAGTAAATTTTAAGTGTAGTTATGCCATTATTTAAAGAATAATGCCGTTATTGAAAGAATAATAATGTTTAAAAATCCAAACTAGAACTTTTTCCAACATTAAAAAATTCGTTGTAATAATGACAGGAGAAGATTGCAAAATTTCACTATGTCGCATACCGGAGGCAAGAGTGCCACAAGTAAAAAAATATGTTTTGTTGACTATGAGTGCGAGAGCACTCGCCGCCGTAAATCGTAAGTTTAATTAATTGAGTTGAACATGAAAACAAATTAAGAAAGGGAATTCAAAATCTTCCTATAAATCGTCTTTTATAGTAGTAACCTTAGTATTACCTTTCGTCATTTTGTAGCTTTGTCATACAGCAATTGTGCGATGTATGTCAAATGTGTTACATGAATGGATATGCATATATAGAATTTGTGTCCAAAGTAAGTTGTAGAAAATATAAAGATGGCGAAAGGTGTTAAAATAAATTTTTATTCTACATAAAACGTAAGTCATTATATATTTTGATTATCTCTTCAATCTAGAGTAAACCAATTCAAACCGAGTAAGGTCGGGTATTTTGCTAGTAAATTAATAAATTTTCAAAGCAAAGAAACAATATTAAGTGTCCGAAATCAATATTTGGTGTAGCCACCACGTGCTGCAATAAGTACTGCTATATGACGTGGCATAGAGTGAAACAGATGTTGAATGTCTGCTTGTAGAAGATAATTCCAAATTCTTTGTATGCGCACCCAAAGTTCGTCTTTTGAAGCTGTAGGACGCGGATCACGAGCGAGACGCCGACCAACCAAATCCCCCACGTGCTCAATAGGAGGACATATCGGGCGAATAAGCAGGCCAAGGAAGAATTTGAAAGTGTTAAGCTGAAAAGAAGTCTCGAACATTCCTTGCAACATGTGGGCGTGCATCATCCTGTTGAAAGATAGCTCCAATGATGCCTTGATGGAAGGGAAGGACTTCGGGCTCTAGCACTTCACGGACGTATCTGTTGCTATTTAGATTACCCTCAATTCGAAGCAGCTGAGATCGTCAATGATACGAAATCGCACCCCAGACCATAACTCCGGGTGTTCGGCCACTATGACGTTCGATAACGCAAAATGGAAGGCAGCGTTCACCGGCATAGCGTCTAACACAAATGCGGCCATTATGGTTCCACAAATTAAAGCGTGATTCGTCAGAAAGGACAACATGTTGCCAATCAGCTCGCCAGGCTCTGTGCTGATGAGCCCAGTGCAGACGCAGCCGTCGATGGTTTGTCGTGAGGGGGATCCTGTATAAAGAAATCCTTGCTCGCAGTCCACGGTGCAGGAGACGTCGGCGAATTGACGAAGCCGACATTAGTACAACTGTAGCAGTAGACCAAAGTACTGCCAACTGCCTGGAGGAAGCTGTACGGTCATTCACCGCCATGTGGACCAGGTGTCTATCATCGCTGACGACACCTTCCGTCGTATACTCCCAGTTTTTCGAGTTGTCCTATGCTCGTAGGTCCACTGTTTCCGAACTCTCATCACTGTGGAACTGTTCCGCTGCACACGAGCTGCTATTGCGCGATAGGATAATCCTCCTTCACGAAAGCCGATGATTCTCCCCCGTTCAAACTTCGTAAGTTGTTGAAATGTCACCCTATTTCGTCGTGGATGCATACTTATGTCTCATTAAACGTTCGCCACTAAAAAATAACCATGCACTATTTTCAACGTCCCGCTACAGCCTTCTATTTATACGCTTTTAGCATCAGTTCAGAGGGCGCTGCTCACAGCATGCATGCGTGGTGACTCTGAAACTTTACTACTTTGCATAACATCCTATAATTGACATTTGCCGCAAATTTCATTTCATTCGGATGGTTCCTTCATGGTGTTGCATTTTTTACAAACACCAGTGTACATAATTTTTTTATTTACTGACCAAAAAATATTTGTACAACACTTTTACAGTCGAAATAATTGTAGATGCTTGTAGCGTTTCTGGGGAGAAATGTGCTTTCTGTAAGAATTCCAGACGTGATGTCACTTCACTCGTTTTTCCAATCCGATTGCAGTTCGTCGCCTATAGAAATGAATTCCAAAGAATGAATGTAATACATGATAGCTGATTAGATTAAACACCAAAATGGCGATGAACTACGTTTTAAGGTAACCCCGATATGTATCACAAGGGAGCATTAGAGAAGCAGAAGTAAAATATTCACTTTCTGTTTTTGTTTGCAATGAAAATCTCTCAGGAATAACTAACAAAATGTTTTGATTCAAAATTTTACAGAACGTTACATGGATTAATATTGTAACTATACCATTCCAAAATAGCTCTTTCATCCTTAAAAGAATTCAGTAGCATTCAAATTTCAAGTTTAGTTTAGGGAAAGGGGTGCTCGAAAAAGAGTGTTGTCTCAAAAAAAATTTTGGAATGTTTTGCAAGTAAAATTTCCGATATGACATCAAACACAAATCTTCAATATAATTTTCATATAGACTATTTTTCTACATAAATACCAAATTAAATACGAGAAATGTTTTCTCACATAAGAATACAAAGAAAAAGAAAGAGTGTTGAAAATCTGAATGTTTTCTGATAAAAAGTCCCGAATTAGTTTTTATCAAAATACATCTAAGTTGTTATTACTATTTTTCGGAATAATTAATTCACAGCTAATATGTCATACGAAAAATTATTTTGATTAATGAAACAGTCCTTAAAAAAGGCGTCAGCTTCAATATGGAACTTAAGAATTGACAAAAAATAAATTTTACGATTACAACATTTTAATGATTTTCTATTAGTTTTTTTTGTCAAATATAATCGTTATAAGCAGGATTTTGATAATGTGATGTTGTTTCGAACAGACTAAAATATATTTCTAATCATGAAAAGAAGGATGAAGAATCAAAACACTCCATAAGATGTCAGTTTACGAGTTTCTGCTCGAACCGACGATAGGGTTTGTTTAGATTCTTGAATAGTGAACATAATTTCTACTATTTTAAAAGTATTTTGTGTCTGTGTGTTTTCAGACGATCGATATTACTTACAGTCCTGACATATGGCACACAGGTAGTAATAATTTTGTGCGAAGCCCGAATTTTAAAATTTAATCTAGAACATTATAAAATTAATTTAGTGGCATTTATTTATTATTTATTTTGTTCGTCAAAATAATCTGATTACTTGATTTTTTACACCGATTATCGTTCTATTATATTATTATAGAGTTGTGATTCTATTATGTTATTATAGAGTTTTTATTCTATTCTATTACTATATAATTGTTATTCTATTCGATCACTCTATAATTGTTATTCTATTCTATTATTATATAATTGTTATTCTATTCTATTATTATATAATTGTCATTCTATTATTCTATTCTGTTGTTATTCTATTATATTATCATATAATTATTATTCTATTACATTATTGTGTTATATTGTTAGCTTATTATTATATAATATTCTATTTTATTGTTACATAATATTCTATTGTTAGATTCTATTATTATATAATTGTTATTCTATTATTCTATTCTATTATTGTAATTGTAATTCTATAATTAAATAATTGTAATTCTATAATTAAATAATTGTAATTCTATAATTAAATAATTGTAATTCTATAATTAAATAATTGTAATTCTATTATTCTATTCTGTTATTATATAATTGTTATTCTATTCTTATATAATCGTGATTCGATTATTTTATTATATTATTATAGAACATTATATTATATAATTGCGATTCTATTATTTTATTACATTCTATTATTATATAATAATGATTATATTACATTATTATATAATTATGATATGATTACATTATTATATAATTGTGAGTCTATTATATTATTAGACAATTGTGATTCTATTATATTATTGGGTAATTATGATTCTATTATAATATTATAAAAAAATATATTTTATTTTTCTATTCTATTATTATATAATTGTAATTCTACTGTAATAATATAAAATTATTATTTTATTTTTATTTTCTATTATTATATAATTGTGATTTATTATATTAATATGTAATTGTGATTCGATTATATTATTTAATAGTTGTTAGTCTATTGTATTATTATATAATTTTTATTCTATTCTATTATTATATAATTGTGAGTTTATTACATTATTAGATATTGTGATTATATTATGATATTATAAAATTCTTATTTTATTTTTCTATTCTATTATTATATAATTGTGAGTTTATTACATTATTAGATATTGTGATTATATTATGATGTTATAAAATTATTATTTTATTTTTCTATTCTATTATTATATAATTGTGATTCTATTATAATATTAGAAAAATATTATTTTATTTTTCTATTCTATTATTAGGTATTGTAATTCTGTTATAATATTATAAAATTATTATTTTTATTATTGTGATTTATTGTATTATTCTGTAATTGGGTGAATCGATTATATTCTTATATAATTGTTATGCTATTTTTTTAAAAATTATTGTTATATACGTTTTGTTCTATTATATTATTATGTAATTGTTATTCTATTATATTATTATGTAATTGTTATTCTATTACATAATTATATAGTTGTTATTCTATTATATTATTATATAATGTATGATTAATATTCTATTCTAATTATTATTCTCATTATTATATAATTATAATTCTATTGTATCATTATTATTCAAATTATTATATAATTATTATTCTACTATTCTATTCTAATTATTTCATGATTATTATATAATTATTATTATATTATTATATAATTATTATTATATTATTATATAATTATTATTATATTATTATATAATTATTATTATATTATTATATAATTATTATTATATTATTATATAATTATTATTATATTATTATATAATTATTATTATATTATTATATAATTATTATTATATTATTATATAATTATTATTATATTATTCTATTACAATTATTTCATATTTATTATATAATTAGTATTATATTATTCTATTTTAATTATTTCACAATTATTATATAATTATTATTTTCTAATTATTATATAATTATTAATAAATTATTATATTCTAATTATTTCATAATTATTATACAATTATTCTATTCTAATAAATATTTATTTTGAAATTACTCGCATATTTACGTGTAGTTAATATTAGGTGGTATTACCTAATATTTATTTCTGTGGAACAGTAGCAGAAACTCTGGAATGAATCACCATCTTTTTTTCATTCTGGAACACAGTGAGCCTAATGACCATTACTTTAAAAAATCCCTAGAGCAGTTGCCACTTTTTCTGTTAAAGCCAGAATAGGCCACATTGCAAATTAGGCCTGCTTGACTCGTTCCATCTGGCTGACTTCAAACAAGTGCCTTATTTGATTTGACAAGGAAAAGACTTTGAATCATCTCTTCTTCAACTTCACCGGACAGAACATTTTTAGAATTTTCTTAAAGAATATTTGTGATTTATCTTTTATTCTTACTGCGTTTCCTAATGTTCATTTTTTTGTACATTGCATCACTGGTGTATAGAAGAATCGCCGTTGATACATCGGACTCGTGTATCGAGAAGTGATGAAACAATTTGATCAAGAATTCACAGGCGAAGAAAAAATACCCTTTCGTGGTACCTCGGCGTTTATCACCATGGTAACACGTAGTTCTTTGAGGGAGAAACCTTCTCGATAAGACAACAGCGATAAACTGATCAGAATTCACAAGTGGCATTCGAACAAAGAGGAATCGAGCCTTGTTTATTCATGCATTGAAATTTCAGCCTTTGTAGTTTGTGTTTCGAACAAGGTATTCTCTTATTTTAAGGTTGTTTTGAAAGTTTAACAAAAGGTTCTGTTGCTGGAACTGCGCGATTTTTTTTATGAGCGTGATGCGAAAATTGCATAAAAACATATTATCTCGCGAAACTGCTCTTGCTAGGTGTTATCTGCTTCAATTACTAACGTTAGTTTCAGTTTTGAATTAGCCAAAGTAACGTCAAGAGTTTTTTTTCCCATCGATCTATCGAACACAATGTGTAATAAAGAACATTCTTGTATTCTTTGGTATAAAATGGCTATTCTTGTGTTAAATTTGGTATTTTAGTATTTAACGTTACACTGGAGCAACACAACTAGCTGCTATTTAGTGAAAAAGGGGGACAATTTGAAAATATTGTTTCGATGAATCGGATCTCCAATACCAAATTAATCTACACATATACACTACCCTACAATAATGGACCGGATAGCAAGATGGGGTGGTATAAGGGAAAGAATACATGCTTGAATAGTGGGTGGTCCCCCTCGTGCTGCAATTACACTAGAGACCCTTCTGGACATACTTTCAACAAGGTTTTGATACACAGCTATGCGTATTTGTGTCCATTTCTGCTGCAAGAATGTCAACAGCTCATCTGTAGATTTCGGACGTGGTTCCCTGGTCCGTAAGCGTCGCTCTAACGCGTCCCACACATGTTCTATGGGATTTAGGTCGGGACTCTGAGCAGGCCAGGGAAGACGTTTTATATTCACATTTCGATACCACTGCTTGGCAGAGGCTGTAACATGTCATGGAGCGTTGTGGTCTTGGAAGTAACATTCGTCCATTCCATAAAATTCCCAGAGCGGCGTAGGAAGAACCTGATTCATATTGGCATCGGCATTCAATTTACCAAACAACATGCAAAAGTCTCAGGCCATAGCACGAAAAACACCCCCAAACCAGTAGTCGGATTTTATGCGATCTGCGATTTCCGGTCCTTTATTATAGGGTAGTGTATGTGAAGTTCAGTGGTAGTGTAACGGGGCTTTAGAGAACTCTGTGAAATTCTTTAAAAGGTAAAATATTTAATTAAAGAAAATTTAAGGACAAACATTTAACCTCATCGCTACCTGGGTTCACATACGTGGACCTTGATTCTTTCGCCTTAAATTATTTTAAGAAATTCTCTGTGTTTTTCTGCTTAAAATGACATCTAAATCATGTTTTTATTTTAATTAGAACTAGAGATATAGTAATTTTTGTGGTGCGTTGTTTTGAAAATCTAACACTCTCGACAGTTGTTGTCATGGCAACAACATCTGTCTTTAAAACTTTAAATACGTTTTTCTCTATGATGCATTTTTTCAAGATTTCCTGTATTCAAATTGCTATAAGTCGAAAACCGATAATGTTTAAGGGTTGAAATTTGGAATATATCTTTTTCAAACATTATACTTTAATTTTGATTCAGCAAATTTAAAACAAATATTTTCTTTTAAAAATATGATTTTTTTTTTAAAGTACCTTAAACTTTTCAAAACTTTTCATTCAAATATTTTTTATTTTTTATTAAATTAATATTTTTAAAATTGCTGAATCAAAATTAAAGTTTATAAATTTGTAAATAATTTACTGCAAGAATTTTGAAAATGGATCAAGAATATTTTGAGTTTTAGCAGTTTAAAATGACCTCTCTTTTTTTCAAAAAATTTTAATTTAAAATTTAAAAAAAACTTTTGGAAAAATTTTGTGTTGTGAATTCGCTTATTAGTTAGATGGGTAATCAGTACAAAAAAATTCTAAATTAATTAATAAAAAAATGTGTCCCGGACCCCTTTAAAAATAATCTTTCTGATGAAATTGGTAGTTAAGAACTCGGGCACACGTGCTTGGACGTCTAAGCTTACGACTGACACCAATGGATGGCAGTATAAATCGGTAGTACCTGTGGAATGTTTATTATTCAAAAGCGATTTTGATGAAATGGCTTCGACTCAACGTGCTCGTAAAAGTAAATTTCATTTGTTTTTAATTATTTTTAAATATTTTAGTTAATGTGTTTTGGTTGATAATTTCTTAAACTATGTGATGAAATATTATCTTATTTAAATCTGTATTTAGTGCATTTGCAATTGATACTTATATAGGTCCACGTGTGTGAACGTGAGTACTTTGCGGTTAAAATTGGTGTTGTTATCTTGTACTTTTTGTCCTTTCACAAATTTAACAAACAGTCTGTTTTTGAACCGTTTACGGAAATTATAGTTTTTTATGATTTTTAAAATAAAAGAATAACATTATTCTATTATCTAATAATTTTATTTTGATAATATTGATTCGATTTTTAGGCAAAAGTATCTGTTAATATGTCTCAGGAATACTAAGTGTAGTTTTTCAATAGAAACTTTGACTGAAGAAGAAATTCAAGCTTTCTTGCAAGAAAGTGATTTGTCTGATGGACCAGATGAAAGTAATGATGGATGGCCATAACTCTTGCAAGATTCTGGTTCTCATTATGAAAGTGACTGAACAAGAATCTGCAATTAGTTCAGATACACAACAGCCTTCTTCAACTTCTATTCCATCAAGGAAATCAGGTGAAATTTGGAAATTCAAGAGGTATGATGTGTTTTATTCAATTATGTACCCTAATAAAATATTTTACACCTTTATTTTAATGGCTAGAAACCTATCTAACTAAAGTTTTACTTATTTGGTAAGTACCAAAATGCTTTCTTGTAAAGATGTCTAAATTCTTTTAAAATATTTGGTGTACCAAGTGATAATAAACTTGATTTCAACTTCATAATTTTAGAATGATACAAAAAGGTTCTTCTGAAGACATGGTTCAAGATCTACCTGAGCCACATACACCAATAAATGCTTTCCTCCATTATTTCAAAATGAAAGTCTAATAACTTTCATCTTCGAAGAAATTGCAGATCAAACCAATCGGTTCAAAAGAGGGATCATAAAGCTTTTGCATCATGAAAAATAACTGTTTTATGAAATAACATACAGTAAAAATTGTATTCAAATTTTTTTTTTTTGTGTGTCTTATTTCCTACACATATTGTGTTCTTTTAAAGTGATAATGATATAGTATGTACAAAATTTATGTTTTGTAGTAATAAAATGTACCTATTCATATGAAAAAGCATTTCACAAGAAACAATATCACTAGAAAAAAAATATATTTTGTGGTTCTAACCTTCTAAATATTGTTATTGTACATAGAAAGTGACAAAAATATAACACTGTACAAAAATACGAGTTCTTAAGTTATTTCTTATAGTTTGCAAATTATTTCGCTTTCAGTTAATTGAGACCCGAGGTACATATATGTGTACCGAAAATGTTTAGCCCCCTATGATACCACCATCTAAAAGAGGAATTTACTTGTGAACTTTAAAATATTTCATAATATTTATCAGAAGAGAAAAAAAATTTTTAACAATTTTTATATGGTTGGTAGTGAAGAGGTTACAACAGCACAAAAATAAGGATGTCTTCTGCCATGTAAGTCTTATTCCTTCGTCGTATATAATCGTTCTGTACCTAGAGAGTTATTGCAACCCTTTCCCGGAAGTCGCTGCTTCTTGAATGCTCTCGTACCTCTTACCTGAAGCCATTGGTGATGAGTCAGAAGTGGGATGAATCACACGTGGCATCTATATATATAATTCTCTTACGTGGCACGCAAAAAAGACGTTATTTGTAATCGCGTTTTGGCAACACTGAACGATTGTTTGTTTATCGCGAAGTCTCGCGCATCGATTGAATTTATAGCGTTATCGTATGAAATTTTATTGAAAAAAAAAGGACATTTTAATGAGCTGTTGCAGTTAGTTTATAGTAGAAATCAAATAAAGCGGAGGATCTTTTCAGGGCCATTTAAAAAACGGTCCTTTTCAGGGCCAACAATTATAGTTCAACAAGACGCTTGCACTACAACTTTCGGCAACAAACTCAATGAAAAAGTGTGGGTCGTTTGAGTGCTGGGAAAATGTACACACAAACAACATGCTGGGTATTCAATTTCCAAAGCAACGCTCACATTTCGAGTCAAAATTTGCACAAAGTTTTCATTTGAATTCTGATTTTAGAGATAGTGTATATATGTTTTCTGTAATACAGCAAATTTAGATTTGAAAAAAAATTTTGGTAACATATTTTGTAAACAATCCCTTCTGCTAGGACACATGTCTTCATTGCGGCGAGTGAAGCGAGCATAGGTTCGCGCAGCGAAGCAATCCTCCGGGGGTTGGCGAGCGTTAGCGAGCAGGGGGCAGGCCCCCTAGTTACATATATATTACGTCAGATGCTAGTTTATATTGGTAAAAGAAAGAGACACGACCACAGGTCTTTTTGACTTAAAAATACATGGCGTGAATGTTGGGTGAAATAAGAAATGAACGAATGCGCAGAATTTAGGTTCAGAAAAATGTATTTCATTTTTTTGTCTGTTTACAGAAATCATGTGCATTGAGTAATATGTTTTGAGAGAGTGACTTGCTTGTTCCAGTTCTCTTACACTCTGTCACGGTAGGTAGGTATTGAATTAACGACACACTGGAGCAACACAACGGGCTATTGACCACGGTCCGGGATTGATCACCGCCAAAGGGACAGATCCGATTACAACACCACGCAATTTGGAACCACGTTCAGCTGACGAGGTCACACCTGAGCTGGCACACCGCTCTTTAAACTTCCACACCACACCAACGGGAGGACATTTGAGACCACGGCAGATTTAACATGCACCGTTTCCCTTTGTACACGATGACAAATGTTTATACATGTATCTATAGACCAGGGCTCGAAATACCCGGGTGCACAGTGCGCATGAAAATAAAATTGTGCACCTAATTTTTTCCCGCTGATACACGCAGTGCACCTAAAGTTTAAAAAAAAAGGGGGGGGGATGTGTTTTTATGTTAGTTTGATGTTTGAACAAAAATATTAGTATCGACCTCTCTCGCTGTAATGGAACGTACTTAAAATTCCTAAATACACACTATGCGAAACAAAATCGCTGGGCCGTAACGGGTTTATACAGGAGGAAGGTTTGCTTGTGCCACTACCACCAGAACTTTCCGATGATCGAAACATTTTCTAGATGGCTCTGTTGAAGCGACTGTCGCGACAGCCGTGCGCCAGAGAAGGGAGAATTTAGATGTTCGAATATTTTTATTTACTATCTACTATACTAACCTATATAAACATACCCAACTAATAAAGTAGTTTACATTACATTAATGAGCCGCGGTAGCTCAGTCAGTAGAGCGTCGGGCTCGCATCAGAAGGGTTGTGGGTTCTGTCCTCGGCGGAGCCTCCAATTCTGATGATTGCGAGATCGGCGCTTCGACCTGGCTAAAAGACCGTCGTGTTCACTAATGGTGACTGGGGCACGTTAAATAGGTCGTGGTCACAATGTCCCCCATGTTCCCATACCAAATCAATACCTCTGGGGGTACCTGATCAGGGGGTTATCGGCCTCTGATTGGGATCTAAATTACGATATGTGTGAGTGAATGGATGTATGAAAGGGACCTTCCCGTTAAACGGATGTGTCATGTATGTCGAGCAAAGTCGGACTTCCTCTCAATGGGGCTCAATAACATGGAAGGCGCACCCTCCTCGCCTCTTGCCGTCTTCGACGGGCCTGGCACTCTTCTGGTCTGCCAGTGTAGGCATAAGAAACAACAACAACATTACATTAATACTCTTATGCAACGTTTTCTTTAAATGTGCACCTAAAATATAACTTGTGCACCTAATTTTAAAACTTAGGTGCATTGTGCACCTGTATTAAAAAATCTATTTCGAGGCCTGCTATAGACCTTGCATATGTTAAAGGAATAAGACCACGCGATACATGCTGTGTTATCTCGGTACCGAGTTATAGTAATTTCACAAAACTAAGGACCCGCTCTTCTCTCACTTTTGGGTCATCTGACCTTATGCCCTATTTCGGTTAAGTCTGAAATCTTCCTCTGTTCAACTCAGTTATTACATTTCAGCTCTGCTGGCTTTTAGTTATTATTGCAGGATGTCTGGTGTAAATAGTTTCGGAACTCGGATATTCACCGAGGGTTCCAGCGCTGCAACGAAACGATAGCGTAATTTACGTCGAAATCACAACAAACAGGCGCACCATAATTCGGGTCTGATTATCGGTTTGACTTCTGCTCTTTCTCTTTATAAAGTGTGAACTAATTGTATCCAATTGTAGAAATGTTCAAGCAGAACACTATACTAATTAATTATAAACGGTTATTAGTACATTGAGGACAGTTGCACGATTGGGACAAACACTCAAATTTAAAGAAAACATTAAATAACATATGAGAGTTACATCAAAGCTAGAAACAGCTCTGCACATCTTATTAGCTTGACATCTTAGTAGCTATCTATTTAGAGGGTGCTTTAGGAGGGAACTCCTATTACGCGAGAGGGGTTTGGCGGAAACAATCTCTACACAGTTAAATTACATTTCGAACTAGATACTACGATACTCTTCTTATTACCTCTATCTCCAAAGTGCTTAATCAACCGTATATTTAACTTTTACCACTTTCAGAGTTTTTAACCTATAAAATATTATTTTTCATAGTAATTATGATACAGAGGTGCATTTAAATTCGGTGCACACTCCATAATTGATCAGTTACTTAGAATTATTCCTGAGTACATAAACAGTAATAGGCACATATAGTCAAAATCTAATAAAACTCTCCAGTGATTTTCACGCCATTTAAAAACCTGAGCGGGTCTTGATGGACAAGATATCTCATCATTAGAGAAACACACGCCAGATTCTGATGGATGAGATATCTCGCCATTTAAAAACTTGATAAGGTCTTGATGTTCAAGATATCTCATCATTAGAAAAACACACACCAGATCCTGATGGATGAGATATCTAGCCATTTAAAAACCTGATAAGGTCTTTATGTTCAAGATATCTCATCATTAGAAAAATACACACCAGATCCTGATGGATGAGATATCTCGCCATTTAAAAAAACGAGCAGGTCTTGATTTACGAGATATATCATCAGTATAAAATACTGAACAGATCGTGATGTATGAGATCCCTCATTAAGAGAAAACCATATACTGACCATATATGACCATATACTGACGGATGAGGTATCTTGTCATTGACAAACCTGACCAGGTCATGATGAACGAGATATCTATTTTTTGAAAAAACCTGACCAGATCTTGTAATGTCATAATAAATCGGCAATATTTGTATGGTGAGGTATCTTGCGCTTAGCAAAATTGGCCATATCTTGATGGTTGAGATTCTTGTCATTAGCAAAACAGGTCAGATCTGGATAGACGAAAAATCTCGTCGAAACCATTTGGAGGGTTAATCGCGAGTTAAACGTTCCGAGACACCGACTCGTCTCATTCGGTCGAATAAATGCTCCTTTTAAATGCTCGTTCAAGTGTAAGTACGCCTAATCCTTCATTGGGATTGCTGTTAATAGCTTTGGGGAGTTGGAGACGTGCAAATTCCTCCAGAAAGTTTATTTGTCTTACTCTCCCCAGGAAACAACCGGAATAGATTCCCAAATTGCATTACCCATTTCAGAAGTTCTTTCGAACAGTTGCTCGCTTTGGCGTAATTAAAATTCAATCGCTCCAAAAGCGTTTCTAGATGGGGTATTTTGTCTTCCAACTAAACGAAGTGGTTTGACAAAAAAAAAATAAGAATGGGTCGTTCAAGTACGTTATGGCGAGCTTGTAAAATAGTTCAACTATTTTTGTCCTTTTCGAAGTTAATTATTTATTACTCGAATTGGAAAATGTGCAGTTTTAGGACACGTTTAAGTGCCGGTTCAACCTTCTAAGAGTTTCAAGATTTCTGTGTAGTCTAGTATTGCTTTTACACCACTACACACGAAGCCCCAAATAACCACATCCATTGGAGGAGAGAACGCGTGGATTCTTTCAAGCTTTAAAAATGCTCTATTGGATATTTCAAAAAATAAAATTTCTCTCTGAAAGATCTCATTGCTCCTTTTCTTAGAATCCTATAGCAAGTTTCTATTGGTCATTTCCAAAATTATAATCCTTTGAAATGATTCTATTATTGATCCTCTAAATCGGTTGAATTTATTGAAAATTTTGGTAAGATTATATTCATTCTGTCCTTAGAATTTAATCACTTAAAAAGATTCCATTGCTCCTTTTCTTCGAAGTGAATTTTTGGAGAGATTACACTGCTCCTTTTCTTAGAATATAATCTTTTGGAATGATTCTACCTCTCTTTTTTAGAATGAAATCCAACTATGTTGGTCATTTTCTTATAATAGAATCCTTGGAACTGCTCTTTATCTTATACTAGAATAATTTGGAAAGATTCCATTGCCTAGTTCTTAGAATAGGACCATTTGGAAAGATTCTATTAGCTTAAAAATGAGATTGCTTTTTATCTTAGAGCAGAATCCCTTGGAAATAATTTATTTCCTCTTTTTAGAATAGAATGTTTTGGAAAAATGTTTTGGGCATTTCTTAGAATAGAATCAATTGGTATTGTTCTATATCTTAGAGAATCGAATAATTTTGTATTGCTCTTTATCTAAGAATAGAATCCATTGGAAAGATTTCACTGTTCCTTTTCTTTAAATACAACATTTTGGAATTGTATTACTACTTTTTTCTTTGGAAGTGAATACTTTGGAAAGATTCTACTGCTCCTTTCCTTGGAATAAATCCATCGTAGAGATTATATTACTGTTTTCTTCAGAATAGAGTCCTTTGGAAAGATTATAATGGTCACGGAGGTCAGAATTGGTTAAAACTCACACAGAGTAAACCACGTTGTAAGGTGGAATTTTGCAATCCTCAGAGCATTAATTAAATCCTTGACACTTAAGTAATCTTAGATCAAATGCAATTATCTGTTACTCTAGTTGCATATGTAATAAAGAATTTACTGCTCGTCTATTCTCTGCTTGTAAATTAGCCGTACTTTATCCGGTTTTGTCACCTATAACCGGACTTATTCCCCTGAGATCTTTGGTGGTCAAACTTTTTTAAGATCCTCTTGATGCTCAGTGCAATGGTCTTGATTGTTTAAGTGCTTACCTATAGTATTCCTTCTTATGCAATGAGAAAGAAATAACAGGAAACATGATTTTTCTTCCGGTTACTCAATACATGCAGGAAATAAAAAGTTAAAATATGTCATATTTGTGACTCCAGTCCTAGTTACAGTACCAGGACAAATGAATGTCAAGTCAGTACCAGTTACCATTGTGGGGGTAACGGGCTCTAAAGTCGGGATCTCCGGTACCATGATAACGGAGACTCCGATTATTTATGTACCGACAGTCTGTTCTCAAAACGTATTGTTAGTAAAACATAAGATTTAAAATAAGGTGGGTTCGCATTCAAACTGTGCAAATCTATATCAATATTAAAGGTTCTTATATAGCCGGGGAAATTCATAAATACTCTTTGAGTAAGAGCAGCAATCTTATTTGTATTTTTGACAGTTGATTAATCTAATTACAAGCATATTTTATACAATATTATGGATTTTAGTATTACAGTTACGAATGAATAATGGAAAATTACAAATTTTGAGTTTCTGATTAAATTATTTTAAGCCAAAGAATTTTGTGAAAATGGTAAAGCCCAATGTCAAACATTGCAAAACACTGGGAGTTTTTCACTAATTCTGGTTGTTGAATTTTCAAAGCTGAATTCACAAACTTTCGATGAAAAGCAGGTAAGGTTTCACTTAACCTTCTCTGAATTCGTTCCAAACTCGAAATCTGGGCTGAGCTTGTCTATCTATTTTTCTAGTAAATCGAAAACAAATTAAATAGAATCCAAATGATCTAGGAGGCCATTTAAGTTACAAAAAAGTTTAATAATAATTGAACTGATACATCCGCGCCGATTGCGTGCAGCATGGGTAGAAGCATGAGTAGTGTACTAAAAGCACCAACTCAACAAGTTTATATAATCAAAAAAGTGCGACGACAGCGCCGCTTAGAATTAACTTACAAAATCTTAATTCGGGAGGCCGTTTTCGACACTCCTCACTTTGAGTTTTGCAAAGTCAAGAAAAAACTCAAGAATAGTCAAAAGGCATTTTAGCGGGTTTCACAACTCGCACGTAGAGGGATCGTCGAGGTTCCGGTGGTTGAGGTCCATCTGGTCCAGCAGAATCAGGAACAACAGGTGGCCAACGAAGAGGGTCGAGGGTCGACTCCAGATCAACTCCACTGCCAGGATCATCGGAACAGGACTGGACTGAAGTGGTTGTCTCATCAGTGTGCTCTACTAGATTAGAGGCTAAATTACAGGGCAAAGAATATCTTTCATTAGCATCTGAAAATGGAGGAGAGTTACTAGGGCACATACTAGATAATGTGTCCTTCTCTTTCACTTCTAGTGGGTATAATTTCTGCACTGGTCGCAGAACAGAGCCAAATTTGGTTTTAACTAGAGCTACCCTAACCCTGTTGTCCTTGCCAGGGTAGAGCTTCAAAATCCTCCCCAAATTCCTGTTCAGTCTTTTGGTGTGGTCTTCTCCCACCAAAACTATGTCTTCTTCTCTTAAGGCAATTTCCCTTTTAGCCTTATGCGTTTTTCTTAATTGTCCCAAATATTCGGTTCTGAAACGCTTTCTCAGATCTTTTTGTACTCTGTTTCGGTATGTTAATCTCTTCTTCAACTTATTTCCATCTATTTGATCCTACCCCGGCACTCCAACTTCTCTAATGTTGTGCATTACTGGAATCAAAGGTATCAGGTCCTCAACATCATCCGAAACGTAAATCAATGGCCTTGAGTTAATCAAGCTTTTACAATCACAAAGAACTGTATTCATATCTTCATAATTCAATGAGGTTTTCCTCGGAGTTTTTCTTAAAATCTTCTTCATAAGTCCAATACGTCTCTCCCAAAAACCTCCCCACCAGGGAGCAGAAGGACGTATGAATTTCCACAAAATTGAGGTTAATTCTTCTAGGTTCTTCAACTTTCTTAAATCCACTTTCTCAAGTAGCCCAAGTATTTGTACTTCTGGTAGATCGGGTTCCTGTTGGCCAACTCCAACGTTTGGTCCACATGTATCATTATGGCGCCAACCACGTAAGTCGAATTTCCCCAATGTTAACAAATGTTTGGAGTCTCGTTGAAAAGACTCGAGTTCTCGGATGAATTCACACTGGTCACACAGTTGTCAACGTACATACATAGTCTTTCAGTTTTTCAGCAACGATTCTCAGATGGTTAGGGACTTGTTTCAGGTGATGGTTTAATACTGCAGCTAGTAGAAAGGGACTGCACGAAATTCCGAAAACGACTCTGCAATGTCCATAGACAACAACCTTCTTAGGGTTACCACATTCCCACCACAAGAAACGTAGAAAGTTCATGTCATTTTTGTATAAAGCGATTTGCTAGAAGGCTTTTCGAATATCAGATATGACCCCAATTTTTCCTACGCGGAACCGATTCAAAATTGCGGTATCATTTCAATTAAATTGGGACCTTTTTCTATGCAATCGTTTAGCGAACAAAAATTTCCATGACGAGCTGACCCATCAAAAACTGGGCGAATCTTAGTCGTGGAATTTTCCTTAAACACTGGTCGGCGTGGTAAATAGTGAAATTCCCACTGTTGTTATGTTTATCCGGGGCGACCTTTTCAATAGTGCCTTCACTTTTCCAGTCTACAAATATCTGTTCGTACTCGGATAGTTTTTCTGCTGTTTCCAAAGATCTTACGGTGTTCTTTAGTCTATTTTCGGCTAAGTTTAAATTGTCCTCAATCCACGGAATACGAACAAGGTATCTACCATTTTTGGATTTACAGAATATACAAGTGGTTTTCTTACTAGTTCTATTTTCCCCAACTGGGGCCGAGAATAAATCATTGGCGGTAGAAATACGAGTATTTTGATTTTGACTTTTGTGCTGACTTCGTTCTCGCATGAAGTGCGGTTTCATATCCGATTTTCGATTGTATAATTCAAAAGACAAATCATTCGAAAACGTTTGTTCGCGCGCTGTTAAATCACATGTGAGAAACGAAAGCAGATGTTTAATGTCTGATCCCAAATTCTTTTGTTGCAACTTATTATAATCTAATACCATGTCAGCAGGAATGAGTTTTAATAACATGGGACATAAAATACTTCCATAATGTGTGGGGGACACGTCCAATGAATACAAGCTTCTTTATTGCACGTTGCAACTGTCGACAAAATTTCGAAAAGAACGAATATCATTCGAATTTCTTAATGGTTGTAATATAATTTTATTCATGTGGGCTTGAATTAATATTTCCGAACTAGCAAATGTGTCCTTTAGTAATTGAACCGCTTCATCGTAAGCTTCTGCCGAAATAGGAAAACCTTCGACAGTGTTCAAAGCAGATGCTCCTAAATTAGCCTTCAAATAATTAAATTTATCAATGTTGTTCAAGGATTCATTCATGTGAACGGCTGTCTCAAAACTATTCCAAAACGTCAACCCTTTCGAGCAGTCGTCACCATAACATTTAGTAATATAATACTTAGGGACCCTAATCCGAATGTTATCCGAGTTAGGAACATGTTCTGTTTGAAGGGGCGATAGTGAAGGTGTACGAGAGAGGGATGTCACCCTCTGGGATTTAAACAGTTCGTCAATTTTTCTTTTAGCTCGAAACTGCCAGAGCAAATTCGCTATCAAATTCTTCGGGTTTAAAAAGGTAATTTTTTTATATTGGTAATTTTTTTAGTTAACGTCGTACTAGAGCAACACAACGGGCTATTGACGACGGTCCGGGATCAGTCCCTTAAGGGAAAGATCCGAGGACAACACCTCGTAATTTTGAACCACGGTCAGATGACGAAGCAACACCTGAGCTGGCACACCACTCTCCAAACTTCCACGCCAACCCAACGTGAGGACTTTCGGCCACGACAGATTTAAGGTGCACCAGCCGCCTCTACACCATACGTTTACAAACATCCATGCCCGGGTCCGGATTCGAACCAGGAACCTTACGATCTAGAGGCTAACACCTTAACCACTATACCGGTTGGTCGGCCGAGTTTAAAAAGGAGTTCAAGTTGTTTACCAACTAAATTTAGAGGTTCAAATTCAATGGATGAAACTTCAATTAGCTCTGCTAAATTCTCAACATTTAAATCAGTATTAGTCAATTCAGCTCCCCAATTAGTAACTATCTTAGTAACAGATGTTCTAAGTGATTTTCGTTTCCATTTTAACAACTAAAATGCTTGTGCTTCAGTCATTTTAACTAAATCACAAATCACCAAAATACACCCAAAAGGAAACTTCAGTTCAAGATGAAAACTTTTACAAGTTTCTAATTGTTCGAAAGATTAACACCACGCACAGTTCAATTTCTTAGGTTCAAAATATATATAGATCAAATATAAATAAGTTCTAGATGATCAAAAACGGTTAAAATGATTTAAAATGTTAAAAATTTTTGTAAAAGGCAAAATTCTTAAACCTATAATCACAATTCAAAAATCAAGATAAATTCTACTTTTGAGTTCGATTTGTTCGAGACACGACTGCAATTTCCTTTTCTCAAAATTAACATTCTTCAAGCTCATGTCCCCGTAGGGATGCCATGTTGTATTTTCAAAGCTGAATTCGCAAACTTTCGATGAAAGCAGGTAAGGTTTCACTTACCCTTCTCTGAATTCGTTCCAAAGTCGAAATCCGGACTGAGCTTGCCTATCTATTTCTCTAGTAAATCGAAAATAAATTAAATAGAATCCAAATGATCGAGGAGTCTGCCTTTAAGTTAAAATAAGTTTAATAATAATTGAACTGTGATACATCTGCGCGATTGCGTGCAGCATGAGTTGAAGCATAAGTAGTGTACTAAAAGCAGCAACTCAACAAGTTTATATAATCAAAAAAGTGCGATGACAGCGCCGCTTAGAATAACTTACAAAATCTTAATTAGGGAGGTTTCGACACTGGTATTTACACACAGTTTATTGTATTTCGACATGTCAAGAGTTCAACACTGGGAAATGTCACTTTCGATAAACGAAAATCAAAAACAATTATCTTATGAAGATATATTGACTTTCAATTCGATGGTTCTTGCAAAAAAAACTATATAATTAATATATCGATATGAATTTAACAAATTAACATTCTGTGAGCAATTTTTTGTGCTAAAAATTACTTCTTCAAAATTATTATTTCTAATTCTATTTTCTTTGCACAAAAACAAATTAAGCAGTAATGTGTGCAATAATATTCACAGATTCTTACGAGAATTCGAAGCTGGAAAATTCTGGTGGAAAATTATATTAAAACGCTCTAACATAGGAAGTCCTATATTATTCATTAATAAATAATTTCCATCTTAACTATTTAACTAATTATAATATTAATGAAATGCTGCTGTCATTAATGTAATGTCATTATAAATTCATAAAATCACGTTAAATGGAAGCAGAGCGGAGAAGATTTTTCTCATATTAAATTTTTATCAAGAAACATAGGCCCTCGACGATTTTTAAAAATAAACACAAATCTCATTAATTCAAAATACGAATCCCATAAATATTCAAAACAGTATATTTTCATGCATTTGGAAACAGTAAAGTATTTATTTCCCCGTCAAAAATAAATTAAGTTAAGAAGATTAATATCAGTAAAAAATAATGTAGGCTTTTCTCGTTACATAAATCTCTCCATAGTTTCATTTTACATTCGTTTGATCTGTAACATAGACGTGAAATTGTAATTCTGAACTGCAGCTTGGTGAAATAACTGAAACCTGTTATCTCTTTTAAATGAAAATATTTTAAAAGATTGCCGTAACGTAAATACATCGCACCGATCAAATGAAAAAGTAAAACCAAAACAACTACTCGTTTTCAATAGTCTTGTGTTTTGATGGACATAAAAAAAGGAGGAAACGTTTGACGATGTTCTGTAGCAATTGACTATCAATTTCCCCACTACTAATAAAGAAGGACATTTACATCGTCTTACAAAAGAGTCCTTAGGGAGTCATCGAAACCCAAATGATAAATGCTATCCGAAATCGATTACAGTTTCTGAGTCAGGTAAAAAAGATTTTAAACGAAATGGATGTTTTTCTGACAACAATTATGTCACGAAATGGGTATTTCTTCAGTTTTTTCCTTGAAGATGGTCGATTATTTTTTATTAAAGCTTATAACAAATTTAATTTCAAAATTGAAGCTGAGATTATGCGTATCATAAAAAGGAACATACACGAAAAATTCATATTTTAATATTGTCAACAAATGGCATTTTAACTCAAAGCAGAATTGGGGGGGGGGGGCATTCAATTTGAGGGAATGGGGATATTTTTCAAAAGAAAAATCCCCTTTCAAAATATGTATTCATTTACTTTGTGAAAGTTTCATTTGAAAAAATTTATTTTTCTTTCTTTATTTGTCGTTGGGTGCATAATTTAAAACTTTAATTTCGTGTGATATCTTTTATTCACAAAGACGTACCACGAACAACTGCTTGCCTAAACTTAACCAATTTTATTTACAGTGCCTATAAAAAGTATTTGCTCACCATGATCCTTTGCTACAGTTCAGAAAAGAACCATTTTAAAAATAAAAGTGCTTATATCTATACACTTTACAACAGAAAACAAATATATTGTAATTGCTCAACTAATTAAAAATCAATTAGGAATATTTTTTGCCATAAAATTCTAATCTAGGAAGTCAAAAACGTTTACACTTGCATGTTCATACAAAAATAGTGTCTGTATAACTATATACAGGTAAACCTCGTATAGCACGGTATTTCCATAACACGGTACCAAAATTTCGGCATCCCTCATATAACACACGCCTAGGTTCTCCATATTACACAGTTTGCAATAACAATGATAATCTATATAAATAAGAATGGAGTGTTAGTTTGTACATTGAATATTTTCGATCCATTTCAAATTTCCTATCCGTTTTGGACTCTTCTGATGCCAAATCCGTCTCTTGGGTATCTGTATCTCTGCCTGTCCGATTTTCTGTTCAGTCTGTTTGTCTGTTCAGTCTGTTTGTCTGTTCAGTCTGTTTGTCTGTTCTGTCGGTTTTGTCTGTCTGTTCATCTGCCTTGTCTGTTCGTCTGTCTGGTCTGTTCTGCCTGTCTGTTCTGTTTGTCTGTCTGTTCGTCTGTCTTGTCTGTTCGTCTGCCTTGTATGTCTAATCTGTCTGTCTGTATGTGTGTGCCCCATAAGCGTCCACACGGTTTAATATATTCTCATGAAAATCGTGGTTTTCATACAACTGTACCGTATCGACGAAAAAGTAAAACCTCTTCCTGGTTAAAATAGTTATATTAAGAATTGAAGTTTTTACAGAATATGTACAGCTACAGTTTTATATTTAACGACGATGTCCATCACCGATACAATACAGCCTCCGTAAGATTAAAGTTCCTCAAATCGTCTGCGGCTAGCAACAGCCTCTCTCCTAAAATTTGTCTCTTCCCAGCCCGCCTCCTCCAGTCGTCACTTCCGCAGTCGGACCAGGGGGTAGACTTCGGGAACGATTCCCGTTGTGAGCTCCCACGATTCTCGATAATGATTCTGTATCTTCAAGACGTTACACAACAAATACAACAATCCTTCGGCTCCCATATAACACGGTACGCATTGTCAAATATGTATGACCTCTGAGTAATGGTTTACACGGTTTCCATATGGCACGAGTTTCCTATAACGCGATATTCCATATAGCACAGTACGCAATATCAAAATTTGTGGGGCTTGTAAGTTTCGTAATTCACGGATTCTACAGCACGGCACCAATTACACGTGCTATACGAGGATTATCTGTAATATTAAAGCAGAGAGTTAGCGTCTGTATATGAAATGGTTACACAATGGGTTGCGGTAGCCCGGTTTGAAGAATAACGGATTAGCAAGCGGAGGGTTGGGGGCTGGTGCACGTTAAATCTGTCATGGCCTCAAATGTCCTCTCGTTGCAGTGGTATGGAACTTTGAAGAGTGGGGTGCCAGCTCAGGCATGACCTCAATATCGGACAAATCATTTGGTTCAAAATTACCTGTTGTCCTCGGATCTTTCACTTTGGGATGTATCCCGGACCGTAGCCAATAGCCCGTTGTGTTGATCCGATGCAAAGTTAGTTAAATACTTATTTACCTACTTAAAAATGTCTTTGATTTAACGTAATTTACTGCTGTTATTTCCATTGTTTTTCACCAAATATTTCGAGGAACATGCGAAGTTACTCCACAAGCTCAAAAAGAAGTAACCAATACGTTTTGCACAATAGCTCTCCAATAGCATAAAAAGCTAATATCAGTGATTACAGGAAGAGGAATGTAGGTACTTTGATTAACGTCACAATGTAAAAACACAACGGGCTATTGGTGACGGATCGGGATCTAACCCGAAGGGAAGGATCCAAGGATAATACCTCGTCATTTTGGTACAGCTTCAGTCTTCGTTTATAGCGGTGGCAACGGCCTTGGCGTGTTTTTTTCGGCACACTTTTAAAGTCTCCAAGAAAGAATTATTTCAAATAAATCAATGAAATCAAATGACAGTTTAACGGATTTTGAATGAACTTTCTAGAATATTCAAAATGAAAATTTAAACTTTCCGCTTGCCGGAGGTTGCCATAAAAACCGCAATAAAAGTTATACAGATTGGTTGCCTTAACCTGCCATACCTCGCTACTAGAAGTGAGCCAAAAAAAGCGCCAAGGCCATTGCTATTATAAGGAAAAGGCCATTGCCGCTATAAACGTAGACTGAAGCTGTACCGTCATTTTAAACCACGGTCAAATAACGAGATAAAAACCTGAGCTGGCACACCACTCTCCAAACTTTCACATCACGCCAACAGAAGAACATTGGAGGCCTCGACAAATTTAGCGTGCACCAGCCCCCAGGTTCGAACTCGTAACTCACAGGTTATATATTCCCTTCTCTGCCAACTATTCGAGGGTATCTAGAAATCTGAGAAATAAAACTAAGCGATATTGAAGAGAAATACCTTTCTTTATATAATATGGATAGGATATCGATTTTTTAATCGAACCCTAATGGATATGATGGTACCTCTAATTAAATCCCTAATCTTCATATCGAAAAGAAAAAAAAGATTGAAAGTAAATTGAAATGTTTTCACTGTATTACATCAACGATTTGTGGCAACACAATGTGGTTTTCAAAAATGCGGTGTCTGGAGAATTCAATTTAAGCCAGTATTGTCCACCAAGTGGATACCTTAGCTTATCATATTGCTTTGAGGAAGATGTTTCATTTGATTAAATATTAATTCTTGCAGAGTGGAGGTGAGTTGTAATTATAATATTATTCTACCAGCAAGGGTTCCGATGAGCGTTCCGTCAGAAATAATACTCCTAATTTAAATCTTTAATTCTGTCTTTTATAATCTGTCTTTAATTTAAATTTTAATTAGATACACGTATTCTGTTCACTTATGACGTCGAATGGGAACTAGACGCTTTTCTGAGTACTGTTTCGGTTCACAGTCGGCATGAAAAGAAAACTTACGCATCACCGCGAATTCAAAACAAATTCAATTGACTTGAGATGTACTTCGGTTTTCAATAATTCATGAACTCTTCGAATTCGATAATTCATGAACTCTTCGAATTCGATAATTCGTGAACTCTTCGAATTCGATAATTCATGTACTCTTCGAATTCGATACTTCGTGAACTCTTCGAATTCGACGATTCACGAACTCTTCGAATTCAATATTTCATGAACACTTCGAATTCAATAATTCATGAACTCTTCGAATTCAATAATTCATGAACTCTTTGAATTCAATAATTCTTGAACTCTTCGAATTCGATAATTCATTAACTCTTCGGATTAAATAATTCATGTACTCTTCGAATTCGATAATTCATGTACTCTTCGAATTCGATAATTCGTGAACTCTTCGAATTCAATAATTCGTGAACTCTTCGAATTCGATAATTCGTGAACTCTTCGAATTCAATAATTCATGAGCTCTTCGAATTCAATAATTCATAAATTCTCCGAATTCAATAATTCATGAACTCTTCGAATTCAATAATTCGTAAACTCTTCGAATTCAATAATTCCTGAACTCTTCGAATTCAATAATTCGTGAACTCTTCGAATTCAATAATTCGTGTACTCTTCGAATTCAATAATTCATGAACTCTTCGAATTTAATAATTCGTAAACTCTTCGAATTCAATAATTCATGTACTCTTCGAATTCAATAATTCCTGAACTTTTCGAATTCAATAATTCCTGAACTCTTCGAATTCAAAAATTCGAGAACTCTTCGAATTCAATAATTCATGAACTCTTCGAATTCCATAATTTAACAGCCGTCGTCGAATACTTATATTTTATCTCAATTTAAAATCCAAAAAGGGAATGCGTATATGTAGGTATTTTAACTAACGTCTCAATAGAGTAACACAACGGACTATTGGCTATTTAGTTCAGGATCAAACCCGAATGGAAAGATTCGAGTACAACGCCACGTAATTTTGAACCATGGTCAGATGAAGGGAACAACACCTGAGTCGACATGCCATTCTCCAAACTTCCGCATCACGTCAACGTGATAACGTTTGAGGCCAGGATTGTTTTAACGATTAACAGTACGACTTTAATTAAAATACCTACTTACCTATCTTTAATAAATTAATATATTAGTATTGCGTTTCAAGATTGACATTGATCCTAGGTATTTTAGATGAGTGATTTGCTTATGCTTATTAAAATCAAATGCTCTTACAAACTAACTCAAATGAATCAGGAAAAAATAACCGCTTTTTATCCGGATGAAAACATTAACTTACGGAATCCTTTTTATATATAAATAACAATTCTTCCAAAAATCAAATCATTTAATTAAACTTGAACATGAAAGAACTCCAATAAGTTGTTTGAAAATTGCGTGCTTTTATATCTGAGGGAAGCAAATTCTACGTTTTTCGACAGTCTTGTAGTGCATTAAGAATTTGCAGTCTTGAGTGCATTAAAGAATTAAATTCCATTAGCAATGAGGTTTGGCCGTAGTTTTTCAATTCATGTTAAGAATTTAAATTGACGTTGATTTAAACAGACGTTTTATCAGAATAACCTCCTGGTTGAGCTGAAGAAAGCTTTAATGCATTAAACTAAAGGATATTTCAAACTTGGCATTCAACTTCACATAAAGAGATAAATTATCCCCATCGTTTACAGCAGAAAAGAAAATCGATGATTTTGACTTTCAATCATCAACGTCAAAGTAGGCCCGGGAGCAGAAAGTGCTTAAAACAGCGACGTACGTCGCAGAATAAACAGTCTTTGAAAAACCAATTTTCATTAATTTATCAAAATTTGGGCCGATATTTTATCAATTACAATTTACGACATTCTGCGGTGCAAAGCGCGCTCCTTGATACATCTTTTTTTTCTTTTCTAGCTACGGAAGAACCTTCCTATATCGAGCATTTTCTTGTTGAAAACGCGGATAAACCTCGGAGTTCAGGAATGGGAGCGTAACTGGCTGTAAAATGTCTCGTACGTAACGCTGGCCTGTCAAAGAGCCCGTAACGAATACCAAAGGTGATTAGCATCATACGCAATTGCACCCCACACCTTGACACCAGGTCTTCTGGACGTATGATGCTGCACAATAAACATCTTGGCGCTCACCACGTTGCCTCCACTAGGGATGCGACATCGATGCCAATGTTTTCAAAACATCGATGTATTGGAGTCGACGTTTTTGTAACATCGATGTTTATACTTGTCGATGTTTTATTTTTAAATAAAAAAGTACCATTATAAAAATTTAAAAAATAACCAAGTTGCAATTTTTATAATCAGCAAATTGAACATACTTTTAGACCAGAGTGGTCAAGGGTGAAGGGTCTGAAAAGTAGAAATGCGACATCGATGTCGATGTTTTCAAAACATTGATGTTTTATGAAAAACATCGATGTATTGGAGCCGATGTCTCATCACCATTTTTAAGAAACGGGGAAAAAAGTTTAAATACACTGAATTTTAAAAACATCGATGGTTTGGGGGCATTATCAACATTATCATTAATTGGCATTATCATTAGTTTGCATTATCAACATTGATGTTTTAACTTTGAACATAGATGTTTCAAAACATCGATGTTTTGCTGTCGATATCGCATCACTAGGCTCCACACTCGGATACGATTGTCGTTTCCACCCAGACAGAAGAGGGATTCGTCAGTAAAGATCAAGTGTAATGTTGTAGCAATGATGTTATTAATGTCCCATTCACTCAATAGAGGGCAGAACAGTCAACATGACATTGTTGACCTTTACTGATCAATAACACTGTCAATCAGAAGGAGCGAAGATTGTATGTGGCGTGGGAGCCGAGAAAGGTCGGGTATTTCAGATGTTTCTCAAAACTTGTAAAGTCCACGATTTAATTAGATGTGAAATAAAGAATTTGTGGATGTCAAGGAGTGTCCGTTACTTGGTCGACAGATTCAACGCGTGATTCTCTAAGGCATACTATAACGTTACTTTTCCTCCACAACACGTGTAATGACTTAATAACACATCTTTCTCAAGAATTATAAGGTTCCTTTCAACCGTTTGAAAGATTGATTTTCTCCATTCTAAAGAGTAGAATCATTCATTAAGACGATTACACTGGTCCTTTTTTGTAATAGTATTCTGTGAGAAATTCTATTGATCTCCTTTCTTTATAATAGAATTCCGTGAAAACATTCTATTGATCCCTTTTTTATAATAGAATTCTATGGGAAAAAATTCCTTTGATCTATTTCTGATTATAATAGACCTAACTATTCATATTCCTTTGATTATAATAGACCCAATCAAAGATAATCGTGTACAAAGGGGCTGGTGCACGATAAACCTGTTGTGTCCTCAAATTTCCTCACATTACCGTGTTGTGCATATTTGGAGAGTAGAGTACTAGCTCAGGTGTAGCCTCGTCATCTGACTGCAGTTCAATATTATTGGCACAGAGCAACAAAAAAAGTTTCAAAACATTTTTTAAAGAAGAAGTGATATTTTCACATAATATTTATACACATTTTGATGACACTAACAAAAAATACGAATAAATATTTCTATTTATTAATAAACTTTTATAGAACAGGTTAAATTTTGTACTTATTTAATTAATGTAATTGAATGCATTTTCTAATATAATATTTCATCATACTGGAGTTCGAAGTTAGTACTTCCAATTATTAAAGTAGTTTGCAAATGGTCATCTGTTAATAATAATCTGTATTGCGATTTTACATACTTCATTTTCGAAAATGTCCTTTCACATTGGTAAATATATCGAAATACAGATATAAATCCACGTGCTTATGATCCCCCTAAGGGAAATATCCGAGGACAACACCACGCCATTTTAAACCACGATCAGATGACGAGGCAACGCCAGAATTTAACACCAACCCAACGTGAGGACTTTCGGCCACGACAGATCAAATGTGCACCAGCCGCCTCTACACCATACGCTTACAAGCATCCATGCATGGTCAAGAAGGACAACGTTGGTTAGAAGTCATGGAGGGATTTTTAGGGGGCACAGGTTCCATTCCCGTCGTGTGAATTTTTCACTGGGCGTATTTATGTCTTTTGTAACAAAAACCTTTAATTGTGTGTGTCTATTGCTTGATATCGTATGTCTTGTGTCTTGCGCAGCATGGCCAAATATGGACCTTGCGCCATAAAACCCCGTAACCCAACCAACCACGAGTCTATTTTAACAGATGGGATCGCGGTTAAGGGATGCGACATCGATGTCGATGTTTTCAAAACATCGATGTTTTTGAAAAAACATCGATGTATTTAACATTGATGTATTGGGGTCGATGTTTTTACGTTGTCGATGTTTTATTTTTAAATGAAAAAAGTACCGTTATACAAATTTAAAAAAATAACCAAGTAGCATAATTTTCATAATCAGCAAATTGAACGTACTTTTAGACCAAAGTGACCAAGGATGAAGGGTCTGAAAAGTAGGGATGCGACATCGATGTCGATGTTTTCTAAACATTGCTGTTTTAGAAAAAAACATCGATGTATTGGAGCCGATGTCGCATCACTAGTTGCTAAACCAGTTTTAAGAAATGGGGAAAAAAGCTTAAATACACTGAATTTTAAAAACATTGATGGTTTGGGAGCCATGTATTATCAACATTGATGTTTTAATTTTGAACATCGATGTTTTGCTGTCGATGTCGCATCACAAGTTGCTAAACCAGTTTTAAGAAATGGGGAAAAAGTTTAAATACACTGAATTTTAAAAACATCGATGTTTAAAAACATCGATGTTTTTGGGTCGATGTATTATCAATATCGATGTTTTAATTTTGAACATCGATGTTTTAATTTTGAACATCGATGTTTTAATTTTGAACATCAATGTTTTAATTTTGAACATCGATGTTTTAATTTTGAACATCGATGTTTTAATTTTGAACATCGATGTTTTAATTTTGAACATCGATGTTTTAATTTTGAACATCGATGTTTTAATTTTGAACATCGATGTTTTAATTTTGAACATCGATGTTTTAATTTTGAACAACGATGTTTTAATTTTGAACATCGATGTTTTAATTTTGAACATCGATGTTTTAATTTTGAACATCGATGTTTTAATTTTGAACATCGATGTTTTAATTTTGCACAACGATGTTTTAATTTTGCACAACGATGTTTTAATTTTGAACATCGATGTTTTAATTTTGAACATCGATGTTTTAATTTTGAACATCGATGTTTTAATTTTGAACATCGATGTTTTAATTTTGAACATCGATGTTTTAATTTTGCACAACGATGTTTTAATTTTGCACAACGATGTTTTAATTTTGAACATCGATGTTTTAATTTTGAACATCGATGTTTTAATTTTGAACATCGATGTTTTAATTTTGAACATCGATGTTTTGTTGACGATGTCGCATCCCTAATCTCTACTGGTGACCGGTTCAAATCATTTCGAAAAAGCAGCCAATTGACGTCATGTTCAAAATACAAACAGGAAACGTATCGCAGCAGAAACACTACCGCCACCTATATTTGGCTTGGTGCGAAATGCCTAACATACGAAGACACGTGTTCATAATGTTAAAAAACAAGAGGGGGAAAATTTTTGAAATAGATTAAATTTCCGCAATTGAGAATGGAATTACGCAGTTCTTTTTAAATGCAATGAGGTAGAATTCATACGTTTCCTTGGTTTGATAAATTGAATTTAGGTTGCACTTCGTCTAATGAAGACTAATGCATTCCACTTTTCCTACCCTGAGCAACAAGCGATAATTTGCAAGGAAAGTAATAAATAACAGGTAGGAAATTCGTTTACGGGGCATTAAAAAAAATTGGAATGGTTTTTATCTTTTTCTGTTCTTTGTGTACTTTTTATTTTCCAAAGCGATTTGTAATTAAATTTTAGTAATTATCTCACACTAATTTTTTTTCCTAATATTTTTAGAAAATAAGCAAAATGACAGTTTTGTTTTGGATTTATAATTGAGCGCCTCGGAAAGTGGGAGCATTTGCCCTTTAATAAGCAGTAATAATAATAGCTTGACGTGGAATGTGTTTTCATACAAACTAGTATAAAATCCATGTTAATATGTTTTACGTACTTACACCGCAAGTTATAATTCAAAAGTTATATGTGTTTTAGAACTTCGTGTAGAAGTATCCAACTAAATAGAACCGCAGAAAAAGACCGGAGGACAACACCACGTAATTTTCAACCACGGTCAGATGACGAGGTCAAACCTGAGTTGGCACACCACTCTCCGAACTTCCACACCATGCCAACGTGGCGATATTTTAGGCCCCGACAGATTTAACATGCATCAGTACCCTTTGTACACAACGGTCTTTGGTTGAATTCGAACTTATAACCCTCCGGATGCTAATCGGTTATTGTTCCAACACGGCTACCGCGCCACCCGCTGCTTTCTGAAAATTGACTTGTTTGGCCGATTTGGCCTTTTATCGTCTCATTTGGTGAAAAAAAAAATTCTTATGACAGGATAGGTGTGTCAATGTGTATTCCCTAAAGACTGGCGATACAAATGGTGAAATCTCCAGTATACTATTATGACGCGCGGACCAATCAGATTACGAATCAATGTTTGAGCGTCTTCTTCCTTCATGTGGACCAATCAGATGATGATTCAATGGATGGGCATCCTCTCTATTGTGGTGGATCAATCAGATGATGTATGTTCGTTTCAATTGAGCTGACAAAAATAGTCTAAGAGTTACGATGATACTAGATTTCGTCACGTGATCCTGGAACACATTAAAAGGTTGCCATTGCTCACTCTACTTTATATTTACACTGTGAAACAGGCCAGACTGAAAATGACGATTATACTTACCAACCACATGCCCTTTTATAAGACAGATTGGGGTTATTTTGAAATATAATTTTTTGCCGTTTGGCCAGTTAGCGTTTAATTCAATGACGTCATCTGAGTGACTTCATGTCCGGGATATGGGAACAGTACTCTATATCTACCTACATTTAGCTTGCCAAAAGAAATTCCGCATAGCTTTACAAAAAATTGAAAGAAAAGGAATAATAAGTGTTTAAGTGTTTTTTGTAAATTAACGTCACACTGGAGCAATACAGCAGGCCTTTGGTGATGGTCCGGGATCCATCCCGAAGGGAATGATTTGAGGGCAACTCAATTTGAATCACGGTCAGATGACGAGATCAACAACTGAACTGTCACCCCACTCTCCAACTACCACACCAACGTGAGTATATTTGACCACGGTCCCCCTCTAAGAAAAGGAATAAACTCTATTTGTTGTTTTGGTACTTTTTCGTTAGCTGGGTAACAAAAAACCGCCAAGCTTAAAAGTTTGCGCAGTTATCGACAAGCTTAAAAGTTGACGCAGTTATCGCCAAGCCTAAGTGTTGCAAAAATAATATCTCCAGGCATTTCTTATAGGTTTGCTATAAACGTTAAAAGATAAACTCTTTGAAAGTTGTTAGTTTGGCTGAGTTATCGCAGTAATTTGGTGGGTTTTGTCTGATACCCAGCTGACGGAAAAGTACAGATCAGTACTTTTCCTTTAGCTGGATACCGAAAAAAACCCGCCAAGCTTAAAAGTTGGCGCAATTATCGCCAAGCCTAAATGTTGATGCGAAAAGTATATTTCCACGCATGTCTTATAGGTTTGTAATAAACGGTAAAAAATAAACTCTTTAAATGTTGTTAGTTTGGCTGAGTTATCGCTGTAATTTGGCGGTTTTTGTCTCGTACCTAGCTATCGGAAAAGTACCATCAATTTCAAAAAGAATTTCGTCTGAGCAGCCTAGGAATTGAACCAATCACACAATGAATAAACTATTCAATTTTGTAATGAGATCGCGAATTATTGTACCACAGCAAATAAATAACTTGGACATTTTTATAAAGAACCAAGTGGAAACAAAGAATTTACTTAATGAATTGAACCGTAGTATATAACACTCTTTGTAAACATCTAGTGATGTATTAAAAGAGAATATTTTATCAAAGAATAATTCAATTATGGGTTGGAAGGGAGGCGAAATGCTTCATAAATATTCATGTCACATTTTTAAGGTTATTCAAAAGCGATTGAGCCTCTTCATGGAATTAGTGGACGACAATGCCTTGGGCCCTTTTTAAATTCTATGAATTCGCGCATACAGATTAAAAATGAATATCAAATTTGATATTCTAGATTGTGATGCGGAAATAACAAATAATTAATCTCATATTCTGTTTTAATCTCATATTCTTCTATTCGTACAAATAAGTACGGAAAACCCATTGAGATTAAAGTATGTGACGCTCCCACGTAAATTTATGTGATATAATATCGTGATGCGCTTTTTAGTTGTATATGAGATGAGTTCAAGCCTACGATTTTCTTAATTGGATTAAATCTAGAAAGCATAAGTCAGGGGTTCCCAACCTTTTAGTAACTGCGTGCCACTTGAAATTTTTAGAAGTTTTTGACGTACCACCAGTCCTATAATTTTTTTAGAAACAGGTATCTAATGTCAGAAAAGTGCCCAGTGGCTTGTTTTATTTTAATTAAAATACTAAGAAAGCTTCACATTTTATGATTAATGCACTTGTATTTCGTATTAATGATGTTTTAATAAAGGAAAAAATAAAACAATTATTGGAAATTACAGTTTTGTTTTTTTTACTCACAGGTCTAAAAACAAATAATTTTAAATAATTAGTACAAACTAAGCAAACAAAGATTAACGTAATCAAAAATCCATTTTTAGTGCGAAACTTGTTTGTCTTTTATTAAAATATCAATATCAGGAGCAATGGAGCTTAACTTCACTCTTAAGTCCTTTTCAACACTTACTCTGTTTCTAATTATATTTTCTTATATACAAAAGTTCAGAAAAACCACTCTCATACAAGTAACTAGTAACAAATAGCGTAAGAAATAGCATAACGTGGTTGTACATACTAAAAAAATCGAACAAACTTCGTAGAATATTTGGGTCACTCGTATCATCCTTGCGTGCCACCTGAAACGTTGCCGCGTATCACCAGTGGTACGCGTACCACCGGTTGGGAATCCCTAGCATAAGTGTACAAAGATACCAGACATCCAAACCACTTATGTAGTTAAAAATTACGAGGTTTTGTCCTTGGATTTCTTTGGGCAAGGTCACCGATAGCCCGTTTGCTCCAGTGTTTTTCTCCAGTGCGACATTCCCAAACTACCGAATCAATAGTACAGCTTCAGACTGCGTTTGTAACGGTGGCAACGATCGTGGCTCCTTTTTTTTGGAGCACTTATAATGACAAGGAAATAATTGCTTCAAATGAACCAATGAAATCAAACGATAGTTTAACGGATTTTGAAAGAACTTTATAGAAAATTCAAATGGAAATTTGAAGTTTTCGTTTGCCGAGGTAACCATGAAATCCGCAACAACCGTAATAAAGTGGGTTGCATTAACCAGTGGCGGATTTTATTAGGGGAGATCGCCTTCCCAAACGCCAGAAGAACGCCGACGTTTTTCAAATAAATTATAAAATTTAAAAAAATCATTAGTGGGAGACTTGGCTTTGCTCTCCCTCCCTCAGTTTATCCTCTGTAACGTTTCTGGTCTTGAATTAGAGATTAGACTGGTTACAGCACATTAAACATTATTTAAAAGACAAATTGGAAAATTATTTACAAGTTAAGATTCATTAAAGAGAGCGAGGGCACAGCATATTGGATCAAATCTGCCACGTAACCATAAGGCTCGTCAAATTGGAGTTTCTTAAAGAGCGACCGCTTCCTTCCGATATTCGTCTCATCTTATTTAAAGGAGGTGAGCCCCACTATCATAAGCAAGCATTAGAGGTAGCCTCAAACTTCATTAAAACGTACGAAAATCCTTCTCGAGATGTTGCTAATCAAGTATGTACTTATCACCAAGAATTAATCAATTGGAATCGAAAAATTATGCTATCAATTACTGAAATGATTTAGATGTGTGCCAGGCAAAACCTGGCTTTGCATGGTCACCGAGTTGATGGTAACTTTGGACTTTCATTGGCATCAACGGCAAATGAAGGACATTTTCGCGCTGTGTTGCGGTTCAGGATGTCCTCTGGAGACGAATTTCTTCGTAAACATTTCGAGTCTTCTAGAACTCAGTTCATAAGCTCAATTCATCATTCAATTCAAATTGACATAATTTAATGTTTTGACATGGAAATCCATTCTTATATCGTTGCACAAGTTCGAGGAACAGGTGTCTACAGCACAGTGTTTGATTAAACTACAGATGTTTCCCATACTTCTAAATTGACATTTATATTAAGAAATGTGTCAGGTGAAGCAAGAAGAATGGAAGTTCATGAAAATTTCTTGACGTTTTTAGATATGTTTGCTGTTAAACCAAAATCAAATAGTAGCACTCCCAAACCCAAGTGCAGAATTATATTCAACTCCAAACAATAGCAATTGTTCTGCATGCATTTTGTCCGAATTTTGAAAACTGCAGTAAAATCAAAAAGCAGACGTAAAACAAAATTATCGGTTAAATAGGATGAATAATATAAAACATAAAAATTAATTAATTTTATTTCTAACCAAAGAATACTTTCAGAAATTTTTTTAGACGGTTTTCCGAGAATGTACGAATCAGAAAATTACGAAATTAAAATGGTTTGTTCTTGTCTTGATCCCTGGACAATTTGGAGGATTTTTTTCAAATGCTGCTATTAGTTTAGGGTTTATTTATTAAGTGTCAAAATTGAAAAAACGAAATTTCTAACAAGAATGAGCAAAAGACTTAAAGATTTTCAGTCTTCAGTCGTGATTTTTTGTTTAGAGTACCTCTAAACTTAAAGTTTTGCAGCTCGTCGAATTTTTTTAGAAATTTTAATTTGGTTTCTGATAATATTCTTTTTTTAATTCGGTACATTTTCGTTACTTTTTTGTTAAATCTAACATATCTATACCTAATAGATATTAGTTTTTAAATTTGAAAACATCGGAGTTTACTTTAGAATGTACTCTTTCTTACGGTACAATTATTTTTTAAATTGTATGTTAAATAAATTCGATGCGATCAAAAGTTAGTCACACAAATTTCGTTCTTTTTAGATCGCGGAGCGTTACGCGTTCATTCTTATTCACGGGAATTAAGGTTACATTTTCTGACAAACGGGTTTGCCAGATGCCCTTGAAACTCGCTGTGACGTCATGCTCGGTTTTTGATCGAATCTCTTATGGTTTGCCAATTAAATACATATTATCAATGTCTATTCAAAATTTTACAGGGGACAAGATGGAGATTGTGTTTTACTGATGCGGCATTTTTGTTTGGGGCGCATTAAATGTTAAAGGAAAAAAAAAACGAAATCAATTACGACAGGAGTGTTGGTTTGCGAAGCAAACAAAATGGGATTTTGCAGCAATCAACGGAGGTTGTCGAGCGTCAACGAACAAGGGCCGAAGCCCTCGCTGTGACGTCATGGACCGGAAAGTCATATCAGGATTATACGAATTATTAAGATAGTTTTAACGTCGCAGGAGATTGACTCTGCGAAAGGAGTGTTGGTTTGTGAAGCAAACCAAATGGGATTTCGTAGTAACCCCCGGTAGTTTGCGAGCGTAGGTGAGCAGTGGCAGAGCCCTCTAGCAATTAAAAAAAATCGGCCAAAATTTTGTTCAATTTAAGGAAAAATTGTTCTGTAAAAACTTTGTTCTGCGACGTGCGTCGCAGTTTTAAGCTCTTTCTGCTCCCGGGCTCCCAATGAAGCCCACTAACGTGTCAACTTTGGATGAATTAAAAGCGAACTGGCGTTGCGATTGTGCACACAGTTGTAAAGATAGTTGAGAATTTGGAACTGGAATCTTCCAGAATGGTTAGTATTGGCACAGATAGTGTGATGACATCTAATCGTTGCGATGCAGTAAAGTAAGTTAAAAAAATTGTTGTAAATGTAGTCCACTGTCCATGTTTCAGCCACGGACTGAATTTGACTCTATTCAAATCATCGTCCGTTTGAAGCGCTCGTAATTCTGTTGGCACCATCAAACAAGTTGTGAGTTTTTTCAAGGGTTCAGTGGAAAGAAGTAGCGTCTTGAAAAAAACATCGAGAAACAACTTTCTGGACTTTTCGTCATCGTTTTCGTTTTAAGTCATCAACATATGTTTTTACAAACCAAATGTTGGAACCTCAAGAAAGCTCGAGATGCTGTCTCTGATGCAATCACGATAGTAAGTGAGTTTAGGAAAATTATGGAATCCGATTTCGGGAATATAGGCAGAGAGGTTGAAAGAATGCTTAATGGTCTTGGAAATGAAAGAAAAATCCCACGTACTGTTGGACGCTAAGTTCATATATCAAATGCTCCTACCATAAGTCCTGAAAATTATTATAGAATAAATGTTTACTTAATTTTTTTGAACTCCGTTAAATAAGACTTAAAAGACCGACTCGCACAGAAATATCTGGATGACTTATATTTAAAAGATTTAGTGAAATTGACTCTTGACGAAAATTAAAACGGACGAAGAGTCACCCTATGCATCTTGGACCGAGCTAAGCAAGAAGTATCACAGAATAGCCGAATTAAAAGAGGAAGAATGGAGCAGTACACACTTCAAGTAGAGGTGATTAACTGGAGAATCAAAGGATAGGAGGAAATACCAATATCGGCAATGTACCCAAGTCTTCTTTTTAAGCACTACAAAACTGTGATCGTGCAGTGTACCATGAGATCGACGTATTATTGAAAGTTCTTGTAACATTACCAATTACTGTAGCAACCGCCAAGAGTAGCTTAACTGCACTAAAACGATTGAAGGCATGGTCTTGAAACACAATTAGAGAAGATCGGCTAGTGGGTTTGGCTTTGTTGCATGTACATTTTGATATTGCAATTTCACCAGTAACAATTTTAGATCGATTTGCTATGGAAAAATCAAGAAGACGAGTTGATATTATAATGATAACCATATGTAATGAAGGCTTAGATAGTCTTAATATAAATGTGTTTCTTTAGTTCATATACATTCATTTCTTTAGTTCATATACATTCATTTCTTTAGTTCATATACATTCATTTCTTTAGTTCATATACATTCATTTCTTTAGTTCATATACATTCATTTCTTTAGTTCGTAATGAATTCTTTTGTGTTTAGTATATAATATTATGAAAGGAAGTGTCTGTCTGTTGCTTGCATGAGAAGTCCTGACGAATCTATGGCACTTACAGTAATGGGATTTGGCACACAGGTAGTCCAAATTTTGTGCAATTTTAAGGCGAATTTTAAAATATAATATAGAACATTTTTAAATGAATTTAATAGTTTTTTCACCCTTGTATTTTTGTTCCTTCCCGCTCCGGCGAAAAAAGACGGAATTTTGCTATTTTCCACTCTGACGTCACGTCCCAATCGTCACTATTGACGTCAGCCTTTGGAACCATGTGACGTTTTTTCACCGTCCGCTCTTCGCAATTAAATGGGAATGCGTAGTCTTCGCTCAAACGATTTGCTAACAACTAATTTTTGCCAGAGCGAACATTTTGACTGGTATTGCTTAGTTCTTTTTGTAAAATCGGAATCGTTAAAGATGGATTGAAAAATTTCAACGAATTTGGAATCTGTGGAAAATTTACACTATAGAGATACCTTGATTTTCTTTTAATAAATAATTTTTCAATTAAATATTTATATTTTCACAAGATATCGTGACGTCACGCTGATTGTATCTCTTCGCAAATGGAATTTTGCCGAATTTGACAATGACGAGACCATCACGGCGTTGCCCGTGGTAGTTTGCGGAACAATCCATAGTTCATAATATTCATAGCTTGGTTTGCGAAGCAAACCAATAACTCCGCAAAAGCAACTTGCATGGACTATAGCCACACAGTGGCTAGTACAGAACATAACTTAATTTCCTGTTTCGATTTCAACAATAAGTTTTTTTCATTACATAATTTTTTTTCCTTGTTTGGATTTGGTCTCAAAAATGATTGGCCTACACATAAGCTGCAAAGAACTCCTGTAAACTTATGAATTTGTTCTAGTTTTAAAAAAAATGTTTAATAGCCGTATATAGGAAGCCGTTAAGAAAATCGTAAGTGAACAAACCGCGTAGCACATTTCGATCTACATATCGCCCTTCCCAAACAAGGGGCCAAAATCCGCCACTGGCATTAACCTCTCATTACTCGCTACTAGAATTGCGCCAACACCGTTGTCACCACTATAAACGTAGACAGAAGCTGCACCGAATCAATTTATTCTTCGGTAACTAAAATTCCACAAGGTAACAAAGGAATATAAAACCCAAATTTTAAATTCATTTCTGTGGGTAACGGATTATCAACCAGAGAGTTGCGATTTCCAAACTCGATACATTCAAAGACAATTGTATAAGCGGGGGATGGTACACGTTAAATCTGTCGTGGCCTCAAATGTACTGACATTGGCGTGCTGTGCCAGGTCAAGTGTTGACATCATCTGATTCAAAATGACGAGGTATCATCCTCGGATCTTTCCTTTCGGGATGGATCCTGTACAGTCACACTTGTGTTGCTCCAATGTGACAGTATTTTCAACTACCTACCTAAATAAAAATGACTTGCGAAATTTTGGCCTGGAGTCAGTTCAACTAACATACATATATATATTTGGGTAAGTTGTTTTTAAATGTACTACAGTTTTCGGACTATGTTTAATGATCAATATATATATAAAGCCATTGCTATAAGTAAAACTGTTATTATATAATCTTTAGAAGATAGATTCCCACTTTGGCCTTTGTACTAGACACACTTTGAACCCTACTTTCTCTGATGGCTATAACTTTGAAAGGGACTTTATATATTTCCCATTCATTCCTTAGAATTATTCAGAAATTTAAAATGCCTTTCTCGATTTTAAGCAACTTTCTAGATTTGTGGAAGATTTAAATAACCCTTCAAACTGAATATGCAAAATAGGGCAATCGACTCGCGGAAATTTGATCCTCAGACGAAACCATTCAATAACAAGAAAGCACATGTATTATAGAGTAACTGTCATAGAAATAATTCCAGCGACCCATCGAAGAAATGCCATCTCATTCTTCATTAAGTTTTCACTACGAGGCATCATTTCTAAAGAAATTCTGTTTTTGTTGCGTTTAGGCGAATTTGATGTGAATCCTAAATTTCATAAGTGTTTTGTTTCCTGCATTTCCTGAGTATTATTTCAAACAGTTCGCTAACAGTCGTGCTCTTCATGCAGAATTATTTCTCAAAATCGACAGCGGTTGGGGAGGGCCCCTATTTTTGTTATTCGTGTTGTTTAGATTATACTTTTCATCATACTTTAATTACGTGTCCAGTTTTTAATCATCATTGGCAAAATATTTTTAAAATACAATTTCAAATTTACAAGAATTGGTTGGGGAAATACCCCATTAAACTCTTTTCGCATTTTTACATATCATCTTATTTTTTATTTAATTCAACTAGGGTGCTTTCTTTCAACTTTAGGCGCTAGATTTCTCTAGCAATTCCTTTTAAAACTTCTATTTTACATAATTTGTATTGCTTGCATAATTTGTTTGTTATGCATAATTTATGAGTGTCCGTTTGTCGACCTTGCGCCATAAAACCCCTTAATCCAATCCAATCAACAATCAACAGTTCGCAAATCTTCTGTTAAATTTTACTTACTTTTTTCTATCAGGTGTTAAAATTTAACCATTGGACTTCTGAGGTCTTCACAAGCATAATTCCACCTTGCAAATTGCAGTCTTTCCTGCATGACTTCTAATTAATTTGGACTTTCTTGACCACGTGCGTGTGTGTGTGTGAATCTATCCAAAGGATTCTATTTTAAGCAAATACGCAATAGCATATTTCTAAAGGAAATGAAATTAGCAATATATATATTCTCCGTAGGATTTGAAAGAAAGTACCGATATAATCTTTCCTGGGGAATATTTTCTAAGAAAAGGAGTAATAGAACCCTATATACGATGTGGTGTAAACTTTTATTTAAAAGCGCGTTAGAAAAATATGTAATTCCATCTATGACCACTTATCTACCCTCGCTTTTTGATGACATCAAACGCTCTTTAGAGAATGCTTCATGTGGTTCTTCATTTCCCCGGATCTTTCCTATGGGATTTATCCCAGACCGTCCCCAATAGCCCAATGTGTTGTTCTAGAGCCAAATTAATAAAATACCTACCTATCATAATTCAGATTCTTCGTATTTGAAAAATCAGTATCATTCTCAATATGTAAGAGGGTCGTTCCTAAAGTAATGCCGGTTTGAGCATGCGGACCACTATGACAGTGGCAGCTGCACCGTTCAAAGTCTACCAATTTGAGGGACTCGTCTGCCAGCTGTCTACTGAATTAAATCGTATTATAACGGTCCAAGAAAATTGAGCGTGCCGGAAATTTTGTGAAGTGAGATCTGTGATTCAATTTCTAAACGCAAAAAATGTGCGACCAAACGAAATTTATCGTGAAATCAAAGCAATGTATGGGGATGAGATCGTTGAGTCATGTGTGCGTCGTCGGTGCCGAAATTTTAATGAAGGAAGAGAGAACGCCCATGATGAGGAGTGATGTGGCCGCCCAAGTGTCATAACGGATAAGCTTTTTCAAGTCTGTCGACACATTCATCAAACAAGATCCGCGTGTGACTTCGGATGAAATTCATGATACATTTTTACATGTGTCTCGCACTATCATTTACGAAATGGTTACAGATCACCTCAAATTCAGACACATTTGTGCAAAGTGAGTGCTACGGTTGCTCAATGACGACCACAAAAACTTAAAGATGTTACTGCTTATTTCAATGAACTGGCGGCAGAGGAGTAGGACGCTGGTATTCAAAAGCTCGTCACAAGGTACGACAAATGTTTAAATTTGCAAGGGGATATGTAGAAAAGTAATATAAGGTATAAAAATGTCAAATCAAAAGTGTAGTTGAAAAATTTTAATTGGTCTGTATTTTATTTAAAACAGGCATTACTTTGTGAAAGACCCTCGTAGACATACTAAGGCTTTTAATTCGCAGAAATATGGGCCTTTTATCATCGTACTTAAGGAAGGAATTCCGTGTAAAAAAAAATATTCCATTTGAAATTTCTTTGTCTTAGTCAAACTAAAATTCCAAACCAGAAGTCTAACTACTTACCACTTAAAGCCTTCGTTTGGAACGATTGTATAAATATTACATCAGAAACATTCTTTTCAAAACCCTTTGAGCTCATCTTTTAAAAGTGGTGCACAGCCTTTATAAACTTCAAATGTAAATATTCCTTTTCCCCATTCTTTGCTTATTATTTATTCAAAACCCAACCGGTCTCCAAGTTTTGAAGTTTGAAAATATAAAAAAAATTTGATCTTTACAGCGGATTTTCTGTTTTATCTCTATATAAAGAGTATCATTGCATTATGATGGGGAAACCAGCTTGAGCCACATTCTCTTGAAATTTCTTTTGTTCGGGTACTTGAATGTACTAGTACAGAAAGGGATATCCTTGTTGAAGACATATATTGTGTGTGGCATACTTATTATTGGCATTTTTTGAACTGTGATTAGTAACATTCATGGATCATTATTGCGTAACTATCGCTTTTCATGTGAAAGAAAGTAATTTTCCTTTCACCTGCGAAAAACTTGTTTGATCACGAAAGGAGGAAATTGAACGTGAGAAATCGATGGTTGATATTGAGGGAACCAGCAGACATTAGTCTCTTTCATCATTGAATTGTTATTGTATGAAGCTTTCGATATCGAAAAGTAACGTTTACATTCAAGAATACAATTTATGGTTAAAGTATTGTAATTCCTAAAAATGTTTGAAAAGCAAGGCGCGTAGCAAATCGAACTATTATCACGTTGAAAGCGATCTGAACTATTGGCGTGTTAATACCAACTACGCCATAAACTCTCAACCCTTTCTTGGCACATTGACAATTACGTCATCGAACTGATAATCATTTTCTTCTTTGAAAAAAGAGCAGTTCCGCTGGTTTCTTACAGTCAGGCGACTGCGCTCTGTAGACTTGTCTTATTTCATACTAGCCAATGCGTGGCTCCCGGCGTTGCTTTCGTGGGTTTTCGGTTTGCTTCGCAAACCAAATGGTAATTCGTAGCCTATTGGATAACTGCCATAACGGCTTTGCCCGTGGAGGTTTGCTTCGCAAACCAAATGGGAATTTGTAGCCTATTCGATAATAGCCATCACGGATTCCCACTTGGTTTGCGAATTTGTAGCCTGTTCGATAACAGCGATGACGGAGCTGCCCGTGGTGTTGGTTTGCTTCGCAAACCAAATGGGCGTTGCTCGTGACAGTACTTTTCGTGGGGGTCACATTACCCGTGGTCAAAAAATATAAATATTTAATTCATAAATTATTTAATTAAAGAAAATTAAACGTTTAAGGTATCTATCTGGTGTCAAATTTCCCACAGATTTTTTTCTATCTTGAACGATCGTTGATACAGAAAAAAAGCACTGAAGAACGCCAGTGATAACTTTAATAATTTCTTTTGTTTCATTCGAATCCGTTTCTCAGGAAAACAAAATGAATGAATCTCGAATGAACATTCGAATCTGTTCGCTCCCATTCGAGACGGAAGGTGAGAAAAATTTGGCATGGCTCTAAAGGCTGACGTCAATAATGACGCGAGGTAGAAATGTCTAAATTTTTTTTATGCTTCTTAATGTTTACAAAAGGAAGAACGGTGAATAAAAACTATTATATTAATTTTAAAATGTTCTAGATTAAATTTCAAAATTCGCCGCGACCCAAAAATTGCAAAAATTTGGTCTACTTGTGTGCCAAATCTCATTATTGTAAGTGCCATAGATTCGTCAGGATTTTGCGGGCAGAAAACAAACAAACACTTATTTTTATAATAGTAGAGATTAAATGTTTTCTCGTAATTTGTACAGTATATAAAATAGTTATTATAAGTACAAAATACTGTGTACACAATGTAAACTACAGAAAAAATTTGAGAACAAAAACTTTAAAATTGAAGATTTTAGAATTTTGAGTCCCATATCCCCTTAAGGACTCCATTTTGAGGAAATGACTAATAGAATATTTCAAAAGAATTCATTTCTAAGGAAAAGAGCAACTTTTCAAAAGATTCTATTCTAAGAAAAGGAGAGTTAGTATCTTCCCAAAGGATTCTGTATTAAGGAAATGAACGTGGAATCTTTTTAAAAGATTGTCTTCTAAGGAATAGCAATGGAACCTATCCGAAGGATTCTATTCTAATAAAACGATCGTTAGTAACTTTTCAAATGTTTCTATTCTATGGAAATGAATAAAAGGATCTTTCCAAAGGAAAAGAGCAATCAAACATTTTCAAAGTATTCTATTCTAAGAAAAGAAGCGTTAGTATCCTTCAAAAGGTGTCTAATCTAAGCAAATGAATGATAGAGTCTTTCCAAGGGATTCTGTTATAACGAAAATAACAATGGAACTTTTTCAAAAGGTTTCTAATCGAATGAAATGAACAATAGATTCTTTTCAAGGAATTTTATTACAATGGAAGTAGCAATAGAGCTTTTTCAAAAGAAACCAAGGACTTAGACGTTGGGGTTTAATGGCACAAGGTTCAAAAGTGGACAAACCTCGCCATTAGAATGTAAGAAAAATAGCTATGAAACTATCTCTTTTTCAAATGATTCTATTCTAAGAAAAGAAGCGTTAGTACCCTTTAAAAGGTTTCTAATCGAATGAAATGAACAATAGATTCTTTTCAAGGAATTTTATTACAATGGAAGTAGCAATAGAGCTTTTTCAAAAGAAACTAAGGACTTAGACGTTGGGGTTTAATGGCACAAGGTTCAAAAGTGGACAAACCTCGCCATTAGAATGTAAGAAAAATAGCTATGAAACTATCTCTTTTTCAAATGATTCTATTCTAAGAAAAGAAGCGTTAGTACCCTTTAAAAGGTTTCTAATCGAAGGAAATGAACAATAGATTCTTTTCAAGGAATTTTATTACAATGGAAGTAGCAATAGAGCTTTTTCAAAAGAAACTAAGGACTTAGACGTTGGGGTTTAATGGCACAAGGTTCAAAAGTGGACAAACCTCGCCATTAGAATGTAAGAAAAATAGCTATGAAACTATCTCTTTTTCAAATGATTCTATTCTAAGAAAAGAAGCGTTAGTACCCTTTAAAAGGTTTCTAATCGAAGGAAATGAACAATAGATTCTTTCCAAGGGACTATATTATAATGGAAGTAGCAATAGAGGTTTTTCAAAAGAATCTAAGGACTTGGACGTTGGGGTTTAATGGCACAAGGTTCAAACTCCGCAATATGATTATTAGGAAAATAGCAATGAAACTATCTATTTTCCAAAGGATTCTATTCTAAGGAGAAGACCTACAGAATCTTTTAACCAATATATGTGGTAAAGAAGTCACAAAGTATGTTGCGTCATAAAGTGTTGTGAAAACAATACTACTCGAAAATCTCGTGACGACAGAGGGTTAAAACGAATGCCTCCGCCCATTTTGATCCTGCATTAGACCTCCCAACAACCCTACTTCTTCCTCCAACGAAGTCGATCAGTAAATATTTGTTGCAATAAATTGCTTTCTAGAGGAAAAAAATGTAAAATGACTTGTGGAAGCTAAAATCCCCATCTCCATTCCTCTCACACAGGAACTTTTTTATTTTTTTATCTCCTTTTTAAATTCGAGACGGCCGATTTAAATTCCTTTAGTATCAATCAAAAAAATTTTGGAATAAAAAAATTCGTTTCAAGAAGAAAATGGCGCGAGAAATCTCCGCGAGAGTGATATTTTGTTCTCGACACCCACGCGATTAAGTGTCTCTTGCGATACAGAAAATTCCGGAGTCCCAGTCACCCGATACTGCAGCTGACACGATGATGACACTGAAGTGAAGTGACATGCGACTGGGGAAAAATCGTTTGGCGAACGGCATGTGCGTGGGTGTGGAGGAATTTTCCGGGTGCTTTTAAAGCGGGATCCCAAAGAATTACTGGATACGGAGTAGAGCGTTGGGCGTGTTTTGAAAGTCGAGGTTCAATGTTAGATGACCGTTATTATTTTAGATTCATCGAGAGTGGATGGATCAAATCCGTGACATCTTCACTCGCTACAAGGGGCCGTCGCGAATCTGTGGGTATGGCCACTGTGTTAGCAACCGTCGAGCTGTAGGCGAAGCAGGTCCGATTCCTGTCGGGTGCATTACCTCAGGATGTATTTCTGTTTTCTCTGTTTGTTATACTTGCATTGTGTTATGATTACAACTAACTCTCTATATATAAAAAAAAGTTGCCGCCGCCGCAGGATTGAAAACTGTGTTGTTCAGTTCGATTCTACGACGGTTTCCCGAGAAAGTATAGATCAGAAAATTACGAAATTAACATGGTTTGTTCTTCATCGTGTTCCCTGGACGATTTTTAAGATTTTTTTTCCGATGCGGCTATTAGTTTAGATTTATTAAGTATCAAAATTGAAATAGCGAAATTTCTAACGCGAGTGAGCAAAAGACGTACAAATTTTCCGTCTTCAGTCGTAATTTTTTTAAAGTACCTCGGAAACGTGAATTTTTGCAGACCGTCGAGTTTTTTTAGAAATTTTAATTTGGTTCCTGATAATATTTTTTTGAAATTCGGGAAAAATCGGGACATTTTCGTTATTTTCTTGTGTATGCGAAGTCTAGGGAAGTGCTTAAAAGTCGTAGGAAGACTATTTTTTTCACGTTGTGGTGTTTTGGGGCACCACAGAAAAAAATGGAGTTGGTGTCAGACGAAATATCACCCCCACGACTTTCTGCTTTCCCCAAAGCGTTCACACCTCACGGTCGGCAGTTAGGGGAATAACAAACAATAGAATGGATTCTCTAGAAGCTCAGTCGCTGAGGGCTCGTAAATGGAGATCGATGCCAGTGGTCACTTAAAAGGGGGATAAATACACCGCTACCATGCCGTGGTGCAAGCGATATTTTAGTGGTAACAAAAGTCAATCTGCCTCAGCGTAAAGGTTATTCCTAATGAAAGATACTACGACAACCATTTACGTCAAATATAATTCGAAAGAACATTGCTTTCTAGAGGAGCTTCAAAAAGTGAGAACACCATGTCGACTGGTAGACACGGGACTTAACAATTGACGTGGTTCGACGATTTGGCATCTTATCTCCTTGTTTGGCGATGTAGATGCAAAAGTTACATTTTAAAAAAATATATTGAATCCATATGGTAAATGCCGTTTAGTTGGAAAACCTTTCTCCATCTCTGCGGTACATTCTCGTCCCGCGCTTATACAAGCTCCGAGGTTTCTGGATGAAGTACGCATCCGGGTGTAGGAACTTTCTGAACCACTAACGGCACGAGGAATCGTCGACGGCGTCTTCACCCTACAGTAGTGGTCCGAGGCCGATGGTTGTTGATGAACTCCGTCGTGAAAGTTCAGTAAAAGACTCAAAAGACACAGAGTCAAAATTCCATATTTGGAGTATATTTTACTAAATTTAATCGGTCACGTCACGTAAGTTACATGTAGTATAAAGTAGCAATTACATTTGGATAGGCATTGAAAAGTGTAACTTTCCTCCCACCGGCTGTATATAATCTTTACTTGACCTCTTGTTCTAAAGATGGATTTTATCTTTTAGTTGTATCGGTAACTATTTATTGCTCTGACATTTGAAATTGGCTTTTGCCCCACTTCCTCGGCTTCAAATTTTGTGGACGTTTTTTTTAATTGAAAAAGCTTTGTTCTTAGGTTGCCAGCTTGGCGTTTTCTATGTAGGGTTGCCAACTTGGCGTTTCACTTCTTGTAAGATGCGAGATGGCGAACCTTACACCTACCTTAAACGAAACGTTCATTCGTGGCATAATCGTTTGCAAATACAAAATGTATGTAACTCTAAAATGCCCACCAACAATTATTTAATGCTAGCCACTGCGTCGCGAGAACGGCGTTGCCCGTGACAGTTCTTTTCGTGGGGTCAGGTGTGACCACTGTAAGCTAACAACGGGATATTGCTACGAATTCCCATTTCACGGAGAACGCTGTGATGGCCTCGTCCTTGTCAAATACGGCCAAATTCGAATTGCGAAGAGATTCAATCGGCGTGACGTCCCAATCTCTTGTGAAAATATAAATATTCAATTGAAAAATTATTTATTAAAGAAACCAAACGTATAGGGTATCGATCTAAGGTAAAATTGTCCTTGTTCTTCAGTTCTTTTCGTGGGGTTAGGTGTCAGCACTGCTCGCTAACGGTCGCCAACCCCGGTGATTGCTACGCATTCTAAAAGTCTTTATTTTCAAATATTTAGATCTTTACAGGAGAATCTCTCGACACAGTGAGATGTCAACACCATCAAATAGTGGTGGATATCAAAAGTTTCAGATTCTTTAGCAGTTTACATGAACCGATACACAGGAGAGACCTTTTCTAATGGGTAGTCCTCGTTACCCTTTATGTGTTTTTCTTATTTTGTTTTATAGGTGATTCTGACTTTATGCCAGATTCTCCTTTTGTTTTTGCTTTGAAATTTCAAATTACAGAGCAACAGTTAATATTGTAAATATAAAAACAACATCTATTTTGACTGGTAGTCACGTCTGATTTCAATAATACATGTTAAAATAGAATTTAACAGGAAGATCATGATGTTACACTGGTATATTTGTCAGATAGGCATTAAAGTCTAAAAAGTTCAGTTTTAGGAGCACTTGACAGCAACGAAGATCAGGAACACGTTGTGCAAATCATATATATTAGCAATCCCCCTCTGGCCGAGGGTCATCGAGGCCAACCACAGCAGGTGGAGTGGGTTCCAATGGTTCATGCGACTCTATCTGAGTTGGAATGTTGGTGGAGGGACCCGGACCAAACATATGAAGTAGATCTCCTAGCTGATCTGCAGCACAACACTTACGCATAATTTGCGCAATGTTGAGGCGTAAGTCCTGGGACATGAAGCCCTCACGAAAACGACATTGTACGGGTCCCAAGTAGGGATGCGACATCGACAGCAAAACATCGATGTTTTGAAACATCGTTGTTCAAAATTAAAACATCGATGTTGATAAAACATCGTTCCAAAAACATCGATGTTTTTAAAATTCAGTATATTTAAACTTTTTTGCTCATTTCTTAAAAATGGTTTAGCAACTAAGGATGCAACATCGCCAGCAAAACATCGATGTTGATAATGCATCGCCCCAAACTATCGATGTTTTTAAAATTCAGTGAATTCAAACTTTTTTCCATATTTCTTAAAACTGGTTTAGCACCTAGTGATGCTACATCGACAGCAAAACATCGATGTTCAAAATTGAAACATCGATGTTGATAATGCATCGCCCCCAAACTTTCGTTGTTTTTAAAATTCAGTGCATTTAAACGTTTGACCCCATTTTTTAGGTTTACCAACTAGTGATGTGACATCAGCTCCAATACATCGATGCTTTTTTATAAAATATGAATGTTTTGAAAACATCGACATCGATGTCGCATCCCTACTTTTCAGACCCTTCATCCTTGGTCACTTTGGTCTAAAAGTATGTTCAATTTGCTGATTATGAAAATTATGGTACTTGGTTAATTTTAAAATTTGTATAATGGTATTTTTTTCATTTAAATATAAAACATCGACAAGTATAAACATCGATGTTACAAAAACATCGATTCCAATACATCATCGAGGTTTTTTAAAAAACATCAATGTTTTGAAAACATTGACATCGATGTCAATGTTTTCAAAACATCGATATTTTATAATAAACATGCATGTATTTAACATCTATGTATTGGAGTCGATGTTTTTGTAACATCGATGTTTATACTTGTCTATGTTTTTAAGTTATCGATGTTTTATTTTTAAATAAAAAAAGTACCGTTATAAAAATTTTAAAAATCACCAAGTATCATAATTTTTATAATCAGCAAACTGAACATACTTGTAGACCAAAGTAGCGAAGGGTGAAGGGTCTGAAAAGTAGGGATGCGACATCGATGTCGATGTTTTCAAAACATTGATGTTTTATAAAAAAAACATCGATGTATTGGAGCCGATGTCGCATCACTAGTTGCTAAACCAATTTTAAGAAATGGGGAAAAAAGTTTAAATACACTGAATTTTAAAAAAATCGATGGTTTGAGGGCGATGTATTATCAACATCAATGTTTCAAAACATCGATATTTTGCTGCCGATGTCGCATCACTAGTTGCTAAACCAGTTTTAAGACCTGGGGGAAATGGTTTAAATCCACTGAATTTTAAAAACCTCGATGTTTTTGGGACGATGTATTATTAAGATCGAATTTTTGATTTTGAACATCGATGTTTTGCTGTCGATGTCGCATCACAAGTCCCAAGTAACCGACAATGAACGGAACCACTGTACAGGTCTTAAAAACTTAGGCGAATGCGGCTGTGGTGACCTTCATATTTTTCTAGTTTTCTAGCTCTGGCGTCCGCCAAGGCATTAGCTACGCTAACGCTCGTCAACCTCTTTGAAGTGTGTGATTACGCATTCCCATTTAATTGCGAAGAGATCCAATACAAATACAAATATTGACGACCAGCTACAGGCTCAAGCCCAACAAGGCTGGTCCTTTGTTTATGAATTCTCCAATTCCCACTGACTATCCAATTGTGTCTTAAATTCGTACACTCCCTTTGAATTAACTATATTTTCTGGCAACGCGTTCCAACTGTCTATTACCCTATTAAAGTAGTAGTTTTTCCTTAAATCCCGATTAAAATGTGTCTTATTCAATTTATACCCATGGCCCCTTGTTCTGTTATCCCTATTGAAATTTAAGCCCTCTGTGTCCCCTTGTTTTACAAACTTGAAAAGCTGAATCAAATCCCCCCTCCTTCTTCTTCTTTCCAGTGTATACATGTTTAGCTTACTTAAACGTTCATTATAGTCGAAATTTGCTAGCCCCTTTATTATTTTTGTAGCTCTGTGCTGAACCCTTTCAATTGATTCTATGTCCTTTCTCATATATGGAGCCCAGAATTGTACAGCATATTCTAGATGTGGTCTTACTAAACCCTTATATATTGGCAAGATTATATTCTTATCCCTTGAAGTTACAGTCTTTTTAATATACCCCAATAACCTATTAGCCTTTTTACCCGCAGCTGAACATTGGTGACCCATTTTAAAATCCCTGTGAATTATCACCCCAAGATCCTTGACTGTTTCTCCCTCCTTTACCTTTACTCCCTGCAGCCAGTACTCGGCTCCACTGTTCCTGTAACCCATATGCAGAACTTGACATTTCCCTACATTAAATGACATACCCCATTTTACAGCCCATTCGGATATCTTATCAAAATCTCCTTGTAAATTTCCTATCTGTAACTTGGTATCCACTGTCCCCCATATTTTTAAGTCATCTGCAAATATACTGATACTATTCTTGGTGTGCAATTCCAATAGGTGTGACTTCACAATATCTTGCGAAAATATAAAAGATATTCAATTTAAAAGTTATTTCATAAAAGAAAATCAAATGTATTAGGTATCCGTTTAATGTAAAATTTTCCGCAGATTTCGAATACGTAGAAATTTTCATTTTATCTTGAATGCTGTCAAAAATATTTATCGCTGAGATAGAAAAAAGCACTGAAGAACGCCTGTCATAACTTTTTTTTTGTTTTGTCACTCGAATTCGTTGCTTAGGAAATCAAAATGAATGAGTCTCGAATCAAACGAAGGTCAAATTCTTCGCGGTGGCGAAATTCCTATTGCAAAAAATATAAAAGTGGTAACAATTTAAAAATTATTTTTTTAAAGAGAATCACATTTTTAGGTATCGATTGGATGTCAAATTTACAGCAGATTTCAAATACGTTGAAATGTGTACTATTTCTTTAACAATCCAGTAGATAGATAAAAGAACTACATAACTCCAGTTAAAAATGTTTATTTAACCTCTGAAATCGTTGCTCGGAAAATGAAACAAAAAAATAAATTTAGAATATTTGATCTCTTTATACTGTTGCCATTCTAAGGAAAAAAATAATAATTAAGTGCCAATAAATTAATATAAAAATGTTCTAGATTAAATTTTAAAAATCGGGCTCGACACAATATTTGCAAAAAGTTAGGACTACCAGAATGTCAAATTTCATTATTGTAAGTGCCAGAGATTCGTCAGGACGCTGAATGCATACACACAGAGAAACACTTCCTTTTATTATAGTTGAGATTGCAATTGGCACAAATGTTTCAGCAATACTTTTGAAATTTACATCATTTACAACAATTTTTTTTTTTTTATCAGTTCTACACCTGATTTCAAATTTCAGGTTGTCTTGATCTTAGCGGTTGTTGCTCTCTCGAGTAAAGCCGCACCACAGTGGGGTGGTGGCTATGGGCAACCGGGAGGTGGCTACGGACAACCAGGAGGTGGATACGGACAACCAGGAGGTGGATACGGACAACCAGGTGGTGGCTACGGACAACCAGGAGGTGGTTACGGTGGAGGTGGAGCAGGAGCAGGTGGTGGTGCTGGCGCAAGAATGAATGCCGGATTAAATTTTGGCATTGGTGGTAATGTTGGTGCTGGTGGTGGATCAGGTGGAGGTGCCGGTGGAGAAGGAGGAGCTGGAGGTGGTGGTAGTGCTGGACTTGGAGGTAGTTTCGGAATAGGAGGTGGAATAGGTGGAAATGCAGGAGCAGGAGGCGGTGCTGGTGGTGGTCCTGAAAGACAGCTGCAAGGTGCGAAATGACAGGTGCAAGAACTTTCATAATAAAAATTCACATATTGTGCCCATTCTTTAATAAAAAAAATTTTGTTACAATTTAGTGAACATCTCTGAAAAGGATTTGTAAATATAAGATGGGGGGGGTAATAGCTTATGTTTTATTGTTATGAAACTATTCCAGCAACTACATTAAATATTTCGATAGGAAGATGTGTAAGAATCTTATTTTATACATACTTCACTCTGTACACGTGTGTTTTGAATTTTATCGATAGGAAGTTGAAAACTAAGTAATTAGTAACATAACCTACATAATATTACACCAGTTACATGATAATTATATTTTACAAATGTTCAATGATGAACTGTAATGATTTGCATCAGCATTTCACAAATTGGTCTGATCATTTATTTCAAGTATTTACTAGTAAGTTGTGGGAAATAATTTTCATTGATCGTTAGCTGGAATGCAGATTATTTCAGTTTAATAAGTAATTAGTACTGTGTTTTCATTAAAAAATTCTTTACAAAACATGTTTGATGGCTCTGATGACTCATACTTTCAAACTACTTTCTCTACCAAAATAACTGGCTCTTATAAGTAACTTTAAAAATTTAACTACATATTTAAATATATTAATTTTTATTGAAATACAAATGATAGATTTTTTAATTTAGAGTACGACAGATGCACACTTTATATCGACTTCGAATACTACAAAGATTTAATTCGATGATAATGCCTTAAAAGTAATGGTTTCATACTATGTTGAAAAAAGTGTCAAAACACTTGATTGGCTAAAGATAAAATGAAAATCCTGCTCACGTGATCAATACCATTGGCACAGGCGTGCCTTTGGAGGTGGGGGTCGATATAAAAAAATCTGTGAACGTGCTGTTAAGGTACTGCTGACGACACAGATTTGTATAAATTTCCCATGTGTACAGTTGCAGTCAAATTGCAGCATTCTAGGTCAATTCGTAGATGAAATATAAATGTAGAGTGAGCAATGGTAACATTTCTATTCGCCCAGGGTCATGTGATCAAAACTAGTAGTAACGTGACTCTCATACTACGAGTACTTTCCCGTCTACCAGATGAAAGCTAACATTCATCCTCTGGTTGGTCTAACAGACGAGAAATACGTATAAGTATAATGAGCATTTTTATTGAGAGGAGAAATGTGACCAACGTGTATCGATTAGTCACGCGACTGCTCTGTGAAAAAACCGACCGATAGGACATTTAAACTCCTCGTTTGGCTACATAACAGTTTATGACAGGGTAGAAGTGTTACAGTTGTTTATTTCTTGGGTTTGGCCCAACAACCATTTACTTTAAAATTATTATTTCAAGCATTAAATCATCAGTTTTTATGCTTGAAACACAGGCCACAGGAGGTGGAGGTTGTTATATAGCGGACCGAGTGGTGTAACGTCTTTAACACCACTAGTGACCTCTGGCCGAAAATTCCCGAAACATCTGTTCGGGCCAAGCAGATGGTCTTCAACTGCCGTCCCGTTGGTTTTTGAGTGCAGGTGATTTTTAACTGATTCCTGAAAAATCTGGCGAAACAAAAAGATCTGATGCAGAACTCGAGCTGATCAGAGTTGTTTATTTTGTGGTTGTAGTTTTCTCTTAAAAACAACAGAAAAAGATTTCAGTGTCAATTTATACAAGGTAAGAATCAATCACCTTTCATTCCAGGCTGCCGCTGAAAAGGTAGTAATATCCAAAGTGTGGGACATAGATTCAAGAAAGAGGCATATCTTGAAATACAAACTAACGTTTAATGACGGCACAGCACGTTACACACAAATCACTATACACATTTCAATAGGACGTTTGTCCAGTTCATAAAATTACCGAGAACCTCCCTTGTATCTGTAACATGTCCGAGGGGGGTCTCGTATCGTTTTCAACTGCTTGACATAAAGACGCGGGGGAAGACCAATGTGAAGTGATGGTGCTGCAGTAGCCGCTACGTCATGAGAGTTCTTGACAGTGGTGTTCGTTTATAGAGGGCCATGACCGTTGAAATTTTGCCTGTTTTACAGCGCCCACGATATAGGGATGCAAATCTCTATTGTAATATAGTGTATACACTACCCTACAATAATGGACTGGACGCCAGCGGATTTGCATAAAATCCGACTACATGTTTAGGGGTGTTTTTCGTGTTATGACCTGTGACCTTTGCATGTTGTTCCTGGTCAATTGAACGACGCCGCCTACATGAACATTTTGGACAGTCAGGTTCTTCATACGCTCTGGCAATTGTATGGTATGGACGAATGTAACTTCCAGGACGCCAACGCTCCATGTCATGTTGCGGCCACTGTCGAGCAGTGGTATCGAGATAGGGATGTAAAACGTCTTCCATGACCTGCTCAGAGTCCCGACCTAAACCCCATAGAACATTTTTGGGACGAGTTAGAGGACCAGGGAACCGAGTCCGAAATCTACAGCTGAACTGGCGACATTCTTGCAGGAGGAATAGACACACATACCCATGGCTGAGTATCAAAACCTTGTTGAAAGTATGCCCAGAAGGGCTGCTAGTGTCATTGCAGCATGTAGGGAACCATCCCCCTATTAAAGCATGTATTATTTCCCTTATATCATCACATCTTGCTGTCCGATCCATTATTGTAGGATAGTGTAGTTCTTTGTAAAATAAACTCTAGTTATTTGTAAATTATACAGTTTTGTTACGTTGACAGACACACCACTCGACGCACTGCGCTACAGTTTGGTTAAATTGGAGCCAGCGGTGGTATACACTTGTGCGATATTTTTTTGTTGCAAAATATTTTGAAGTTCATTAAGTTTTGCCAGAGACTGCTTGAAGTGCAATCATTCAGAGTGCCATTGAAGGCTGCAATCGAGGATCACTCACGGAAAATGTGTTCTTTGCTATCATTCAGTGTTTACGAAAACCGGAATTCTAGTCAACCTAGCACGTTTCACAGTTAATAAAACATTCTTACCTGTGTGCAGTCTCGGGGGGGGGGGGAGTTACGTTGGTGTCCCGCTTTCTTAGTGGACACTGGTTCACTGGTTTTTTTCAACGAACGGCAACGTATGATCGTGTGCTTAGAGATTTCTTCAAGTCAACTACAATACTGAGAGTTGCCATTAGCTTTATTCAGCACTGTATATTTCTTACAATTTAAATTGAGGTGAAGTAAAAATTTTCGAATCTTTAATGATTTAAAGAACAATAGTATTAATTGTCTTCTTCTTCATCGTCGTCATCTTCCGGGCATTTGAAAATTTCTGTTTCATTGTCATTATCTTCGAAAAATAAACCAATCTTCGCAACTGAACATATGTCTCATGAACTAACTATAAATGAAGAAGTTCGTATTATATAGGGGTCTGCATTATCAGGTATAAACTTCATACAAAAATTTCGTATTATAAGGGTTCGCCTTCAAAGTCATAATCTTAATAGAAAAATAAATATTTAAGAGTTTACACATTTTAAAGACAAAACACTTAATTATTTTTCTACTTAAAATCTACTTTGAATAAATTAACATAAAATTAAGATATACAATAAGTATTTCATTTAATGAGTTTTTAATTACACAAAGTAGGTAAGTATTATTAAATGAATATATTAGATATATGTAAAATGTTAATAAATACAATGTATTAACTAATAAATAATACAAATTATTCATTGTTGATGATATTTTAATGATTTAATAACTTTATACAGGGTATTATTCACCGAGATTCACGGTTGACCTTGCATTACAGTATGTATGACCGAGCGATGCACGCTCTCCGCCCTCTATCTCAAAAACGGTTGAGCGCATGAAAAAATGCTTGGAGCAAAATGTGTCGCAAATTTTATGCTCTACAATTTTCATAACAGATGTCAACATCATTGAAGCTATAAAAACCTAGATAATCGCGAAAAACCGATTTTTGTGACCTTTGACCTTGAATAACTTAAGACGCAGACACGAGATGAGACTTTTGAGACTTCTTTTATGAGACTTTTGAGACAACTTTTAAAACGCCAAAATGAAGGTGTATACAGGTTTCCAGCTTATTATCTCTCATTCCGAGGATGACCTCTTTATTTTTGCTTAAGTGGCTGCATAAGTAGAGTTAATTTAAGAATAATTTTCCTGATTTAGATGAAAATGAATCTTAAAATTGCGCGAGTATGTTCAAACATTTTGTTTTCATTCACAGCTTAACAACTACTAGTAACGTGCTGTTAAACGACATTCAACTTTTGACGAGAAATTCTAAGACAATACGATTTTATTTTATGATTCTAGAGATGCTAACTCCGATTTCACGACTTCCTCTACACACAAGAAATGTAAGAATCATAAAATAAGAACTGGATAATATAGAACAAAAATTGGATCTTGTTAAATAAATCCTTCCTAAGAGTGATCTTTAGTGAAGTAAAACAAAATATGCTCCTGTGTCTCCTTTTCTGTTTAACAAAAAAGTATTTGTACATGATGGAGCCTGTGGAAATAAGCTTGAGTGATTTTGTGATCCATTTTGGTAATAACCCGTTGTGTTGTTCCATTAATTAAATACTTACCTACCATTTTGGTCTTAGGTAAGCAAAGGGGTTACGAGTCGAGAAAGATATCCGTAAACTAGACATGGTCTTAGACTCTTGCAGGTAGAAGAGGATATAATTGTGTACAACATCGACTGAAATTGTTATAATATTATCATGTATCTATTTCAAAATGGTTCATAGCAATTACTGGTAATTTTTAAAGTAATGTGTGGTTAAATGAGATTTAACTGCAAATTTTGACTTGAAAATGTTAATTTTTTGTAAAATATCGATTAAAATTGTTTCGATTTAATTATATCAATCCTTTTAGGAGGTTTCTGGGACTGCGAAATGGTTTGTGGAGCCAATGAAGTATTTCACCCTCGACCCATAGATGAAAGCGTCTCTTCTGACCACCCTCTTTTATAAGAAGCAGAAAATGAAAACGCAATTGAGTGACAGGATTGGTTTTCTGTCGTTACCCTGAGGGGGCGGGGGGTATAGTGCGGCTCCGACGAGAAGGCAGTTGACCTTGGATCAGTCCATTTTTTGAAAAAGATAAAGCTCGTTAGGAAAAGAGTGCCATATGCAAAAGAATGAATGGTGAAGGTTTGCATGTCCCCCCCCCACCGACAGCTATCGCTTTCGGCCCCGAACGAAACAAAATCCCGTGCTAATAACGATAATTCTGAAACCCGGTTGTTGAGGTTACATAGTTCAATGGTAATGGTAATCGTAATTTTTGTTAACGTCGTACTAGAGCAACACAACGGGCTATTGACGACGTTACTTAGTTCAAATCAGTATTTTCTATTTACAATGTAAAGTATCGTTTTTTGTCTGTTTCACACACATTCCAGTATTCATATGTTCCAAAAATGCTTTTTGTTGAAAGGTGTGGTGTGTGTGTGTGTATTTGAATATATTTTTCATCTCTTGCATTAAAATGCATTGTAACGAAACCAAAGAACGAATACCAAAGAAGGAATAATATTTTTATTTTTCCAAGATATCTATACAGTATATGACAATTTCTTATAATTTCCAATCCTGTTTTGTGATACCATTCTTAACTCTGAGTTCGGCCTTTGGTTCAAAGGTGAAACTGAACGGTGAAAATGGTGACTCCTCGATGTATGAAGTGTTTTCTATATCGTGTACATAAATATGTGCTGAAACTAACAGTTTATGTAAATAAATAACCAAATGCCAATAAAAATGATAAAAACATGAGACTACTTTGAAATAATAATGGATTGATCTGTTTGAATAAATACCTACTGAAAATCATTTACTCGTACAATTTTTTCAATAGAAAATAAACCACAATCATTAGACAGAAATAACTTTAGGTAGTAATAAAATATCAATTTTTAAAACAGATAAGATAGGAGTTCCTTTAACATTCCAATATTTTTAAATAACACAAATATGTACTGGGCATCTCATCGCAAATATTTTATGAGTTTTAACACTAAAAGGATGTATCTGTGTAACGTTTTACAAAACCTATTTTTTTTATATACCGAAATATGCACATGACTTAAATATTTTCTATTGATCAATGAAATTCATTTTATCCCAATTATCGTTATTTTTTTATTTTAAGGACTAAATTTTACAAAAATTAGTTCTGTTATTAACACAAGCACTGGTGTAAAATACAATTTTACTGTTTCTATGTTTTTAATTTATTTCACGATTTTGTGGCATATATTTAGAATACATTTTTTAAAGTTCTAAACGGAAACTTTCGAATTTTAAAGTATTTTATACATTTTTGTAATTTTATATTGTTATTTCTATAATTTAATTACAAGAATAACAATGCTAAAAAGAAATCCTTTGTTTAATTAAAACAATGGTGCACCTAAATGTACTATTGAAAACGTATTTTTGAAGGACAACAGAACATTTTGTAAGTTGAAACATTCACAACTTTATGAACTTTGAACGAGATGAGACGTATAACTTTTTGCGGAATATATCTACTGCGAACTGTTTAGAATTCATCAACTGCAAAGTATTTACAAGGCTCAACTAAACTATCTTTTGGATCTCATTAAGTAAGTACAATTTTCAAATATTAGCTTTTTTTAAAAATTAAGTCTGGAATTTTAAATCTTCGTAACCAGCATACAGTGAGATAAGCAGATGATGCATCTTCTTCCACCGCTATACAGGTGATTAAGATGCTTTAAAAAATGTTTGTAAACATACAACTTCCCCACGTTCAATTTGTCAAATAAAAAAATCTTGTTTCGGAGAATTGTTTGAATTTAAATTTGGCTCAAACAACTTTCTCTCTGAAACAAATGCTCGAGTAAAATACAGTCACAATTTAATAAAAAAGCGCCTTCTCCTTACTTAACTTTAGAGAAGTTCACTAACCTTTTGAAGTTAAAGGCTAAAGTTTAAGAATATTATTATTTTTATATATGAACGCATATAATTGGAATTTAATCCATATTTTGTGCAATTTCCATGAGTGACGGCCATTTTTGAAGGATCACCCAATGGGCGGCCAACATTGCTCCTAACATAGGACAGCACAATTTATATCCACGCCTTGACCACGGACGGATTCGAACTGGGAACTTTCCGACCCAGAGGTCAACACATTAACCACTAGACCGGTTGGTCGGCGAGTTTACGAATATATATTTATATATACATATAATTTAAATGCTGAAATAGTTTTATTAATTTTGATGCAGGAAATCATTTTTGATTTTGGAGTCATTTTGTAATATACACTAGTGTTATTGGCAATAAACGAGAATCCTTACAGCTTATGGGCTAAAACACTATTGCATTCAGAGTCGAAGTACTTAAAAACTTATTGGACCGGATGCAAAAGATGCTGATATCACCTTTCATCCTTTATAGGACCGGGAATCCTAAAGAAAATTTATGCACGGTGAAGTGAGACAAATACTTCGCGTTACAGCTTCAGTCTACGTTTATGGCGGTGGCTACAGCCTTGGCGCTATTTTTTATTTTTGGCGCATTTCTATAGTCGCCAACGAAATAATTATTTTAAAAGAAACAATGAAATCAAATAACAGTTTTAAGGATTTTGAATGAACTTTCTAAACTATTCAAAATGAAAATATAAACCTTACACTTCCCGAGGTTACAATAAAAACTGCAATAACCGTTATGCAGATGGGTTGCCATAACCTGCCATCACTCGTTACTAGAAGTGAACCAAAAAAAAAGCGCCAAGGCCTTTTCGCGCAATTTGTGTTGAACCAAATAATCCCTTAATATAATTTCAAAAATGCTTTCCATTCGTATTTCATGGGATTGCACTAGCCCCACTTGTACACCAGTGAAGGATTTGTATCAAGTGCTGCTGCTAGAAATAAAAAATAAATATTTTCCAATGAAGAGATATCTCGTCCATCAAGAAATGATAAGTTTGCGAACGCCGTGTAGATATCTCGTCCATCAAAATCTGGTCCGTTTTGCTAATGACGCGTTAACTGGTCAAGAGCACCACGAGGAGGGTCGAACAGAAATCTTGGATTACAGATTCAAATATTTTATTCATTTAAAAAGGAATGTATCAGTTCCTTGAGTTGATTAATATTTTACATGTATTTGTAAGACAAATCCATGACAGTAGTCAGTAATTAATGTAATGGCTTACAAGACCCCTGTTGTAAAATTACAAAGTAGAACTTAGGGCCTTCTTAAATTTCTCTTGCTAAGCTGATTGCGATGAAACTCTCGAACAGACTTCAGATTCAGTTTTGTTACACTTCTCTTTTTATAACATTTAATCATTCTACTTGTATTAAACAAGTGTATGATCCTATCCAAATTCACTGAACGCAAAACGTATGGTGTCCTTATAGTGTGTTATCTTCGATCAAATTATCTGTGTAGTATAGTAAAATTAATAATCCTGTTCATTTATACATCAATTTATCTTCTTTTAGATCTTTAGAATGTCGCCAAAAGAATTCATGACATCACTTACTATCATTACAATTTTGATAAATACCTGGAATATCCTTTTCAAGTTAAATATTCCAAGCCTCTTTTCTCAAATCGTAATAGTATATTTTCTTACAAATTTGGCAAAACGAAAAACCACTGGACAACAAAAACCGAAGAAGAACCAAAGGATCACTGTAAAAATTACTGCCAACAAGATTACCCAAACCAGTACAACTACAGATGACGCAGGAACGCAAACGGATTTCAAAGACAATGTCCATCCAAAACCGAAGACGAATGAAAGGTCCGCTGTAAAAATTACCGCCGACAAAATCATCCAAACAAGTACAACTACCGATGATGCAGATACCCAAACGGATAGCCAAGAACAAACATCTTATTCAACAACAGTCACTCCAAGTCCACTTCAAAGCGAAGATACGACACCAGTTCTAGCCCCATCCTCACCTACAACTTCTACGGAAAGTCTTAAAATGCTGATCAATGAAAATATTATCTTAATGGAAAAAGAATTGGAAAACTACTATCGTTGCAATAGCGCAACACGAAACGACATCGAACCTGCACCTACTTATCCTCCACCCCGATGGATATCGTCTGAATCCGAAATGCTTCAATACATACGAGACTGGAATGACGCCTCAGATAAAATATCAGGAAACAAATACAGACATTCTGGACTTTCGTCACCGCCATATCTGTCAGAAGAAGAATTTCAAGAACCATTTGAACCGGTAGTAAAGAAAAAGAGAATTGGAAGAAAAATCAAAAAGCAATTAACCAAGACGAAAATTGGCAAACTATTCAAACGGTAAGGAGAAACAAGTCTCTTCCTATTATCAGACTCTCTCTCTCTCTTTCTCTTCCAAAAAATTTATTTAATCAACGATACGTTATTTTAACCCTCCGGATGGTTGTCTTGAGATATGTCGTCCTTAGAAGAAACTAGAGTAAATATATTGATCTCCCCGTCATAAAAAAAATTAGGTAATACCTTGGATTGCAGGATAGGTCGTCATTAGCAAAATTATTACTGTCTAAATGGAGATCCCTTGGAGGGTAAATGTGAAATGTCTGAAAATAAGCCGGAAAGCAAAAGCCCTGAATTGTAAAGCCAATTTTATCAGAAACTAGCCAATATGTGGGCAACACGGCGTTGCCCGGGAGTGATCTTATCGTAAGGTCAGGTGTGACAACTGTTCGCTAACCCTCGGTGGTTGCTACGCATTCCCATTTGGTTTGGTTCCAGTGCCAACACCACGAGCAACTCCGTGATGGCCTCAAATGACTAGTAATAAATGAATGCCAATAAATTAATTACTGAAAAATCTTCTTGATACTGAAAACATTAAAAAGGAAAAACAATAATTTTAAGAATGAGTCGAACCTCTACCCGACATGACACGGGTTACAATTGAAAAATTATATTTCTTTAAAGAAAATCACATTTAAGACATCGAACTGTTGTAAAAATTTTCACAGGTTTCAAATTTTACTCCGTTATTCACAATCGCGAAGATAGAAAACCTGAAATATTCTTTACCTGGCCAAAATTGAAATCGCTAGCAAGAAAGTTATACTAATCAACACAGTAAATCAAAACACGCTAGAGTCGGAAATCCGTTAAGACGTAGAAAACTCAAAAGCTGTTTTTCTCCTTAATTGGTATGTTTCCAAAGGGATTGGGACGAAAAACGCAGAATCTGATAATTGTATACTGGTAAAAGATCGGTCCACGGTTAATGGATTTTTTACACTATATTTTATTGTATATGCCTTGGACTCTGTACCACTAAGAATCGAAACAGAATTAGTAATTGTATGATTGAAACCTATAAATTTAGATCTGCTATATTATAAGCTATTGTAAAATTTGAGATTTTCTGAACTTTGTTACAGCAAGTAATAAATAGTTTAAATGCAAATTGATGAAAGATATCCATAAGGATACATAATTTATTAACAATTGCACTCTCTCCTGATTATTATAATTCATTACGCTGTCAAAGATGCATGCTTTAACATGAATCATTTCTGTTTCAGGAAGAAGCCTCAGAACGTAATAATAACAGAAAGGAGGATCATCTAAATGCATACTTAAAACACCATTAGATCAACAGGCAGAGCAGCAGCGTTTACTTCTAAAGACAAAAACTGTAATAGCAAAACGAAAATAATCAATACTTCAATTTTAGTTCAATACAATTCTCTATGGCAATATTTTTTAAATCAATATGCTACTTTTATAACTACAACTCAATAGCCATAGTTTCTAAAAGAATAATTTTAATTCTAAATCTCAACAGCAAAACGTTCTGATCAATATCCTGGCATTACAACTATAATTCAAAAGCAAAATGTTGCAAATCAATATTTCATAGTTACTTTGCTGCAATTTCATAGACAGATTTTGCAATAATATTTTTGAAACATTAAAATACTCATCAAAACACGCAGGTACTTTCATCAATAGCTATTACTGATGGAATTTTAACTACAATACAGATAGAGATAAGATTAAAGAACATTCTTACATCCCTTTTCATGCTAAATACAATAGACAACAGCATCTATGGAATTCAAGGAGGCAATTACTGAGAGATTGCATAAATGGCTACAGCATACTTTGTCATTTTCTCCGCTTATGACAAAGTCGTGGTGTGTTTGTGCCGGTCTAAACGCATTCCCCTGTCACATGACACGTAGACCTGACACACACACGAGTGTTTTATGCTGCTTTTAGGAATCTGTGTCAGTGTTTGTGTGTATGTGTTTGTGTATCTGTGTATGTATGTTTGTTTATGTGTGACTGTGTGTTTGTGTTTGTTTGGCACACACTGCGCAAATACATTCTCACATATAAGCAGATAGACTTATACAGACGCAGGAACCCACACAACGTACACACATCGACTCTCAAAAGGAGTACAAAGCGCCTTGTGCATGTGTGTTGTCTTGCCTGTCATACCATAAGGGGAGACGTTGGGATCTTCACATCTAACCACAACCTAATCTTGAGAGGAGAACATTACAGAATATGGTGCCGATATGCTTACACCAGTTTATGCTAGAATTTCATTGATAAATTCAATTTTTTTTCAATTCAAAATTTCTCAATAAACTTTTCTTCCATAACTTTTAAATATCTATTTTTTAAACTTTTCATCGTACATTTCAATAGCTATTTCATAATATCATCGGCAAGTGGGAAACCACATAAGTCGAAAACATCTTATTTCGAGTTGTTCCGTAAACAGGCGCAGAAAAATCATATGAATCTGTCTAGTCAATTTTTGGTTTTATCAATTAAATAGTATACTTAATATAATGTCTAGTTGAAAAAACTAACAATTGACTATACACATGCATACTATTTTTTGATCATGTTGAGAGAATGACCAGAAATCAAATTTTTACGACAGAAGTTTGAATTCCTTTGCCGACTACATATTACATTTCAATATCTATTTCAAAAAAATCTGTGTTGTAGTTTTAAACTATAGTAATTTATTTTAATATTCTACATTTTCTAAATACTAATGTGAATCTTAGTTTTGAAATAACACTTCAAAACAATTTTATATAATTTAAATTTATTAGATACAGCACTTGCTTTTTATATATTTTCAAATTTGAAACTCAAATAATTAAATTTTGACTGTTTAAATTTTACTATCCACACTAATTTTCCTTAAATTTTAAAAGTTGTTTAAAAATTAATTCCATAATCCAATTTAATAGCTAGTACCTGTTCTATCCGATTTCTAACTTTAAGCATTTATAATTATTTTAATCTGTAAAACCTCAATTTTTAAATATTATTTCAAAAAAACATTTCTTATTCAATTCAATATTAAATACTTCCGCTGTTGCTCTGTTCTGTTTCACTTCTAAATTGTTTAACTATTGTTTTTTTCTATTTATTCTATGCAATTAATATATATCTATTTATTTAAAAAATATTATGTATTTGAAAAATATCTATTAAAAATTACCTGCCTTTTTCGATAAAAAATAAATTCTAAATTTTCTGTCATTATCGTTTCTTTTATTTCTTGTATTATTTTGTTTGTTATATATCACTTGCTTTATTGAAAAGCTGTACTTAACACATTGTACAACATGTTTCATATTTGAGGATTAAAACGTAATATGGTTTCTAAATATCTTCACGAAACATTTCTAAATTATGAGATATTTGCAGTGTAAACAAAACGGTCTTGAAGATCTTGCTCAATGATACTTATTGGACTTACCTCAAAATGTAATTTATCTCTCGTTTGGAACGGTTAGCATTTTATACAATTGTTGTTACCTAATTAAATACACCAAATTCTGTTTTTACATGATAGAAACGTTCCTTAAGAATATATGTAAAACATCAAAACAACGACATTTCATCTATTGAAGAAAGGAAAATTGGTTCAAAAACTAAAAAATCAGTAAAAGTAATTACAAAAAAAACATATGAAAATATTCGTTTTATTGTTGTTATGTTATTTTAACAAAATACACATGTAATAATATGTAATGCAATCGTATTGAAGTAAATTTTTGTATATTAGAAATGCAAAATAAATTCTTCATGAACAAAAAAAATCTCTTTTACACATAACAAGATTTTATTTATTTTCTCTTTCTAATAAGCGTCACATACGTTTACGTACGACTGAAATATCATTTCTATCATTAGAATTGTTGTGAACATCATCTTCTTCCTCTATTTATGAGTTTCTTTCTGTAATATCTTCAGCAATAGACTCCACTGCTTTCTGCTAAACTAGAGATAAGGATAATTTACAAGCAATCGTTTCATTGTGCGGATACCCATGCTGCAGGGGGTTGGTCCTGGGGGGTTGCTTCTTGGATCTCACTGTATCCCGGATTCGCTTCGTCCCACTGCTGTGGCCGAGTTTAGACTTTCGACCGGACACGATTGCCTTGCCGCCCATTCGTTCCTTTTCATTTGACTAATTCACCTGACTGCTTTTTGCGTTATTTCGGACAAGTCATGACTGCTGCTGATTTCGACGAGTGTTCTACACTTAAAAATTTAGATTGTATAGTTAAAAAATATTGGAGAGCTCGTTGGCTAATGACCTGATGGTCAATGACCTAATGATCAATGAACTGATGGTCAATGGCTTGGCATTTGTGAAATAAATCTGTTAAGCAAAATCAGAACAACGAGTCTCCTCTGTTTCTGATGTTTCACCGGTTTTACCAAAAATTCAGTGAATAATCGTTGTGTTCGTGTTTTGGTTAGGCTGTTATATAATCCTCCGTAAGAGGCTGTCAACAAATTCTATTCACGTTGAAACTTCCCAGCGCGTTCCTCATTCTTTTCATGTTTGACAAAATGATTACCCAATTTTCGGGCAGTTCCAAACCTTCTTCTAAATCTGCATTTATAGCAGGAAAATTTCCTCGTTATCACTTCGTTCTGTGGGATTAGGAATCTCAAGGACCATCTCAAATATTTTATCTTTAGCTAGGGCTTTATTTCTACTAACAATTCTTCAATATCTTCAAACGGTAGATCATCGAATCCTTCTACACCAATTAAGTGTGCCATTGTAATGATTTTGGGAAATTCGGTCGTATTTGGAACCAAAATCAATCAAAACGTTCATGATACATACCCTACCCTACAATAATGGACTGTACAGCAAGAATACGTCTTTTTTGTCACAACTTTTTTAATGTGATATTTGGGTCTAATGAATAAAAAAAATTGCTATTTTCATTTCCTCTTCTATATTTGATAGTCTTTCACGTTTCTTTGTCTTAATATTCTTTAATGTTAAAAAACCAAGACCGCATAAGGTACGATGTTGAAAATTGCAATAAAATATTTATTGCTTTTTCCCCGAAATAGTTTTAAACTCGCTTTGATCAGAAATCTAAAATTCTTCAACTGTTATTTCGAAAAATTTTAACTTTAGAAAACGATCCGTTGACAACATATAGAAGGAACCATATCTACTGTTCTTTTTTAAATTATACGCGTTCTCCAAGATGTTTTTTTAAATGCTGACAGTTTGTCAGTGGATGTTAGAATATTTTCGTTCTTACCTTGCATAACACTATTCACGTCATTTAAATAATTAAATACAACAGCTAAATATGCTATTTCATTACACACACACACACCAAATATAATTTGTAAGAAAAGTTTAAAAATATTGTTCTTTTAAAATTGCAAAAACGTTCACAATTCATTCTTAAACTCCATAATTCGTTTCAGCACTTAGCCTCACGATAACCACCTTACCTTAGTATGTAAAAGTAACGATTCGTGCTGAGCTTGCATAGATGCATAAAGCTATTTTTGTTGCCGTGTTTGTAAGGGTCGAGATTTCATGTAATTTACCATATTTATAATTTGGTCTAATGCGAATTTTAATGTCGTGCGAGATGTTTTTGGGACACTTTATTTTCGATGTACCAACCATTGAAGAAGCAACATGGGAACAGATGCCTACACTTTGGTCACATGTTTTGTTAAATATACCTTAATCTGACGAAATGGAGTTACAAATATTCTGTCCTGTTGTGCGTTCGGCAAGTTTTATGTGCAGCATAAAAAGTTATTCATTATTTTGTTTTCATCAATGAAACAAACATATCCAAGTACACGAGCTATACAGCTGTTATCATAGGACTCGTCAATTTGTAAAGCAAAGTGTTGTTCTGAAAGCTTATTTGTAGCTGTTTTCTCAATATCATCAGACATATGTTTTTTTTATTGTGTCGTCCGAAAGAGACATTTTCATAATTTCTTTTTTCATCATCATCACTCAACACAATTTATAATTCAGAAGATACTGGCTAAATCAGACGCTTTGCTCTGGTGCGTGGTTTCAGATTTTTTAAAATTATTTCGGCAACTTTATACGATACAATTTGTGCTTTATTATAATTTTTTTTAATATTTTCTTGATTAATTTGATTATTCAACATTCTTTGAAAATAATTCTTGTCTATGGACTGGAGATTTGCGTGTTTAGATATAAAATGCCGTTTAAAAGTCGCTGGTACCATTGCACAAGAACAAAGCTTTTCCCCACAAACCACGCAAAGGGTAATTTGATAGTCATTTTCGTCAATCTAAGTGAACCCGAAATCTAAATAATCATTGCAATATTGTCTATTGATACATTTTTAATTTGTTGTCCCTATTATGAGTATCATTTTTTATATTGCTCATACTTTCAAATGCAAACTAGAACTATCAAATCCAAAATAATATTTTCTTTTAAGAAATTTGTCCATTTTGCGGTTTTGACTATTATCTTTAATTATTTGGAGGGAAATTAGAGCTATTTTAATTTCTAGAAGACTGATTTGTCTTCTAGAAATTAAAATAATCATTGCAATATTGTCTATTGATACATTTTTAATTTGTTGTCCCTATTATGAGTATCATTTTTTATATTGCTCATACTTTCAAATGCAAACTAGAACTATCAAATCCAAAATAATATTTTCTTTTAAGAAATTTGTCCATTTTGCGGTTTTGACTATTATCTTTAATTATTTGGAGGGAAATTAGAGCTATTTTAATTTCTAGAAGACTGATTTGTCTTCTAGAAATTAAAATAATCATTGCAATATTGTCTATTGATACATTTTTAATTTGTTGTCCCTATTATGAGTATCATTTTTTATATTGCTCATACTTTCAAATGCAAACTAGAACTATCAAATCCAAAATAACATTTTCTTTTAAGAAATTTGTCCATTTTGCGGTTTTGACTATTATCTTTAATTATTTGGAGGGAAATTAGAGCTATTTTAATTTCTAGAAGACTGATTTGTCTTCTAGAAATTAAAATAATCATTGCAATATTGTCTATTGATACATTTTTAATTTGTTGTCCCTATTATGAGTATCATTTTTTATATTGCTCATACTTTCAAATGCAAACTAGAACTATCAAATCCAAAATAATATTTTCTTTTAAGAAATTTGTCCAATTTGCGGTTTTGACTATTATCTTTAATTATTTGGAGGGAAATTAGAGCTATTTTAATTTCTAGAAGACTGATTTGTCTTCTAGAAATTAAAATAATCATTGCAATATTGTCTATTGATACATTTTTAATTTGTTGTCCCTATTATGAGTATCATTTTTTATATTGCTCATACTTTCAAATGCAAACTAGAACTATCAAATCCAAAATAATATTTTCTTTTAAGAAATTTGTCCATTTTGCGGTTTTGACTATTATCTTTAATTATTTGGAGGGAAATTAGAGCTATTTTAATTTCTAGAAGACTGATTTGTCTTCTAGAAATTAAAATAATCATTGCAATATTGTCTATTGATACATTTTTAATTTGTTGTCCCTATTATGAGTATCATTTTTTATATTGCTCATACTTTCAAATGCAAACTAGAACTATCAAATCCAAAATAACATTTTCTTTTAAGAAATTTGTCCATTTTGCGGTTTTGACTATTATCTTTAATTATTTGGAGGGAAATTAGAGCTATTTTAATTTCTAGAAGACTGATTTGTCTTCTAGAAATTAAAATAATCATTGCAATATTGTCTATTGATACATTTTTAATTTGTTGTCCCTATTATGAGTATCATTTTTTATATTGCTCATACTTTCAAATGCAAACTAGAACTATCAAATCCAAAATAATATTTTCTTTTAAGAAATTTGTCCAATTTGCGGTTTTGACTATTATCTTTAATTATTTGGAGGGAAATTAGAGCTATTTTAATTTCTAGAAGACTGATTTGTCTTCTAGAAATTAAAATAATCATTGCAATATTGTCTATTGATACATTTTTAATTTGTTGTCCCTATTATGAGTATCATTTTTTATATTGCTCATACTTTCAAATGCAAACTAGAACTATCAAATCCAAAATAATATTTTCTTTTAAGAAATTTGTCCATTTTGCGGTTTTGACTATTATCTTTAATTATTTGGAGGGAAATTAGAGCTATTTTAATTTCTAGAAGACTGATTTGTCTTCTAGAAATTAAAATAATCATTGCAATATTGTCTATTGATACATTTTTAATTTGTTGTCCCTATTATGAGTATCATTTTTTATATTGCTCATACTTTCAAATGCAAACTAGAACTATCAAATCCAAAATAATATTTTCTTTTAAGAAATTTGTCCATTTTGCGGTTTTGACTATTATCTTTAATTCGTTGGAGGGAAATTAGAGCTATTTTAATTTCTAGAAGACTGATTTGTCGCAAATGAACTTGTACCTATAGCTACAAAGAATACATATTATGACGATGAAAATCTGTCTAAAACGTTGGACTTACTTTGAGAAAAACAAAAATAACACACAATAACCTAGTATTTAGCAAGAAACACGTTCGCACACTTCGGCTGTTATTATTTAGCTGTTTGAGTTTAAGCGAACGAGTTATGATTCACGTTCTGATAGAAATCAATAAAAGTCAATATAAGTACAAGTAAAGACAACAAAACTAAAATCAATGACTTTTGATTTGACGTTTTAATAACCATTTGAATTTTACACTATTTTTAAAATTTTGGCGGAACACTGTACCTTAGTTCACGGAGCACGAGTTCACAGCGAAACAACGGTTAAAACCAATGCCATAGACAAAAATGCTTAAAAAACTCGTAACTCTATTCCTGACAAGGATTTAATTTTTAAGGAATTATGCAATGAAATGTTTTCAAAGGATTCTATGGAATGGGGCAATAAAATATATCCAAACGATCATACTCTTTCAGGAAAGGGGCAATGGAATATCTAAAAATAGGGAGTCTATCGTAAGGAGAGAGCCAAAGGAATCTCACCAAAATATTTTATTCTAAGGAAAGGGGCAATGGAATATCTCCAAAGGATAATATTCCAAAGGACTCTTTCAGGGAAGTGGCAGTGAAATATCTCTTAGGGATTCTATCGTAAGGAGAATGGCAATGGAATCTAACAAAATGAATCTATTATAAAGAAAGTAGAAATGTGATTTTTAACAAAGACACTATTCTAATGAAAGGAGCAATTGAATATGTTCAAAGAATTATATTCTGAAAGCAAAGAGGCAATGGAATATCTCAAAGGGATTCAATCGTTAGGAGAGGGGCAAAGGAATCTCTCTAAAGGATTATATTCCAAAGAAGTAACAATGGGATCTCACTTAAGAATTCTATTCTAATTAAAGTGGCAAGGGTATCATTCCTAAATTCTTCTATTTTCTAATAATATTTCTTATATTTCTAAATTTTCATAAACAATCTATTCTAAGCAAAGGGGAATTGAAATACATCAAAGGATTCTATTCTCTAAAGAAAGGACCAGGAGGAAGGAAATAAACTAAATTTATTCTAAGGAAAAAAACAATGGGTTCTATAAAAAGGATTCTACTCATTATAATCGGGGCAGTGAAATATCTCCAAGGTATCATAAAAATAGGGGCAGTGAAATCTCTTCAAGGATTCTATTTTAAAGGGGTAATTGAATCCCTCCAAAGGATTCTATTCTGAGGAAATTGACAGTGTAATCTCTCGAAAGCGTCGATTCTAAAGGGGTAATTTAATCTCTCTAAAGGATTCTATTCTAAGAAAAGGGGCAATGGAATCTCTCCACAGGCATCTATTTCAATGAGGCAATGGGAATTTTCTCAAGAAATTTGTTCTATGGAAAATTCGCAATGCAAATTCTCCAAAAAAATTATATTAAAGGAAATGGGTATTGAAATCTCTCCCAGGAATTGGGAAGGGGAATGTGGAGTGGAAAGGGGTAGTGGAATCTCTACAAAGGAGTGTATTCTAAGAAAAGAGCAATGGTATATTTCCTAAAGACTCTGTTTTAAGGAAAGGTGCAATGCAATATGTTCAAAGTATTCTAATCTATAAGGAAAGGAGCAGTGGAAAATCGTCAAGGCATTCTTGTGTAAGGAAAGGGGCAATGAAATCTCTCTAAAGGATTCTATTCTAAGGGAAGGGGCAATGGAATCTCTCGAAAGGGTTGTATCCTAAAGGGGCAACATGATCTGTACCAAGAAATTTCTTTTATCTAAAAGGCCAATGAAATCTCTCCATAGGATTCTATTCTATAGAAAGGGGCAATGGAAGCCCTATAAATGATTCTATTCTAAGTATATATGCAATGGAATCACTCCAAACGTTTTATTCTAAAGGGGTAAAAGAATCTCTCACAAGAATTTTATTCTATAGAAAGGGGCAATGGAATCTCTGCAAAGGATTTTATTCTAAGGAAAAAGGCAACGGAATATCTCCAAAGGGATGAATTCTAAGGAAAGTAGCAATGATATTTCTCCAAGGGGTTCTACTGTAAAGAGGCAATGCTATCTCTCCAATGGATTCTAATTTATGGAAAGGGACAATGGGATCTCTCCAATGGATTCTAATTTATGGAAAGGGGCAATGGGATCTCTCCAAGGATTCTGTTCTAAGGAAAGGGGCAATTGCATCTCTCTAAAGGAATCTGTTATACGAAAATGCCAATACAATCTCTCCAAAGGATTATATTTCAAAGGGTTCTTTCGGGAAATGGTCCGTGAATTATATATCTAATGGATTCTATCCTAAGGAGATGGGCAACAGAATCTATCTAATGGAGTCTATTCTACAAAGAGTAAGAATGGGATATATCTTTATTAAAGACACTATTCTGATAAAAGGGGCAATGAAATATGCATAAAGAATTATATTCTTTTTAAGAAAAGAGGTAATGGAATTTCTCCAAGAGATTTTATCGTTAAAAGAGGGGTAAAGGAATCTCTCTAAAGGAATCTATTCTAAGGAAAGAAACAATGGGAACACTCCTAAGGATTTTATTCTAATTAAAGGTGCAAGGGAATATTTCCAAAATATACTATTCTAAACATATGGCCATTGAAATATATCAATGCACTCTATTCTTTAAAGAAAGGAGCAAAGAAATACCATTAAGGGATTCTATCGCATTGAGAGGGAGCAAAGGAATCTATCTAAAGGAGTCTTTTCTAAGGAAAGAAACAATGGGTTCTCTAAAAAGTATTATTATATTTCTGGAATGAAGCAATGCAACATCTCCAAGGTATTTTATCGTAAAAAGAGGTGCAATGGTATCTCTTCAAAGGATACTATTATAAATCAGGCGGGGTTTTGCTTTGAGCAGGAGTTCCTGAGCGGCTGCTCTCGATCTCCGAAGTAACTAGAATGCAGAATAGTTATATAGTTCTTTTACTGAACATTCTTGGAGGTGGGGCGCTCTTGTGGCTGGGTCCAATCAGGCTGCTCGACGTTAGTCCAATCTTGTTACTTGGTAGCATCACGTGACGAGATGAACATAACTCTTGTGCCATTATGAAGAATGTCATGAAGGTGGAAAATAACTGTTTTAAAGGTTGAATGGAATATCTCCAAATTATTCTATTCTAAGGAAAGGGGTAAATGGAATCTCTCCAAAGGCGTGTATTCTAAAGGAGCAATAAAATCTCTCTAAAGGATTCTATTCTCAGAAAAGAGACAGTGGAATCTGTCCAAAGATGTCTATTGAAGGGGGCAATTGAAAATATCACAAGACATTTATTCTATGGGAAAGGGCAATGCAATCACTTCAAAGGATTCTATTCAAAGGAAATGGATATTGAAATCTCTCCCAATAATTCTTTTTTTAAAAAGGCCAATGGCATTACCTCTCGCACAGGAACTCAGGATCAACTTCAGTCGAAAATTTGCTTCCATAGTCATCACTTTGGACCAGGATCAAGTCCATGTAACCACTTTAGCCACGGCGGTGCGGTTGCGTAATTATAACGTGTAGGGAATTTAGACTGAAAACAATTAAACTTAACATTTATTAAATTTTAACAAATTAAATGCATTAACTAAAGTATAATCTATCAGAACGCTAACAGAGGTGGTTACGAAACTACGAATCTAAAATCTCAAGAACAGCTTGAGGTATTTAAAGTGTGAACGCATGACGCAGCATGCGCACGTCAGAATTCTCTTGAAGGGGAAGTAGTTTAATTTGCATAACACCACTGATTCTATCGTAATCAGAAGGGCAATGGAATCTCTGCAAATAATTCTATTCTAAAGAAAGGAGTAATGGGATATTTTTAAGGACTAGATTCTAATGAAAGTGCCAGTAAAATAAGTGAACAAATTATATTCTTTAAGAAAAAAGGCAAAGGAATATCTCTAAGGGATTCTGTCGCTACGAGAGGGGCAAAAAATCCCTCTAAAAATTTTTATTCTAAGGATAGAAACAGTGGAATTTTTCCAAATGATTTTATTCTAAAGAAAGGGGCAATGGTAACTTTTCTAAAGAAAATATTTCGAGAAAGGGGCATTGAAATAAGTCCATAATATTCTATTCTTTAAAGGGAAATTGTAATATCATTAAGAGAGTCTATGATATGGAGAGGAGGCAAAGGAATGTATTCTAAGGAAAGAAACAGTGGAAACTCTCAAAGGGATTCAATTTTTTATGGTAAGGGGAAATTAAATATCTCCAAGCGATTCTATCGTAAGACGAGGGACCCCTCTTCTCCCAAGAATTTTATTCCAAGAAAGGGGCAACGGAATCTCTCCAAAATATTCTTTCTGAGGAATGGGGCAATGGATTATATCCAAAGAGTTATATTTTAAAGAGGAAATAGAACTCTCTCAATAATTTTTTTCGATAGAAAGAGCCAATGTAATAACTTTAAAGGAATCTATTTGAAGGAAATGAACAATGGTATCTTCCTAAAGATTCTATTCTAAGGAAAGGGGTAATTAAATTTCTCCAAAAGGTTCTATTTAAAAGAGGTAATGGCAACCCTCCCAAGAAGTATATTCTATGGAATAGGGCAATGAAATCGCTCCATATTATAAGTTTCTAAGAAAAGGGGCAAATGTATTTTTCTTTAAGATTCTATTCTAAGGAAAGCAACCTTGAAATATGTCCAAAGGATTCAATTCTGTAAGAAAAGGTGTAAATGGACATATTCAAGGGATTCTATCATAAGGAGAGGGTTAAGGAATAACTGCAAACGAGTCTATTCTAAGGAAAGGAACAAAGTGAACTCTCCAAAGGATTCCATTCTTTCTGGAAATATGCAATGAAATATATATCCTATGGAATCTGTCATAAGAAGATTAACAGTGGAATCTCCCCAAAAGAGTCTATTCGAAAGAGTGGCACAAAGGGATTTTTCCTAAAGATCCGATTCTAAGGGAAGGTACGATGAAATCTCTCCAAAGGCTTATATCTTAAATTGACAAAGGAATCTCTCCCAAGTATATTTTATTCTATGAAAAAAGGCAATGAAATATCTCCTAAGAATTCAATTTATTCTATGGAAAAGGGCAATGGAATCTCTCTAAAGGATTCAATTATAATGAAATTTCAATGAAATCTCTTTAAAGGTTCTATTCTAAGAGGGCAATAGAATCTCCCAAGAATTTTATTCTATGGAAAATTGCAACTGAATCTCTCCAAAAGATTCTATTCTAAGGAATGGGGTAGTGGAATAGCTCCAAAGTATTCTATTTTGCGGTAAGGGGCAGTCTTATCTCTCTATGTGGTTCTATTCAATACGGAGAATGGAATCTCTCCCTAGAATTCTATTGTATGGAAAGTGCTATGGAAAATCTCCAAAGGATTCTATTCTAGTGAAAGGCAGAGGTATTTTTCATTAAGATTCTATTCTAGTGAAAGGCAGAGGTATTTTTCATTAAGATTCTATTCTAAGGAAAGGGACATTCAAATATCTCTAAAGGTTTCTGTTCTTTAATGAAAGGAGCAATGGTATATCGTCAAGGGATTATATCGTAAGGAGAGTGCAAAGGAATAACTGCAAACGAGTCTATTAAAAGTAAGGAACAATGTGAACTCTTCAAAGGATTCTATTCTTCCTTGAAAAAAAAACAAAGAAATATCTCCAAGGATGCTATCGTAAGAAGATTAACAATGCAATCTCTCCGAACGTGTTTATTCGATGGAAACGAACAATGGGATTTTTCTTAACTATTCTATTCTAAGGAATGTTGCCATGAAATCTCTCCAAAGTGTTATATTCTAAAGGAGAAAGAAATCTCTCGCAAGAATGTTTTGTTCTATGAAAAAAAGCAATGAAATCTCTCCCAAGGATACTATTTCAAGGAAAAGAGGAACGGAATCTCTCTAAAGGATTCTATTTATTCTATGGAAAGGAGAAATGGAATTTTTCTAAATGATTCCCTTTTAATGAAATGCCTAATGAAATATCTCCAAAGCTTCTATTCAAGAGGGCAGCGGTATCTCCCAAGAATTCTATTCTATAAAAAGTTGCAATTGAATGTCTCCAAAAAAATTTTATTCTAAGGAAATGTGCAATGAAATCTCCCAAGTATTTTCTTCAATGGAAAGGGACAAAGGATTCTCTCAGACTGATTCTATTCTAAGGAAGGGAGGTTTGGAATATATCCAACTCATTCTATTCTAAGAAAAGGAGGAGTGGAATATCTCCAAAGAGTTCTATTTTACTGTAAGGGGCAGTGTTATCTCTCCATGTGGTTCTATTTTATATGGGCAATGGAATATTTCCCTATAATTTTATTGTTTGGAATGTGGAAATGGAATATCTCCAAAGGGTTGTATTCTACGGATAGGGGCAATATTATTTGTCCAAAGCGTTCTATTCTAAAGGGCAATGGAATCTGTCACAAGAATTTATACAATACAAAGGGGTAATGGAATCTCTCTAAAGGATTCTATTATAAGAAAAGGGGCAATGAAATCTCTCCAAATTTTACATTCTAAGTGCCCCATGGAATCTTCCAAGAAATTTATTCTATGGAAAGGGGCAAAGTAATCTCTCCAAAAGATTCTAAAACGGGTACTGAAATATCTCCAAAATGTTCTACATTACGATAAGGGGCAGTGTTATCTCTCTATGTGGTTCTCTTCTTAACGGGAAATGGAATCGTTCCCTAGAATTTTAATTTATGGAATAATTTTAACAAATGGAATATCTCTAAGAGGTTCTATTCAAAGGAATGGGGCAATATTATCTCTCATGTGGTACCGTTCTAAAGGGGCAGTGCAATCTCTTCCAAGAATTTTATTCCATGGAAAGAGGCAATGGAATCTCTCCTAAGGAGTGTATTCTATAAAAGAAAGCAATGGAATCTCTCCTAAGGAGTGTATTCTATAAAAGAAAGCAATGGGATCTCTCCAATGGATGCTATACTAAGCAAAAGGGCATTGAAATATCTAACAGGAATTCATCTGTCGTTAGAAGGGAGGCACTGGAATCTATGCAAAGGGATCTATTCTAATGTGGCAATGGAGTCTCTCTCAAGAATTTTATACAATGGAAATCGGCACTGGAATCTCTCCAAATAAATCGATTATTTTAACATGGGCAGTGTAATATCTTCAAAGGGTTCTATTCTGAATAGTTAATGGAAAAGCTCCACAAAATTTTACTCTAAGGAAAGTGGCAATGGAATCTATCCAAATGATTCTATCCGAATGAAAGGTGCAAATATTTTTTTCCAAAGGTTCTATTCAAGGAAAGGGGCATTGAAATATGTCCAACGGATTCTATTTCATTAGGAAAAGTGCAATGAGATGTCGTCAAGGGATTCAATCTTAAGGAGAGGACAAAGGAGTAACTGCAAACAAGCATATTCAAAGAAAAGTAACATAGTGAACTCACCAAAAGATTCTATTCTTTCTGGAAAGGGGCAATGGAATATCTTCTATGGATTCTATCGTAAGAATATTAACAATAGAATCTCTCCAAACTAGTTTCTTCGAATGAAAGGAACTATTCGATTTTTCCTAAAGATTATATTCTAAGGAAAGCCAAGATGGAATTTCTCTAAAGGGTTATATTCTAAAATGACAAATGAATCTCTTCAAAGAATATGTTATTCTATGAAAAAAGGCATTGAAATCTCTCCTAAAGATTCTATTTATTCTATGGAAAAGGGCAACGGAATCTCTCTAAAGGATTCCTTTCTAAAGAAATGGGCAATGAAATATCTCCAAAGGTTCTATTCTAAGAGGGCAATGGAACCTTCCAAGATATCTATTCTATTGAAAGTTTCAATTGAATCCTTCCAAAAGATTCTATTCTAAGAAAATGGGCAATGAAGTCTCTCCAAATGTTATATTCTAGGGGGGCAATGGAATCTCCCAAGAATTATTTTCTATAGAAAGTTGCAAAGTGATCTCTCCTAAAGATTCTAGTCTAAGGAAAGGGGTAGTGAAATATCTCCAAAATGTTCTATTTTACGGTAACTGGCAGTGTTATCTCTCCATGTAGTTCTATTTTAAAAGGGAAATGGAATCTTTCCCCAGAATTTTAATGTATGGAAATATTTTAATATATGCTATATCTCCAAAGGGTTCTATTTTATGGAAAGGGCAGTGTTAAATCTCTATATATTGTAAAGGGCGCTGTGTGAGCGCGGGGAGTGTTGTCTCCCACATACTGGAGAGGGCGCTGAGTGAGCGCGGGGAGTGTTGTCTCCCACATACTGGAGAGGGCGCTGAGTGAGCGCGGGGAGTGTTGTCTCCCACATACTGGAGAGGGCGCTGAGTGAGCGCGGGGAGTGTTGTCTCCCACATACTGGAGAGGGCGCTGTGTGAGCGCGGGGAGTGTTGTCTCCCACATACTGGAGAGGGCGCTGAGTGAGCGCGGGGAGTGTTGTCTCCCACATACTGGAGAGGGCGCTGAGTGAGCGCGGGGAGTGTTGTCTCCCACATACTGGAGAGGGCGCTGAGTGAGCGCGGGGAGTGCTGTCTCCCACATACTGGAGAGGGCGCTGAGTGAGCGCGGGGAGTGTTGTCTCCCACATACTGGAGAGGGCGCTGAGTGAGCGCGGGGAGTGCTGTCTCCCACATACTGGAGAGGGCGCTGAGTGAGCGCGGGGAGTGTTGTCTCCCACATACTGGAGAGGGCGCTGAGTGAGCGCGGGGAGTGTTGTCTCCCACATACTGGAGAGGGCGCTGAGTGAGCGCGGGGAGTGTTGTCTCCCACATACTGGAGAGGGCGCTGTGTGAGCGCGGGGAGTGTTGTCTCCCACATACTGGAGAGGGCGCTGAGTGAGCGCGGGGAGTGTTGTCTCCCACATACTGGAGAGGGCGCTGAGTGAGCGCGGGGAGTGTTGTCTCCCACATACTGGAGAGGGCGCTGAGTGAGCGCGGGGAGTGCTGTCTCCCACATACTGGAGAGGGCGCTGAGTGAGCGCGGGGAGTGTTGTCTCCCACATACTGGAGAGGGCGCTGAGTGAGCGCGGGGAGTGCTGTCTCCCACATACTGGAGAGGGCGCTGAGTGAGCGCGGGGAGTGTTGTCTCCCACATACTGGAGAGGGCGCTGAGTGAGCGCGGGGAGTGCTGTCTCCCACATACTGGAGAGGGTGCTGAGTGAGCGAGTGGGGGACATTGAGGCTTGAGACACGGAGGAGGTACTCTCCTAGAGCTTAACCCATTAACGACTGACTATGCGTCTTCGCAACATTAGTGAAAACATTTTTTTTCTTATTCTGTAGTACGTTTTTTTCTATAATTTTTTTGTATATTGTAGACACACAAAGCTTCAATGTCTCCAGTGGAAAAAAAATTGTTTTTCTTTCGATGCAAGATTTTATAGTATAAATTTCTAAAGTTGTCATTTTTTTGCGATTTTTTTACTCTAATTTTGAAAAAATCTCACATATGGCAGAACAATTCAAAGGACTTCATGAAGAGACGCTTATGTTCGAGAAACATAAGTCTGCAAAATGGCATTAAAATATAAGGTTACTATTTTGTTTTTGTTTGTATAAATATGCATTTTTTGAAATGTTGCGAAAACGCAACGTCAGTCCAAAGCAGTGTCTTTATGAACATTTGTCCGAAAATAACGGATGTCGAAGAAAACGGTTTTTGACCGTGAATGAAGCATTAGAATATATGAAAGAGTTAGATCATAAAGATGTTTTTGAATTTTCATCAGGATGAAGACTGTCAAGGTCAAGCAGATATAGTAGTGCCCACCCCCAGACCTCCTGACTTACTGACCTACGAGGAATGCATTGATTTGCCGAGACCGAAAGACATGTCTAGTGATATGAAACTTTTTTCTTCAAAAAAACTTTAAAAATTTATCGGATTCGTCACAAAATGATAAACATTTGTCTAAATCACCGAAAAAAATATTGCTTGTAGAAATTTGGCTCCTATATGCACACTAATGCCTGCTGACAAAGAAACCGTAGAAAAAGCAAAAAAGGAAGTAATTATACTAAAATTGCATGATCTAGAGCCAGTAGAAGTATTTTTACAACTGTACAATCAGAATCTTTTAGAACATATTACTCAAGAAAGTATAAAATATGCACACTTCTGTTCCTATATTGAAGCGTTTTTTTGGATTTCTGCTTTACATTGGCTATGTATGTCTTCCTCAAGAGAGACTTTACTTTTGAGTTGCAAAAGATGTCAGTTGTCTATTAGTACGTACAGCACTAACACGTTCTATGCATACTACTATCAAACATAATTTGCATTTAGCGGATAACAATATATTGGATATAAAACAGATAAAATGGCTAAAGTTCGTTCGTGTGTAAACATTTTAAATGCCAATTTCATGCAGTTGTGTGTTTTTTTTTTCATCAAATCTTTCTATCGATGAACAAATGACTCCTAATTTGGTAGACATTCGTGTAAAATGTTTCTGAAAGGAAAACCCTTTCGTTTCAGGTATAAAATGTGGCGTTTGTGTTCTTTTGAAGGGTACTTATATCATTTTGATATGTACTCAAATAGATATGCAGATAAAACGACGGATCTGGATTGAGTGGAAACGTCTTTTAAGTGTAGTCGAAGTTTCTTCAAACCATTATGTATACTTTGACAACTTTTTACATCACATGTGCTGTTGTCGAAGTTGACAAAGTCGTGGTTTCATGCCAATGGAATGATCCGTGACAACAGATTATGAAAATGTCGTACTACATTTAATTATTATTCCTGTAATCAAAATGAAAAAAGAATCAAAATGAAAGAACATATGAGTTCGGGTCATAGTATCGCAGTAGTTCGTTGGAACGGAAATTCGGTTGTTACTCTATGGCCACAACTTTGATACAATCAATCCATCTTCAATGGCCAAGAGATACTCAAGAAAATAAAGAAATCCGCATCTGTCAAGCAACCTAAACTCATCGGGGATTACAACAAGCATATGGGTAGGGTGGACCTGCTTGATAATTTCATTGCAATGTATGGAGTGCAAGTAAAGGGAAATAAATGGTGGTGGCCTAGGATCCCACAAGTCGTACTATCGAGAAATATCCAACAAACTAACGAAAAATATGCAAAAATTGTAGTAGCCAAACAATAAATGCATATAAAAAATTTAATGTGCCGTTACATAGCAAGTGTTTCAAAGATTTTCATCTTTCCCAAAAGTAGTCGGTTTTGACTGACGTTGCGTTTTCGCAACATTTTGTATCTTTTATACAAATAAATGTTTTTTTTTTCAATTTACTTTTTTTTGTCTTAATTAGACTTTAATACGACTAAAAATGATTTTTGTTCATTTCCTTCAAGCGAAAAGTAGTGCGGTCGTTAATGGGTTAAGAAACCTTACCCCTAATTTGTACTAGGCTTCCTTAGCCTAAATGAGAGTGGTCCAACCACGACGTTGTTAAGTTTGTTGTAAATAAAGGTTGATTTTGTTGCAACGAAATTGAATAATTCAAATGCAGTCCACTAAAGAGTTATCGGACCAATTCAGGCAGTATTATATCTCGAAGGGGTTACATTCTAAAAGGGCATTGGAATCTCTTCAAAGAATTCGAATCTATGGAAAGGGGCAATGGAATCTCTTCAAAGGTTCCATTCTAAAGGGGCATCGCCGTCTCTTCTAAAAATTTTATTGTATGGAAAAGGGATAATGGAATCTCTCCAAAAGGGTTCTGTTATAAATGGCAATAGAATTTCTCATAAGAATTTATTCAATGAAAAAGAGCAATAAAATTTCTCTAAAGGTTTCAATTCAAAGAAAATTGGAAATGAAATCTCTCCAAATGTTACATTGTAAGTGCCTATGGAATCTCCTATTATTTTTTTTTATGGAAAGGGGGAACGTAATCTCTCTAAATGATTCTATTCTAATGAAAGGGGCAAAAGTATTTTTCCTACAGATTCTATTCTAAGTAAAGGAACATTCAAATATGTCCAAAGGATGCTTTAAGGATCGGGACAGTGGGCTTATAAGGAGAGGACAAACGAATAACTGCAAATGAGTCCAATTTCAAAGGAAAGCAACAATGTGAACTTTCAAAGGATTTTATTCTTTCTTGAAAGGGGGAATTAAATATCTCCTAGGGATTCTATCGTAAGAAGATTAACAAAGGAATCTCTCCAAACGAGTATAGTCGAAGGATAGGAACAATTAGATTTTCCCTAAAGATTCTATTCTAAGGAAGATTCTATTCTAAGGAAAGGGGCAGTGTTATGTCTCCGTGTGGTTCTATTCCAAAGGGGAATTGGAATGTCTCCCAAGACTTTTATTCCATGGACACGTGCAATGGAATATCTCTAAAGGATTCTATTATAAGGAAATGGGCAATACAATCTCTCCAAATGTTATATTCTAAGTGGCGAATAGAATCTCCCAAAAATTTTATTATTTGGAAAGGATCAAAGGAATCTCTCTAAAAGATTTTATTCTAAGGTAAGGTGTAAAGGAATATCTCTAAAGTGTTCTATTTTATGGTAAGGGGCAGTGTTATCTCTCCACGTGGTTCTATTCTAAACTTGCAATGGAATCTGTCCCATGAATTTCATTGTATGGAAAGTGGAAATGGAATATTTTTGAGGGTTCTATTCTAATAAAAGGGGCAATATTATTTCTCTTAAGGGTTCTATTCTAAAGGGGCAATGGAATCACTCTCAAGAAATTATTCAATGGAAAGGGACAATGGATATTTTAAAGGATACTTTTCTAATGAAATTGGCAATGAAATATTTCCAAATGTTATATATAGTAAGTGCCCCATAAAAAGAATCTCTCGAGAATTTTATTCTGTGGAAAAGGGCAATAGAATTTATCCAAAGAATTTTTACCTATCTAAAAGGGCAATGGAATCTCTGCAAAGGTGCCATTCTAAAACGACAATGACATCTCTCCCAAGAATTTTATTCTATGGAGAGGGGTAATGGAATCTCACATAATGTGTCTATTTTACAGAAAAGGACAATGAGATCTCTTCATAGGATTCTATACAAAGGAAAGGGCATTGAAATGTCTCCAAGGGATTCTATCATAAGGAGAGAGGCCATAGAATCTTTCCTAAGCGTTCTATTCTAATATCTCCCAAAAATTGTATTCAAAGGAAATGGGCACTAGAATCTCTCCTAATAATTCTATTCTATGGAAAGGGTAATGGAATATTTCCAAAGTGTTCTATTTTAAAAAGACAATGGAAAATGTCTAAAGAATTTTGGTTCTTTAAAAAGGGGCGATTGAATCTCTCCAAATGTTATGTTCTAAGTGTACAGTGGAATTTACCAAGAATTGTATACCATAGAAAGGGGCAATGGAATCTCTCCAAGAAATTCCATTCAAAAGAAAGGAGTTGCGGAATATCTCCAAAGGGTTGCATTTTACGGTAAGGGGCAAGGTTATCTTTCCATGTGGTTCTATTATAAACGGGCAATGTAATCTCTCCCTAGAATTTTATTGTGTGGAAAGTTGAAATGGAAATTCTCTAAAGGACTTTATTCTATGGAAAGGGGCAATGTGATTTTTCCAAATGAGACTATTTTGGAGAAAAAGCAATGTGATTTCTCCAAAGGATTCTATTCTAAGGAAAGGGACATGGAAATATCTCCAAAGGAATTTTAAGAAGGGAGGCAATAGACTTTCTCTAAAGGTTTCTCGTTCTATAGGGCAATGGAAATGGACACGAGAATCTCCCCAAATGATTACATTCGACTGAAAGGAGCAATGGAATATCTCCATAGGGTTCTATTCTAAAAGGACACTGGTAAAGCTCCAGATAATTTTATTCTCTGCAAAAAGGCGATGGAATTTCTCCAAAGGATTCTATTCTAAGGAAAGAGATATTGAAATCTTTCCAGGAATACTTTTGTATGAAAAGGGGTAATGGAATCGCTCCAAAGCAGTCTATTCGAATTAAAGAAGCAATGAGATCTTTAATAAAAATTATATTCTTAGGTAAGTTGCAGTAAAATATATCCAAATGAATCTATTGTTAAAGCAAAGGGGTAATAGCATATCGTCAATGGATTCTATCGTAAGAAGAGGGGCAATGGAATATCTAGAAAGGATGTATTCTAAGAGGACAATGCAATCTCCCAAGAATTCTATTCTATGGAAAGTTGCAATTGAATCTCTCCAAAAGATTCTATTCTAAGGAAAGTGGCTATGGAATATCTCCAAAGGTTTCTATTCTACGGAAAGGATTAGTGTTTTCTCTCCATGTGGTTCTATTCTATACGGGCAATGGAATATCTCCCTAGAATTTTATTGCATGAATAGCGGAAAAATACTCCAAAGGGTTCTATTCTAAGAAAAGGGAAAATATTATCTCTCAAGGGGTTTTATTCTAAAGGGGCAATATAATCTCTCCCAAGAATTTATTTATTGGAAAGGGGCAATGGAATCTCTCTAAAGGATTCTATTCTAAGGAAAGTAGCAATGATATCTCTCCAAATGTTATATTCTAATTGCCCCATGGAATCTCCCAAGAATTTTATTCTATCGAAAGGCGCAAAGCGATCTCTCCAAACTAATCTATTCTAAAGAAAGTGGTAAAGAACTATCTTCAAAATGTACTATTTTGCGGTAATGGGCAGTGTTATCTCTCCATGTGGTACTATTCTAAACGGGCGATGGAATAACTCCCTAGAATTTCATGTATGGTAAGTGGAAATGGAATATCACCAAGGTGTTCTATTCTAAGGAAAAGGGCAATTTTTATGTTTCGAATTCTATAAGGGCATTGGAATCTCTCCCAAGAATTTTATTCAATGGAAAAGTGCAATGGAATCTCTCCAAAGGAGTCTTTTCTAGAGAAAATAATCAATTGGATCTCTCCAAAGGATTCTATTCTATGGAAAGGGACATTGAAATATCTCCAAAGGATTCTCTTGTAGAAAGAAGTGAGGCAATGGAATGTTTCCCTTTAATTTTGTTGTATGGAAAGTGGAAATGGAACCTCTCTAAAAGATTCTATTCTAAGGAAATGAGCAATAAAATCTCTTCAAATGTTATACTCTAAGTGGCCCATGGAATCTCCCAAGAATAATTTTCTATGGAAAGGGGCAATGGAATCTCCGATTCGATTGTAAGAAGGGTGGCAATCGAATCTCTCTAAAGGGTTCAATTCCAATGGGGCAATGGAATCTCTCACAAGAATTTTATTCAATGGAAATGTGAACTGGAATCTCTACAAATAGTTCGATTCTTTGGAACGGGGCAATTGAATATTTCCATAGTGTTCTATTCTAAAAGGACAATAGAAAATCTGAAAAGAATTTTATTCTATGTAATGGGGCGATGGAATCTTTCCAAAGAATTATATTCTAAGTAAAGGGACATTGAAGTTTCTCCCAAGAATACTATTTCTATTCTAAAAGGACAATGGAAAATCTACAAATAATTTTATTGTATGGAAAATTGCAATGGAATCTCTTGAAACGAGTCTATTTGAAGGAAAGGGACATTGATATTTTTTATTAAAAATTCTTTTCTAAGGAAAGTTGCGATGAAATCTATACAAAGGGTTATATTTGAAAGGAGCAAAGGAATCTCTTGCAACAAATTTTTAATACGAAAAGGGGAAAGGAATCTCTCCAAATGATTCCATTCTAAGGAAACGGGCAATGGAATCTCTCCCTAGAATTTTATCGTACGGAAACTGGCAATAGAATCGCTCCAAAGGATTTTATTCTAATGAATGGGGCAACGGTACTTTTCCTAAAAATTATGTTCTAATGAAAGGGGCAAAGATACGTTTCCAAAAAATTCTATTGTAAAGAAAGAGGCATTGAAATATATCCAAATTATTCTATTTTTTAAGGAAAGAGGCAATTGGATATCGTTAAGGGATTCTATTGTAAGGAGAGGCAAAGGAATAACTGGCGAACGAGTACGTTCAAAGGAAAGGAACAATGTGAACTATTCCAAAGAATTCAATTTCTTCTCGAAAGAGACAAGGAAATATTTCCAAGGGATTCTATCGTAAGATGATTAACAATAGAATCTCTTTTAACGAGTGTATTCGAAGGAAAGGAAGAATGGGATTTTCCTTCTGATTCTTTTCTAAGGAAAGGAAGTATCTGATTTTTCCTACTAATTCTATTATAAGGAAAGGAGAGATGAAATCTCTCCAAAGGTTTCATTCTAATGGGGCACAGGTATCTTTCGCAAAAATGTTTTATTCCATGAAAAAAGGCATTGAAATCTTTTCCAAGGATTCTATTTATTCTATGGAAAAGGGCAATGGAATCTCTCTAAAGGATTTTATTTATTCTATGGAAAAGGGCAATGGAATCTTTCTAAAGGATTCCTTTCTAATTAAATGGGCAGTGAAATATCTTCAAAGTTTTAATTCTAAGATGGCAATGGAATCTCCCAAGAATTCTATTCTATGGAAAGTTGCAATTGAATCTCTTCCAAAGATTCTATTCTAAGGAAATATGCATTTATTCAAGGAGTATATTTGAAGTCAAATAGCAATGTGACTTTTTCTAAAGATTATATTCTAAGGAAAGGGGCAATAAAATCTTTCCAAAGGGTTCTATTTTAAAGTCACAATGGTATCCCTCCAAAGAATTTTATTCCGTGGAAAATGGCAATTAAATCTCTCCAAAGGAGTATTTTCTAAGGAAAAGGGCATTGAAATATCGCCAAGGGATTTTATCGTAAGAAGGGAGGGAACAGAACCTCTCTTAAGGGTCTCATTCCAATACGGCAATGGAATCTCTTTCAAGAATTTTAGTCAGTGGAAATTCTTCAAATTTTTCTGTTCTATTGAAAGTGGCAATGGAAAATTTTCAAAGGCTTCTTTTCTAAAAGGACAATGAAAAATCTCCAAGGAATTTAAGGGTATCTCTCCAAAGCAATCTATTCTATTTAAAGGGGATATGGGATATTTCCAAAATATTCTATTCTATGGAAAGTGGCATTGAAATATGACTAAAGGATTCCATTCGTTAAGGAAAGTGGCAATGGAATATCGACAAGTGATTCTATCGTAAGGAGAGGGGCAAATGAATCTCTCCAAAGGAGTCTATTCTAAGGAAAGGAACAAAGTGAGCTCTCGAAAGGATTCTATTTTTTCTGGAAAGGGCAATGAACTGCCAAATGTTAAGCACGAAAGATAAAATGCGAAAAAAACGACAAGAACAACTTTGATTGACCCGAAATGCAACAGGAAAATAGCAAATAGGTTTATACATGAAACAAAACAAAGAATTAAATACAAAGATGAAAACAATATTGAACTTTCACAAATTATAAGATAAAGTCACACTGGACTCATTAACAAAAAAATCCAAAACAAATAAACAAAACCGCAATTAATAGGGTATGTGACCACCCATCATCCTAATACAATGTTTACAGTGTATGACCATGTTTTCTATGAGGTGATGAACCACCCAAGAGTCAAGTAATCGCCATTCCTCGTGTAGAGCAGTTTGCAACTCTGTGAGAGTAGATGAGGGTGGGAAACGTGCAGACACAGCACGGCCGAAATCACCCCAGAGATTTTCAATGGGATTAAGGTCAGTCCAGTACGCCTGCCAAACGATACGCGCTATCCCTTCACTCTCCAGGCAGTCGTCAAAGAAGCCAGCCCTATGGGGACGAGTATTATCATTCATTAAAACGAAAGGAGGTCCAAATTCTGCAATTTCTAGGACTTCATCCTGATACCGGACAATCGCCACTGTCTATAGATATGCAAGTCGGTGCCATATCCCAACGAAATAACAGCCCACATCATGATGCGTCCACCTCGGAATGCGTGATGTTCGTTGATGTTCAGGGGCCGATTGCGTGTGCCTTGTTCTCTCCAGACCCTTGTTCGTTTGTCATCTGGCGCCTGGGCAAATCTCGACTCATACGTGAACATAACGTTAGCCTAATCAGACACAGTCCAATTCACATGTTGCCGACACCACTTTCATCGAGTCCCTCTAGATTGGACGGATAAAGGAACACAAACTCGTGATACCCGGGCGTACAGTGCATTCACGTGTAGACTTTGGTGCACAGTAGTGGCAGATATCGTCTCACAAATAGACATTGCAACCATAGATGTCACACGTGATGAGGTCGCTCTTCTATTCGCTTCGTTACAAAAGCAATATATTGATCTTTTGCAGGGGTAGTAACACTTGGGCGGCCATGCACAGGTCTTCGGACAACTGTTTGCCTCGTATGGAATTGCTTCCATAATCGTGAATTGACGGAATGATGAACTCCAAAAATAGCAACATCAGTGATTGATTGCCCAGCTTCAAGGCGTCCCACAGAACGCCAGCGCTCACGATCTGCCATTGGTCTTCTGGAAACCATAGAAACACGACTGTCTTAAAAACTAATCTTTCGAAACTCTAAACACTTTTTATCAGCACTTACATGCAACTCCTCTAAGCCTTCACAATGCTGGCTTCTTAGACTACTGCCATTTTTGCATATTTCTCGACTCGAAAAAGTGATTGGCTGTTACATTGCATAAATTTGGCTGTTGCATATTTGCATACTTCCATATGTCTCTACAGCAAATTGCAGCCTCTCAAATTCTAGTTAGCTTCTGGGAATGAACATTTTCCTCTCCGTGCTTTACTTTTGTCAGTGAGTGAATTTAAAAGGAAGTTCTATTGTAAGAAAAGGGGCAATGTAATCTCTCCAAAGGAATGTAATCGAAGGAAAGGAGCAATGGCAATATTCCTAAAGATTCTTTTCTAAGTAAATGTGCAATGAAATCCCTCTAAAGTGTTCTATTCTAAAGGGGCAATGGAGTCCCTCCCAAGAAAATCATTCTATGAAAATGGGCAATGAAATCTCTCCAAAAGATTTCTATTCCAAGGAAAGTGACAGTGGAATTTCTCCAAAGGTTTGTTTACTAAAGAGTCAATGGAATTTCTCCAAAGGTTTGTTTACTAAAGAGTCAATGGAATTTCTCCAAAGGTTTGTTTACTAAAGAGTCAATGGAATCTGTCGTCAGAATTTTATTCGATGGAAAGAGTTCCGTTCTTCCGTCTGTTCCGTTTGAAAGCGAGAGGATCATTGGTGTTAAGAAGCGAGAGGGCAATCGTTCTGTTGTCCGTCCGTTCTGGAGATGTGTACTGCTTCTTTTCTTGTCTGTGAATAAATGTTCTTCGTCCTAAAATTTGATTGTTTCCTGAGTGTATGCTAGGTGAGTGAGCTGGCTTGATGAATATGCTATATTCATTGATAGTTTTGGAGGCGATTACTTATTCGTTATCAACACAATATTCAAATAATTAATTTAATTGAGTCGATATCAAATGCTGCACGATAAAATATTGATAAATAAATTAGTGCTTCAAATTTGCAGAATCGGCTCCTGCTCTACTTATTCTAAACTCATTTATTTCCATTAGCGTTCGAAGGAGATGCTAGTTGTTACCTACGGCCAGTTGATGCACGAATTAAAATATTGTTAGCATAGTTCCTTAAAATTCTATGTTCGGGTTACATGTCGATGAAACGGTCAATGCCGCTGTCCCATCTGGAGCGTTGGAATATGTGTCACCATATGCCCATATGAGTTAATATTAATTGTTTTCTACATCCATCCAAAGCGTACTTTTAAAAATATTATAGACTGCCCAGTTGGTTGGGGCTTTATGGCGCAAGGGTCCCATTTGGTCACGCTTCACTTGACGCAAGACGTATAAGGTACAGCTTTAGTCTACGTTTATAGCGGTGGCAACAGCCTTGGGGTTTTTTTTGGCGTAATTCTAGTAACGAGTAAGGGCAGATTAAGGCAACCCATCGGTATAACGTGATTGCGGTTTTTATGGCAACCTTGTCAAGCGGAAAGTTTGATTTTCCTTTTGAATATTCTAGAAAGTTCTTTTAAAATCCATAAAACTGTCGTTTGATTAATATATTTTTTTAAATGTTGACAAATGTGTTGCCGAAGCTTATTACTTTCAGTTTTAAGAAGAAAATTATTTTTGAAATAATTCTTTCCTTGGCGACTTTAGAAGCGCTCACAAAAACCCACCAAGGCCCTTGCCACCACTATAAACGTAGACTGCAGCTGTAGCACGTATAATATCAAGTAATGGTCATACACGCATACACAAATAAAGTTTTAGTGACACAGAACACAGAACAAACCGATGTGAAATGGGGGCCAATCTAAACACAAAACGGAATTTCGAGTTATCTACAAAAGGATTAACTCTCGATGTCTTGTGAAGGAAAAAATGGCAGAATGGGACATAGATGGTTAACCCTCCAAGTGGTTATGACGAGGTATCACGTCCATCAATATCAGACCATTTTTGTTAATGACGAGATACCTCGTCATCTAGATATTGCCAATTTTTTAATGATGACGAGATCAAGTTCTTGTCAGTTTTCTTCATATTTTGAGATATCTCGTCATCACAACCAGGATTGATAATCGCAAGGAGGATTGATAAATATTCCCTAAACAAAAATTGTATCAAGTTGACCGTTTCTTCTTATCACTCCATACCTTTCAAATACGTATCGACTCATTTCTTCGCAATTTTTCCCAATCCAGAATGCATCCATGGTACTGTCGTCCTCACACCAGTTTTGCCATTATTTTTGTTTACAATTTTCGTACATTGCTGATTGTTTGAACCATAGAATAGAAATATAAATACACTGAGTACCGCTATTAAGAGAAGCTTCAAAAAGTCCAATTTGGCTTACATCATATCCCCTCGTTTGGCGATATTACATCTCTTCAAATACATGCCGACGCGTTTCTTCACAATTTTTCCCTATCTGGAATGGATCCATGGTACGGCCGTCCTCACACAAATTTTGCCATTACTTTTGTTTACAGTTTTCGTACATTGCTGATTGTTTAAACCATAGAATAGAAATAGAAATAGACTGAGCACCGCTATTAAGAGAAGCTTCAAAATGTCCCCCGACGTGTTGACTAGTAGTCGTGTGACAGCTCAGTGATGTACTGATTGCAGTGATCAATTTGGCTTACATCATATTACATCGTTTGGCGATATTACATCTCATGACAGGTCATTTGATTATAGTGCAAGACTGGTGAAAAATGGTGACTTTACCAATGTTTTCTTCTATGTCTTGCAAACCAATCAGATGATGAGTCAACTGATGGGCTTAATATCTCATCCCGTAAGCAAATCAGATTAAAATTATTCGTTCCCCCCCCAATCAGACGGAAGAGTATGAGTCATCAACCTACTAATGAAATAGATGGATCATGTGGGCATAGTCGCTGTCGTAAATTCTCTTAACTCTTAGACTACTGCCGGTACAGCAGTTGTACTTTGTTCACACCAAGAAAGAATTTATACTACTGCCTGTGTACTGCAATTGTACCTTCAAAGTTATAAAAATCGCGCCAAGAAAAAATTTTAAACTACTGCCGGTACAGCAGTTGTTTCTTGCAATTTATACGAATCGTGCCAGTTATATCAAGAACCGAAGTCAAAAATTAAAGGTAAATCACAAATCGAATATCTGATTGACTATGGTAGCGTAGAGTAGAGTATTCTTGCTTTAACCAGCACTCACGTGACACGTCTTGAATCCGAGCAAATGGAAGGAATTGTAGGAAGCTTCGGGCACGTGCTTCGTTTATTTCATCTTTATAACGATGATAAATGTCACTTACTATAAGAGTTTGGGTCACATGGTTCTGTCACATTAAAAGGTGACTATTGCTCACTCTACATTTGACCTAACTAGGTCTTTTAAATCGTCCGGGATTTTGGCACATGCAATTGGTAAGGAGGCATAGTCAGATACTTGTGCCTCTCGAAAAGTGTGGATAGATCAGTGTCCCATAATTCCAATGAAATCTCAGCCTATTGGAATTAAGGATCTACCATCGTGTTGAGCAGGGATGGCCAACCTGTGGCGCATGCGCCAAACTTGGCGCATTGGATGATTACAAGTGGCGCTTTGCATTATTTTGCATCTTTATTCTTTTGAAGTATGCGCCATAACTCAAGATATTTTCAACACCATAGTACTCTCAGTTCAATTCATAGAGCTTTCTTACTCCTCATTTCGTCGCAAATTTTTGAGTTTGCAAATTATACTCTGTGTGATACGACATACTTGTGATCTGTTTGTTCTTTTTCAAGATTTTTTGAACTTTTGAATTTTTTTTTACACTCCTGATATCTATCACTGTGCAAAAGAAAATGAGCAAAAAGTATGAGAGAAAAAGTCAATTTAACGAACAGTAAGAAAATGAGTTATTTACAGCAAGTCCATCAGGAAAATCGTTTTTTTTTTTGCATTGTTTGTGAAACTACTCTTTCACATAATAGAAGACATGATCTTAATAAACACTATAAAACACAGCATCAGGCTAACATAGAAGGAAAAATTAAACTTGTTCTCGGATCGGAGTTACGTAAAGAATGTGTGACTAAAAAAAGGAAGAAATCAGAAAACAAAATATTTTTGTTAATGTAAGTTGTTAAGACGAGGCGATGACAGAAGCGTCTCATGAAATTGCTTTAGCATTGGCGAAAAAAAAAACTATTCTGACGGAGAAGCATTGTTTCCAAATATTTGCACGCCATCTTGGTTATAAAGGTATTGAAAAGATATCAGACGAAATTGCTTTACCAAGGCAGTCTAATACGAGATGTATTGTTGAACTCTCTCTGGGTGTATTTCAACAACTGGAAGACTTTTCTCTAGCTTTGGATGAATCAATGGACATATTTGATGTAGTCCAGTTATAAGCATTTTTATAAGAGGAATTGATTATAATTTTAATGTCTTTGAAGAACTTGCCAGTCTGGAGTTATTGCATGATGAAACAAGAGGATCAGAGGTATTTAAAATGTAAAATCATGCCAAGAAAATCTAAATAAGATTATTGTACTAATAAGTATGTATACTGACGGTACCCTGTAAATGGCACTACAACTTTGCTTGGAAAATTTTTTTAATCGTATTGCACTAAAATATCCTTGTATTATACACCAAGAGACAGTGTGTGTAAAATTTTAAAAAATGCAGCATGTTTTGTTACCGGTAGTGAAATGTGTGATTAAAATTAAAACAAGAACATTAAACAGCCGAGAATTCAGAGAATATTGAGAGATTAGATTTGGAATATGGTGAACCTTTTCTTTATTGTGAGGTGCGCTGGCTTTCTAGAGGACAAGTTTTGAGTAGATTTTAGAAATTAAAAAATGTTTTTTTTTTTTTAATTTTTGAGAACAGTAAATTGAAAATTCTTGATGAAAGAACCTGAGAAAAGAATTTAATAACAACTGGCTATGTGAATTGGCATTTTTAGTTGATGTAGTAGCCATCTCAATTATCTAAATTCGACGCTACAAGGCAAGAAGAAATTATATCCTAGTTTAGTAAATAGCATTAATTTATTTAAAATGACATTAAATCTGTTCATCTCTCAGTTAGAAAATCAGGATTTCGGTCAATTTCGACAGTTGAAAGAGCAGAGGGGATGTGCTGCGGATAATAACAATTTGACCAAATATATTAAAATTAGTTATTACAAGGGTCATTTGAAAGTCGTTTTCTTGATTTGGCTACAGAAGAAAACTACATGCTCGCATTAATAAAGCATTTTCATTTAGTGAACAAAACGTAATGAAGATGCCTAGTAACATACAAATGGTACTTATTGATTTCAAAACAAATTCATTATTGAAATTGAAGTTTACTGAGCTTTATTATTCAGAACAAAATGCATCTGACATGATTAATTTCTGGCTTTAATTGCACTGTAAACACTTTCTGGAACTAAGAAAATTTGCAGAAAGTTATATATGTCGTGTTGAAACGACATACAGATGTGATCAAGCTTTTTCATCCATGAAATTTACTACAAGGAAAACGAGGTCGCGAATGACTGATTCAAATTTGAAGAATTCTCTGTAATAGATATTGTTTTACAAACAATATAGTTAAATAATTTAAAATGTTAAAAATGTCGATAAATATACTTTTATTAAAATGTATGGTGCATCTGAACTCGTATGTGAAAAAAAATTGGCTCATGTTATGTAAAAGGTTGGCCACCCCTGGTGTAGAGGAAGTTAGGCCCCGTGGAGTAGGTAGGCCACTTCCCCATTGACTCCATCTGACCTTCATACCGCGTGGTGGGGGGAAAGCGTTACATCTAGGGCACATACGCTTCACACATACGCTGGCCTGTTTAATCCCTGTAGCTTCATTTCTATTCGAAGCGATTTGGTGTCCAAATTGACGAGAACGACGAGTTCTACAGTTCTATTTCATTGATAGACAGTTTAAACCATTTGTGTGGAAATTGTGCGGAGTGGAAAATGACGATGGTGTCGAAGATTTCACTATGAAGCCAAAGTATCACACTAAACTTCAATTGTGGCATGGGAAACGTAAATATGTTAAAATAGCAGCTTAAAAGACTTACAGATGTTATACCCTGATCTTAGTGGAGTTAAGTGTATTAGTGTTAATTTAAGAGTAATTTTCAGGATTTAGATGAAAATGAATGTTAGAATTGCGCGTGTATGTTCAAAAATTTTGTTTTCCGTTTCTAGTAACGTGCAGTTACATGACATTCAACTTTTGACGTGAAAGTGTAAGACAATACGATTATGTTTCATTATTCTAGAGATGCTAGCTTCGATTTCGCTACATCCTCTATACCCAAGAAATGTAAGAATCTTAAAATAAGAACTGGACAAAATAGAGAAAAATACACTTTGGATCTTGTTAAATAAATCCTCCAGTGAAGGAAAAATAATATATGCTCCAGAGTCTCCTTTTCTATTGTACAAAAAGGTATTTGTATATGATGGAGCCTGCGGAAATAGGCTTGAGTGATTATGTGATCCATTTTTGCAATAAACTGTTGTTCCATTAATTAAATACTTACCTACCATTTTGGTCTTAGGTAAGCAAAGGTGTTACGAGTCGAGAAAGATATTCGTAAACTAGACATGGTCTTAGACTCTTGCAGGTAGAAGAGGATATAATCGTGTACAACATCGACTGAAATTGTTATAATATTATCATGTATCTATTTCAAAATGGTTCATAGCAATTACTGGTAATTTTTAAAGTAATGTGTGGTTAAATGCGATTCAATGCAAATTTTGACTTGAAAGAGTTATATTTGTGTAAAATGTGGATTAAAATTGTTTCGATTTAATTATATCAATCCTTTTAGGAGATTTCTAGGACTTCAAAGTGGTTTGTGTAGCCAATGAAGTCTTTCAGCATCGACCCATGGGTGAAAGCGTCTCTTCTGACCACCCTCTTTTATAAGAAGCAGAAAATGAAAATACAATTGAGTGACAGGATTGGTTTTGTGAAATAACTCTGAGGGTATAGTGCGGCTCCGGATAGAAGGCAGTTGACCTTGGGTCAGTCGATTTTTTGAAAAAGATAAAGCTCGTTAGGAAAAGAGTGTCATACGCTAAAGCATGAATGTTGAAGGTAGTACATGTTTTCCCCCCACCAACGAGTTATGACAGCTATCGGTTTAGGCTCCGAACGAAGCAAAATCCCGTGCTAATGACGGCAACTCTGAAAGCCGGTTGTTGAGGTTACATAGTTCAAATCCGTATTTTCCATTTGCAATGTAAAGTCTCGTTTTTTGTCTATTTCACACACATTCTAGTATTCATAAGTTCACAAAATGCTTTTAGTTGAAAGGTGAGGTGTGTGTGTGTTTGAATATGTTTTTCATCTTTTGCATTAAAATGGATTGTAATGAATACCAAAGAATTAACAAAATATTATTTTTTATCAACAGATATATACAATATATGACAATTTCTTATAGTTTCCAATCCTTTTTTTTATACCATTCTTAAATCTGAGTTCGACTTTTGGTTCAAAGGTGAAACTTTCTATATTGTGTACATAAAATTGAGCTGAAACTAATAGTTTATGTAAATAAATACCCAAGTGTCAATTAAAATGATAAAAACATGAGACTACTTTGAAATCATAATGGATTGATCTGTTTGAATAAATATCTACTGAAAATCATTTATTCAATCAATTTTTTCAATATGAAATAAACCACAATAATTAGACAGAAATAACTTTCGGTAGAAATAAAAGATCCATTTATAAAACACATAAGATAGAAGTTGCTTTAATAATCCAATATTTTTAAAAACACATGTATATATGTAATGGACATCTCACCACAAATATGTTTAGGAGTTCTAAACACTGAAAGGATGTGACTGTGTAATGTTTTACAATAATTATTTATTTTCTACACAGAAATATGCACCTGAGTTAAATATTTTCTATTGATCAATGGAATTCATTTTATCCCAATTAGCATTATATTTTGATTTTAAGGACTAAATTTTCCAAAAATTCGTTTTGTTATAACACAAGCACTGGTGTAAAATACAATTTTATTGTTTCTATGTTTTTAATTTTCACGATTTTGTGGCATATATTTAGAATAATTTTTGTATAAGTTCATAACGGAATCTTTCGAATTTCAAAGTATTTTATACATTCTTGTAATTTTATCTAATGTTACTCTTATAATTTAGTTACAAGAATAACAATGTAAAAGATTAATCCTTTGTTCAGTTGAAATAATGCTATACATAATGTACTATTAAAAACGTATTTTCGAACAATAACAGACCATTTTTTAAGCTGAAACAATCACAATTTTATGAACTTTGAATGAGATGAGACGTATAACTTTTTGCGGAATATATCTACTGCGAACTGTATAGAATTCATCAACTGCAAAGTATTTACAAGGCTCTACTAATCTATCTTTTGGATCTCATTAAGTAAGTACAATCATCATACATTAGCTTTTTTTTAAAATTAAGTCTGGAATTTTTAATCTTCGTAACCAGCATACAGTGAGATAAGCAGATGATGCATTTTCTTCCGCCGCTATACAGGTGATTAAGATGCTTTAAAAAATGTTTGTAAACATACAACTTTCATTAAAAGAAAGGATTGAGCCCTGGTATAAATGCTTGATACATTACTTAAGTTGTACGCAAAATGTTTTTTCCAATGAAACTTTTGATTGTATTGTATCTTAATTGTGAAAATTTTAATTGAACTGTTTCTTCAAGTTCAATTTGTCAAATAAAAAAAATCTTGTTTTGGAGATTTGTTTGAATTTAAATTTGGCTCAAACAACTTTCTCTCAGAAACAAATGCTCGCGTAAAATAAAGACACAATTTAATAAAAGCTCCTTCTCATTTCGTAACTTTAGAGAAGTTCACTAACCTTTTGGAGTTAAAGGATAAAGCTTAAGAATATTATTTTTTTTACATATGAACGCATATAATTGGAATTTAATCCATGTTTTGTGGAATTGTCTTAAGTGACGACCATTTTTGAAGGAGTACCAAATGGGCGGCCATCATTGCTCCTAACATAGGACAGCACAGTTTATATCCATGCCTTGACCCCGGATTCGAACCGGGAACCTTTCGATCCAGAGGCCAAAACCTTAACCACTTGACCGGTTGGTCGGCTGGATTATGAATATATATTTATATATACATATAATTTAAATGCTGAAATAATTTTATTAATTTTGATGCAGGAAATTCTTTTTGATTTTGGAGACATTTTGTACTCTACACTAGCGTTATTGACAATAAAAGAGAATCCTTACAGCATATGGGCTAAAACACTATTGCATTCAGAGTCGAAGTACTTAAAAACTTATTGGACCGGATGCAAAAGATGCTGATATCACCTTTCATCCTTTATAGGACCGGGAATCCTAAAGAAAATTTATGCACGGTGAAGTGAGAAAAATACTTCGCGGTACAGCTTCAGGCTACGTTTATAGCGGTGGCTACAGCCTTGGGGCTATTTTTGGCGCATTTCTAAAGTCGCCAATGAAAGAATTATTTTAAACGAGCCATTGAAATCAAATGACTGTTTAACGAATTTTTAAAGAAATTTCTGAAATATACAAAATGAAAATATAAACTTTCGACTTGTCGAGGTTACCATAAAAGCCGCAATAGCTGTTATGCAGATGGGTTGTCATAACTCGCTACTAGAAGTGAGCCAAAAAAAAAAACGCCAAGGAAGTTGCAAGGTCGCGCAATTTATGTTGAACCAAATACTCCCTTAATTATTTTCAAAAATGCTTTGCATTCCTATTTCATGGGGTTGCACTAGCCCCACTTGTACACCAGTGAATGATTTGTATCAAGTGCTGATGCTAGAAATAAAAAAAATTCTAATGACGATATATCTCGTTCATCAAGAAATAACTAAGTTTGATAATGCCGTGTAATATCCCAAACAAGATATCGCAGATTATTTTATAGTGAGATAAGGATCTAATTAGTTTATTTTTCTAATTACGAGATAATTTGTCCATTAAGAAATGATAAGTTTGCGAACGCCGTTTAGATATCTCGTCCATCAACATCTGGTCTGTTTTGCTAATGACGCGTTAACTGGTCAAGAGCACCACGAGGAGGGTCGAACAGAAATCTTGGATTAAAAATACAAATATTTTATTCATTTAAAAAGTAAATGTATCAGTTCGTTGAGTTGATTAATATTTTACATGTATTTGTAAGACAAATTTATGACTGTAGTCAGTAATTAATGTAATGATTTACAAGAGCCCTGTTGTAAAATTACAAAGTAGAACATAGGGCCTTCTTAAATTTCTCTTGCTAAGCTGATTGCGATGAAACTCTCGAACAGACTTCAGATTCAGTTTTGTAACACTTCTCTTTTTATAACATTTAATAATTTTACTTGTATTAAACAAGTGTATGATTCTGTACAAATTCACTGAACACAAAAAGTAAGGTGTCCTTATAGTGTGTTATCTTCGATCAAATTATCTGTGTAGTATAGTAAAATAAATTATCCTGTTCATTTATACATAAATTACTCTTCTTTTAGATCTTTAGAATGTCGCCTAAAGAATTCATGACATCACTTACTATCATTACAATTTTGATAAATACCTGGAATATCCTTTTCAAGTTAAATATTCCAAGCCTCTTTTCTCAAATCGTAATAGTATATTTTCTTACAAATTTGGCAAAACGAAAAACCACTGGACAACAAAAACCGAAGAAGAACCAAAGGATCACTGTAAAAATTACCGCCAACAAGATTATCCAAACCAGTACAACTACAGATGACGCAGGAACGCAAACGGATTTCAAAGACAATGGCCATCCAAAACCGAAGACGAATGAAAGGTCCGCTGTAAAAATTACCGCCGACAAGATCATCCAAACAAGTACAACTACCGATGATGCAGATACCCAAACGGATAGCCAAGAACAAACATCTTATTCAACAACAGCCACTCCAAGTCCACTTCAAAGCGAAGATACGACACCAGTTCTAGCCCCATCCTCACCTACAACTTCTATGGACAGTCTTAAAATGGTGATCAACGAAAATATTATCTTAATGGAAAAAGAATTGGAAAACTACTATCGTTGCAATAGCGCAACACGAAACGACATAGAACCTGCACCTACCTATCCTCCACCCCGCTGGATATCGTCTGAATCTGAAATGCTTCAATACATACGAGACTGGAATGACGCCTCAGATAAAATATCAGGAAACAAATACAGACATTCTGGACTTTCGTCACCGCCATATCTGTCAGAAGAAGAATTTCAAGAACCCTTTGAACCGGTAGTCAAGAAAAAGAGAATTGGAAGAAAAATCAAAAAGCAATTAACCAAGACGAAAATTGGCAAACTATTCAAACGGTAAGGAGAAACAAGTTTCTTCCGATTATCAGACTCTCTCTGTAAAAATATGTTTAATTTACAATACGTTATTTTAACCTCCTGGTGGTTATCTGGAGATATGTCGTTCTTATAAGAAATTAGACCAAATATATTGAACTCTCCGTCATAAAAACATTAGGTAATACCTTGATTGCAGGATAGGTCGTCATTAGCAAAATTGGTATTGTCTAAATGGATGAGGTATCGTCTTGTGATCCCTTGGAGTTTAAATATGAAATATCTGAAAATAAGCCGGAAAACAACAACCCTGAATAGTAACACCAATTTTATAAGAAACTAGCCACTACGTGGCCAACACGGCGTTGCCAGTGGCAGTTCTTATCGTGGGGTCAGGTGTGACAATTGCTCGCTGGTGATTGTACACATTCCTATTTGTTTTGGTTACTGTTCCAACACCACAAGCACCGCTGTGATGGTCTCAAAGTGGCTAGTAATAAATAAATGCCAATCAATTAATTACTGAAAAATCTTCTTGATACTGAAAACATTAAAAAGGAAAAACAACAATTTTAAAAATGATTCACACCTCTACCCGACATGACACGGCTTACAATTGAAAAATTATTTCTTTAAAGAAAATCACATTTAAGACATCGATCTGGTATAAAATTTTCAGCAGATTTCAAATTCGTTGACATTTTCCCTCTATCTTTCACGATTACGAAGATCGAAAACCTGAAATATTCTTTACAGTCCAAAGTTGAAATCACTAGCAAGAAAGTTATACTAATCAACACAGTAAATCAAAACACGCTAAAATCGGAAATCCATTACGATGTAGAAAACACAAAAGCTATTTTTCTTAATTTGGTATGGTTTCAAAGGCATTGGGACGAAAAACGCAGAATCTGATAATTGCATGCTGGTAAAAGATCGGTCCACGGTTAATGGAATTATTACACTATATTTTATTGTATATGCCTTGGACCCTGTACCACTAAGAATCGAAACAGAATTAGTAATTGTATGATTGAAACCTATAAATTTAGATCTGCTATATTGTAAGCTATTGTAAAATAGGAAATTTTCTGAACTTTGTACCAGCAAGTAATCAATAGTTTTATATGCAAATTGATGAAAGATATCCTTAAGGATACATAATTTATTAATAACTGCACTCTCTCCTGATTATTATAATTCATTACGCTGTCAAAGATGCATGCTTTAACATGAATCATTTCTGTTTCAGGAAGAAGCCTCAGAACGTAATAATAACAGAAAGGAGGATCATCTGAATGCATACTTAAAACACCATTATATCAACAGGCAGAGCAGCAGCGTTTACTTCTAAAGACAAAAACTTTAATAGCAATACGAAAATAATCAATATTTCAATTTTACTTCAATGAAATTTTCTATGGCAATATTTTTTAAATCAATATGCTACTTTTATAACTACAACTCATTAGCCATAGATTTTAAAACAATAATTTTAATTCTAAATCTCAGCAGCACAACTTTCCTAATCAATATCCTGGCATTACTTCTATAAATCAATAGAAAAATGTTGCAAATCAATATTTCATAGTTACTCTACTGCAATACAATAGAAAGATTCTGGAATAATATTTTTGCAACATTAAAATACTCATCAAAACACGCAGGTATTTTCATCAATACCTATTGGAATTTTAACTACAATACAGATAGAGATAAGATTAAAGAACATTCTGACATCTAAACAATAGGCAGCAACATCTATGGAATTCAAGCAGGCATTTACTGAGAGATTGCGTAAATGGCGGCAACATATTCTGTACTTTTCTGTGCTCATGACAAAGTTGTGGTGAGTTTGTGTCGGTCGAAACGCATTCCCCTGCCACATGACACAAAGACCTGATACACACACGAGTGTTTTATGCCGCTTTTACTAATATGTGTCAGTGTTTGTGTATGCTCGTGTATCTGTGTATGTGTGTTTGTTTATATCTGGCTGTGTGTTTGTGTTCCTTTGGCACACACGGCGCAAATACATTCTCACATACAAGCAGATAAGACTACCACAGACGCAGGAACCCACACAACGCACACACACATATTCTTAAACAGGAGCACAAAGCACCTTGTGCATGTGTGTTGTCTTGCCTGTCTTGCGATAAGGGGGTACGTTGGGATCTTCACAGCTAACCACAACCTAATATTGAGAGGAGAACAATACAGAATATGGTGCCGATATCCCTACCTCAGTTTATGCTAGAATTTCATTGATAAATTCAATTATTTTTTAATTCAAAATTTCTTAATGAACTTTCTTTTTATAACGTTTAAATATATATTTATTAAACATTTCATAGTACATTTCAATCGCTATTTCATAATATCGTCGGCAAGTGGGAAACAACGTAAATCGAAAACATGTGATTTCGAGTTGTTCCGTAAACAGGCGCAGAAAAATCATATGAAACTGTCTAGTCAATTTTTTGTTTTATCAATTAAATAGTATACTTAATATAATGTCTAGTTGAAAAAACTGACAATTGACTATACAGATGCATACTATTTTTCTGCGCATGTTGGACCGAATAACCAGAAATATAATTTTTTGGACAGAAATTTTCAGTATTTTGCCGACTATACATTACATTTCAATATCTATTTCATAATATAATCTGTGTTGTAGTTTTAAACTACAGTAATTTATTTTAATACCCTAAATTTTGTAAACACTAATGTGAATCTTATTTTTAATAACACATCAAAACTATTTTATTTTATTTAATTTTATTAGGTACAGCACTTGCTTTTTACATATTTTCAAATTTGAAACTTAAATAGTTAAATTTTGACTGTTTAACTTTTATTATCCACGCTAATTTTACTTCATTTAAAAGTTGTTTAATAATTAATTCCATGTTCCGATTTAATAGCTAGTAGCTGTTCTATCCGATTTCTAACTTTAAGCATTTATAATTATTTTAATCTATAAAACCTCATTTTTAAATAATATTTATAAAAAAACATTTCTTATTCAATTCAATATTAAATACTTCCGCTGTTGCTCTGTTCTGTTTCACTTCTAAATTGTTTAACTATTCTTTTTTTCTATTTATTCTATGCAATTGATATATATCTATTTATTTAAAAAAAATTATGTATTTGAAAAATTTCTGTTAAAAATTACCTTTTCCTTTTTTCGATAAAAAATAAATTCTAAATTTTCTCTCATTATCGTTTCTTTTATTTCTTGTATTATTTTGTTTGTTATATATCACTTGCTTTATTCAAAAGCTGTACTTAACACATTGTACAACATGTTTCATATTTGAGGATTAAAACGTAATATGGTTTCTGAATATCTTCACGAAACATTTCTAAATTATGAGATATTTGCAGTGTAAACAAAACAGTTTGTGAAGATTTTGCTCAATGATACTTATTGGACTTACCTTAAAGTATAGTTTAACTCTCGTTTGGAACGGTTAGCATTTTACACATTTGATGCTGACCAATTAAATACACCTAATTCTGTTTTTACATGATAGATACGTTCCTTAAGAATATATGTAAAACAATCATTCGTGTAAAAAAAACGACATTGCATCTATGGAAGAAAGGAAAATTTGTTTCAAATCTAAAAAATCAGTAAAAATAATTCAAAAAACAAAAACATATGAAAATATTCGTTTTATTGTTATTATGTTATTTTAACAAAATACACATGTAATAATATGTAATGCAAACCTATTGAAGTAAATTTTTGTACATTTGAAATGAAAACAAATTCTTCATGAACAAAAAATCTCTTTTCCACATAACAAGATTTTATTTATTTTCTCTTTCTGATAAGCGGCGCATACGTTTGCGTACGACTGAAATATCATTGCTATCAATAGAATTGTTGTGGACATCGTCTTCTTCCTCTATTAATGAGATTATTTATGTGATATCTTGAGCAATAGACCCCACTGTCACTCCATTCTGCTAAACTAGAGATAAGGATAATTTACAAACAATCGTTTCATTGTGCGGCTACCCATGCTGCGGGGGATTGGTACTGGGGGGTGCTTCTTGGATCTCATTTAATCCCGGATTCGCTTCGTCCCACTGCTGTGGCCCAGTTTAGACTTTCGACCAGACACGATTGCCTTGGCGCACATTTGTTCGTTTCTATTTGACTAATTCACTCGACTGCGTTTTGCGTTATTCCGGACAAGTCGTGACTGCTGCTCATTTCGATAAGTGTTCTACACTTAATAATTTAGATTGTATAGTTAAAAAATATTGCAGAGCTAGTTGCCTAATGACCTGATGGTCAATGACCTAATGGTCAATGACCTAATGGTAAATGACCTAATGGTCAATGACCTAATGGTAAATGACCTAATGATCAATGACCTGATGGTCAATGGCTTGGCATTTGTGAAATAAATCTCTTAAGCAAAATCAGCACGAGTCTCCTCTGGTGCTGATGTTTCACCAGTTTTTCGAACGAATTCAGTTATTAATCGTTCTGTTCGTGTTTTGGTTAGGCTGTTATATAATCCTCTGTTAGAGGCTGTCAACAAATTCAATTCACGTTGAAACTTCCCAGAGCGTTCCTCATTCTTTTCATGTTTGACAAAATGATTACACAATTTGATTTTTAATAGGATTGATAACATTTTTAAAAGGATTCTAACCTAAGAAGAGAAGTGATAGAATATTTCCAAAGGATTCAATTTTTAAGGAATTTAGCAATGAAATGTTTTCAAAGGATTCTATGGAATGGGGCAATAAAATATATCCAAACGATCATATTCTTTCAGGAAAGAGGCAATGAAATATCTCCAAGGGAGACTATCGTAAGGAGAGATGCAAAGGAATCTCACCAAAATATTCTATTCTAAGGAAAGGGGCAATGGAATATCTCCAAAGTATTACATTCCAAAAGATTCTTTCAGGAAAGTGGCAGTGAAATATCAATGGAATCAAATATCAAGAGAATGGCAATGGAATCTAACAAAATGAATCTATTATAAAGAAAGGAGAAATGTGATTTTTAACAAAGACACTATTCTAATGAAAGGAGCAATTGAATAGGTTCAAAGAATTATATTCTGAAAGCAAAGAGGCAATGGAATATCTCCAAGGGATTCATTTGTTAGGAGAGTTGCAAGGGAATCTCTCTAAAGGATTCAATTCCAAAGAAACTAACAATGGGATATCTCCTAAGAATTCTATTCTAATTAAAGGGGCAAGGGAATCATTCCTAAATTCTTATATTTTCTAATAATATTTCTTATGTTCCTAAATTATCATAAACAATCTATTCTAAGCAAAGTGGCATTGAAATATATCAAAGGATTCAATTCTTTAAAGAAAGGACCAGTGGAATATCGCCAAGGGATCCTATCGTATAGAGAGGGGCAAGGGGATCTCTCCAAAGGAGTATATTCTAAGGGAAAAAAACAATGGGTTCTATAAAAAGGATTATAATCAAGATAATCGGGTCAGTGAAATATCTCCAAGGTATCATAAACATATGGGCAGTGGAATCTCTTCAAGGATTCTATTTTAAAGGGGCAATTGAATCCCTCCAAAGGATTCTATTCTGAGGAAAAGGACAGTGTAATCTCTCCAAAAGCGTCGATTCTAAAGTGGTAATTTAATCTCTCTAATGGATTCTATTCTAAGAAAAGAGGCAATGGAATCTCTTTACAGGCATCTATTCCAATGAGGCAATGGGAATGTTCTCAATCAATTTGTTCTATGGAAAATTCGCAATGCAAATTCTACAAAAAAAAGTATATTATAGCAAACGGGTATTTAAATCTCTCCCAAGAATTAAGAAGGAGAATGTGGAGTGGAAAGGGGCAGTGTAATTTCTACAAAGGGTTATATTCAATTATATTATTTTTTTATGGGGGTTGGCGAGTGCAAGCGAGTAGGGGGCGGAGCCCCCTAGTTCTATAGAAAGGGGCAATGGAACTCCTCTAAATGATTCTATTCTAAGTAGATATGCAATGGAATCTCTCCAAAGGTTTTATTCTAAGGGGTCAAAAAAATCTCTCACAAGACTTTTATTCGATAGAAAGGGGCAATGGAATCTATGCAAAGGATTTTATTCTAAGGAAAAAGGCAATGGAATATCTCCAAAGGGTTGTATTCCAAGGAAAGGGGCAATAGAATCTATCCAATGGAGTGTATTCTACAGATAGTAAGAATGGGATCTCTCTTTATTAAAGACACTATTCTGATAAAAGTGGCAATGAAATATGCATAAAGAATTATATTCTTTAAGAAAAGAGGTAATGCAATTTCTCCAAGAGATTCTATCGTTAGGAGAGGGGTAAAGGAATCTATTCTAAGGAAAGAAGCAATGGGAAGGTGGGGCGCTCTTGTGGCTGGGTCCAATCAGGGTACTCGATGTCAGTCCAATCGGGTTGCTTGGTAGCATCACGTGACGAGATTAACATAACTCTAGTGACAGGATGAAGAATGCCATGGAGGTGGAAAATAACTATTTTAAAGGTTGAATGGAATATCTCCAAATTATTCTATTCTAAGGAAAGGGGTAATGGAATCTCTCCAAATGCGTGTATTCTAAAGGAGCGATGGAATCTCTCTAAAGGATTCTATTCTAAGAAAAGGGACAGTGGAATCTGTCCAAAGACGTCTATTGTAAGGGGAGAATCGAAAATCTCTCAAGACATTTATTCTATGGGAAAGGGCAATGCAATCACCTCAAAGGATTCTATTCAAAGGAAATGGGTATTGAAATCTCTCCCAATAATTCTTTTTTTAAAAGGGACAATGGCATTACCTCTCGCACAGGAACTCAGGATCAACTTCAGTCGAAAATTCGCTTCCATAGTCATCACTTTGGACCAGGATCAAGTCCGTGTAACCACTTTAGCCACGGCGGTGTGGTTGCGTAATTATAACGTGTAGGGAATTTAGACTGAAAACAATTAAACTTAACATTTATTAAATTTTAACAAATTAAATGCATTAACTAAAGTATAATCTATCAGAACGCTAACAGAGGTGGTTACGAAACTACGAATCTAAAATCTCAAGAACAGCTTGAGGTATTTAAAGTGTGAACGCATGACACAGCATGCGCACGTCAGAAGTCTCTTGAAGTGGAAGTGGATGTAGTTTAATTTGCATAACACCACAGATTCTATCGTAATCAGAAGGGCAATGGAATCTCTGCAAATAATTCTATTCTAAAGAAAGGAGTAATGGGATATTTTTAAGGACTAGATTCTAATGAAAGTGCCAGTAAAATAAGTGAACAAATTATATTCTTTAAGAAAAAAGGCAAAGGAATATCTCTAAGGGATTCTGTCGCTACGAGAGGGGCAAAAAATCCCTCTAAAAATTTTTATTCTAAGGATAGAAACAGTGGAATTTTTCCAAATGATTTTATTCTAAAGAAAGGGGCAATGGTAACTTTTCTAAAGAAAATATTTCGAGAAAGGGGCATTGAAATAAGTCCATAATATTCTATTCTTTAAAGGGAAATTGTAATATCATTAAGAGAGTCTATGATATGGAGAGGAGGCAAAGGAATCTCTCCAAAGGAATGTATTCTAAGGAAAGAAACAGTGGAAACTCTCAAAGGGATTCAATTTTTTATGGTAAGGGGAAATTAAATATCTCCAAGCGATTCTATCGTAAGACGAGGGACCCCTCTTCTCCCAAGAATTTTATTCCAAGAAAGGGGCAACGGAATCTCTCCAAAATATTCTTTCTGAGGAATGGGGCAATGGATTATATCCAAAGAGTTATATTTTAAAGAGGAAATAGAACTCTCTCAATAATTTTTTTCGATAGAAAGAGCCAACGTAATAACTCTAAAGGAATCTATTTGAAGGAAATGAACAGTGGTATCTTCCTAAAGATTCTATTCTAAGGAAAGGGGTAATTAAATTTCTCCAAAAGGTTCTATTTAAAAGAGGTAATGGCAACCCTCCCAAGAAATATATTCTATGGAATAGGGCAATGAAATCGCTCCATATTATAAGTTTCTAAGAAAAGGGGCAAATGTGTTTTTCTTAAAGTTTCTAATCCAAGAAAATGGCCAAATGTATTTTTCTTAAAGATTCTATTCTAAGGAAAGCAACCTTGAAATATGTCCAAAGGATTCAATTCTGTAAGAAAAGGTGTAAAGGGACATATTCAAGGGATTCTATCACAAGGAGAGGGTTAAGGAATAACTGCAAACGAGTCTATTCTAAGGAAAGGAACAAAGTAAACTCTCCAAAGGATTCCATTCTTTCTGGAAATATGCAATGAAATATATATCCTATGGAATCTGTCATAAGAAGATTAACAGTGGAATCTCCCCAAAAGAGTCTATTCGAAAGAGTGGCACAAAGGGATTTTTCCTAAAGATCCGATTCTAAGGGAAGGTACGATGAAATCTCTCCAAAGGGTTATATCCTAAATTGACAAAGGAATCTCTCCCAAGAATATTTTATTCTATGAAAAAAGGCAATAAAATATCTCCTAAGAATTCAATTTATTCTATGGAAAAGGGCAATGGAATCTCTCTAAAGGATTCAATTCAAATGAAATGGGCAATGAAATTTCTTTAAAGGTTCTATTCTAAGAGGGCAATAGAATCTCCAATGAATTTTATTCTATGAAAAATTGCAATTGAATCTCTCCAAATGATTCTATTCTAAGTAATGGGGTAATGGAATATCTCCCAAGTGTTCTATTTTACGTTAAGGGGCAGTGTTATCTCTTCATGTGGTTCTATTCTAAACGAGCAATGGAATCCCTCCCTAGAATTCTATTCGAAGAAAAGGAAGAATGTCATTTTTTCTAAAGATTCGATTCTAAAGATAGGTGCGATGCAATCTCTCCAAAGGGTTATATTCTAAAGGGGCAGAGGAATCACTCCCAAGAATTAAGTCTGTGGAAAGGGGCAAAGGAATCTCTCCAAATGATTCAATTCTAAAGAAAGGGGTAATGGAATATCTACAAAGTATTCTATTTCACGGTAATGGGCAGTGTTATCTCTCTATGTGGTTCTATTATATACTTGGAATGGAATCTCTCTATAATTTTATTGTATGGAAAGTGGCAACGTAATCTCTCCAAAGGATTATATTCTACTGAAAGGGTCAAAGATATTTTTCCCAAAGATTCTATTCTAGTGAAAGGGGCATTGAAATGTGTCCAAAGGATTCTATTCTTTAATGAAAGGTTCAATTGGTTAATCGTAAACGGATTCTATCGTAAGGAGAGTGCAAAGGAATAACTGCAAACGAGTCTATTCAAAGTAAAGGAACAATGTGAACTCTCCCAATGATTCTATTCTTCCTTTAAAGAGACAAAGAAGTATCTCCAAGGGATGCTATCGTAAGAAGATTAACAATGGAATCTCTCCGAACGGGTTTATTCGATGGAAACTAACAATGGGATTTTTCCTAATGATTCTATTCTACGGAATGTTTCCATGAAATCTCTCCAAAGTGTTATATTCTAAAGGAGAAAGAAATCTCTCGCAAGAATGTTTTGTTCTATGAAAAAAAGGCAATGAAATCTTGCCCAAGGATACTGTTTCAAGGAAAAGAGGAACGGAATCTCTCTAAAAGTTTCTATTTATTCTATGGAAAGGGGAAATGGAATTTTCGTGAAGGATTCCCTTTTAATAAAATGCCTAAGTAAATATCTTCAAAGGTTCTATTCAAGAGGGTAGAGGAATCTCCCAAGAATTTTATTCTATAAAAAGTTGCAATTGAATGTCTCCAAAAAAATTTTATTCCAAGGAAATGTGCAATGAAGTCTCTCCGAATGTAATATTCTTAGGGAGCAATAAAATCTACCAAGTATTTTCGTCAATGGAAAGGGGCAAAGGATTCTGTCAGACTGATTCTATTCTAAGCAAGGGAGGTTTGAAATATCTCCTACTCATTCTATTCTAAGAAAAGGAGTAGTGAAATATCTCCAGAACGTTCTATTTTACTGTAAGAGGCAGTGTTATATCTCCATGTGGTTCGATTATAAACGGGCAATGGAATATTTCACCAGAATTTTATTGTATGGAATGTGGAAATGGAATATCTACAAAGGGTTGTATTCTACGGATAGGGGCAATATTATCTCTCCAAAAGGTTCTATTCTAAATGGGTAATGGAATCTGTCCCAAGAATTTATACAATGGAAAGGGGTAATGAAATCTCTCTAAAGGATTCTATTCTAAGAAAATGGGCAATGAAATCTCTTCAAATGTTACATTGTAAGTGCCTGTGGAATCTCCCATTATTTTTTTTTATGGAAAGAGGCAAAGTAATCTCTCCAAATGATTCTATTCTAATGAAAGGGGCAAAAGTATTTTTCTTAAGGGTCATTCTTGCAAAATAGGCAAAATTCATGTCCCTTAATAATTTATAGAAATCTATCACTCTGAAGATTTTGTCAACTTTCAAGAATAGTTTGGGATCACTTTTATAATCTACAGAATTAGAAAATAAATGACAATTTTTTTTATTTTATACATTTTTAAAACTTTAAAATATCAAATATCATTGTCCTGGCATGTCCCTGGGTGAAATTTTACAATTTCTTCATTCATTAGGGTTTTAATATTTATTTATATATTCTTGTAAATAATTTATTCTGCTTCTTTATACATTTGAAAGGTTATTAGTTACAATAATGGAAATAATATTGCAAAAATTTCCAAAAGTAACTTCAATAACTATTGTCTCAAGTAATATCATCATTTTCCTGGCATCTCAGATATCATTATGTGGGCAATTAATAGATGACAGCACTGAGTTAGAAGAATACTTTTCAAGTAATCTGGGGTTGAGGTTATTTAAATAAATAACTGCCATTTTGAAAAGTTATCAACTTTTTTTTTTGGTCAGCACATACAAGTTCAGAGTTTAAGGTTTATGTATATTGAAGATCATTTTCCTGGCTTGATAAAAATTAAATGTTTGTAGTAAATTTTTAATTTTTTTTATTATCAAGTGTATAAAAGATATATCTTAAATGTGTGTGAAATTCAAACTGAAATTTGTAAGGGTTCATCCGTTAAGCCCTGAACAAGCCTATTTCATCATTATCCTGGCCATCATTGTCCTGCCTTTAACATACCAAGTCAATGATGTCAAGACAGGAAAATGATGTTTTATGTTCAGTATTTTATAAATATTTAAATTATTAACTGAAGACAAATATATTCTTTACTTTTAACTATTAACTTTTGATTATTTATTATCCATTGTAATTTTTTTAATAGTAAAATACCTTATCATGGGCTTGAAATTTTGAAACTTATTTGTTTCTTTTATTTAAAACATAATGTTTTTGTCATTGCACCTAAAAATGTCTAGATATTACTAAATATCCTTTATCACATGCTCTTTTTTATAAGTTGTAAACAATATATGGACAGATATGAGTGGTAAAAAGAAACAAACATATGAGGAAAGGTTGTTAAAGAAAAGGTTAGCTGAGAAACGTCGTCAGGAGCATATTAAAAAAAATTCCATAACGTTTGATACAAGAGAAATTGAAGAGGCATGTGAAATATATGTTAACCAAAAGAAGAAAGGAGTGGTAAAGCCTATAGCTAAAATGAGTTTGAGGCAGAAAAGGGGAATTATAAAAATAGGAAAGAAAGTTCAAAACTCTATCGCTTGAACAAGAAATTGTCATCCGATAGAATTGGCTACCCAAACCAAGTGAAAGTGGTATAGATATTCAACTTTCAGGTTCTTCAAACCCAGACACAACAAGAGATGATAATGTAACGAAAAAAATGTAGTGAAAAAAGTTACAAGAGATAGAGATCACACAGAGAGTTACAGCAGAGACCTACATTCGTATAAAGAAACTGGAAGAAAAATTAAAAAAATATACAAGGCAAATGGAAAAATACAAAAAGAAATGCTACAGATCCAAAATAGCTGAGAATTGATTGCAGTAATTTAACACCGCACAGCAAAACACGTAATCTGTTAAAAAAGCATAAAAGTTGCAGTAATAACTATCCAATGTTCCTACTTTCTAATAATAGTATTTAAATATTCGGGAATTCATAATTTCCTGAATTGTCATGTTCCTAGTAATTTTATTTATGTACTTAATCAGCTGAATTAAAAATACATGGTCATATGAAATGTTCAACAAGAAATTTATGTATTTTTTATATTTTCATCATTGTCCTGGCAGGTTCGTCATTGTCCTGCCTTCCAATATTTTGAAATATTTTTTTCCTTAACAAAATGTCAATAATTTAGATTGCTGATATTTTTAATTTACTTAATGAACATGGTAAAAAATTATTAGACCAAAAAAATAAAGTTTTAAAAACCTTCGATTGAAAAAATTTTAAGAAGCCAATTTTTCCTATTTCACAAGAATGACCCTTAAAGATTCTATTCTAAGGAAAGGGACATTCAAATATGTCCAAAGGATTCTTTAAGGATCTGGACAGTGGGCTAATAAGGAGAGGACAAAGGAATAACTGCAAACGAGTCTAATTTCAAAGGGAAGGAACAATGTGAACTCTTCAAAGGATTTTATTCTTTCTTGAAAGGGGCAATGAAATATCCCCTAGTTATTCTATCGTTAGAAGATTAACAAAGGAATCACTCCAAACGAGTATAGTCGAAGGAAATGAACAATTGGATTTTCCCTAAAGATTCTATTCAAATGAAAAGTGCAATGAAATATCTCCAAAGCGTTATATTCTAAAGGAGCAAAGGAATCTATCCCAAGAATATTTAATTTTATAAAAACAGGCAATATAGTCTCTACTAACGATTCAATTTATTTTATTAAAAAGGGCAATGGAATCTCTCTAAAGAATTCCATTCTAATAATATATCTCCAAAGGTTCTATTCTAAGAGGGTCATGGAATCTCCCAAGAATTCTATTCAATGAAAATTTGCAATTGAATGTGTCCAAAAGATTCTAGTCTAAGGATATGGGCAATGGAATCTGTCCAAAGGGTTCTATTTTAAAGGCACAATGGAATCCTTCTAAAGAATTTTTATCCATGGAAAATGGCAATGGAATCTTTCCAAACGAGTCTATTCTAAGGAAAGGGGCAATGGAATGTTTCCACAAGATTCTATTCGAAAGAAAGGGGCTGTGTTATCTCTTCGTGTGGTTCTATTCCAAAGGGGAATTGGAATGTGTGCCAAGAATTTTATTCCATGGACACGTGCAATGGAATCTCTCTAAAGGATTCTATTCTAAGGAAATGGGCAATAAAATCTCTGAAATTTTATATTCTATGTGGCCAATAGAATCTCCCAAAAATTTTATTCTTTGGAAAGAATCAAAGGAATTTCTCTCAAAAATTTTGTTCTAAGGTAATGTATAAAGGAATATCTCTAAAGTGTTCTATTTTACGGTAAGGGGCAGTGTTATCTCTCCACGTTGTTCTATTCTAAACGGGCGATGGAATCTGTCCCATGAATTTCATTGTATGGAAAGTGGAAATGGAATATTTTTGAGGGTTCTATTCTAATAAAAGGGGCAATATTATCTCTATAGGGGGTTCTTTTCTAAAGAGGCAATATTATTTCGCTAAGGGGTTCTGTTCTAAAGGGGCAATGACATCACTCTCAATAATTTATTCAATGGAAAGGGGCAATGGATACTTTAAAGCATACTTTTTCTAATGAAATTGGCAATGAAATCTCTTCAAATGGTATATGTAGTAAGTGCCCCATAAAAGAATCTCTCGAGAATTTTATTCTGTGGAAAAGGGGCTAGAGAATTTATCCAAAAAAATTTACCTATGTAAAAGGGCAATGGAATCTCTGCAAAGGTGCCATTCTAAAAGGACAATGACATCTCTCCCAAGAATTTTATTCTATGGAGAGGGTCAATGGAATCTTACATAATGTGTCTATTTTACAGAACAGAACAATGAAATCTCTCCAAAGGATTCTATACTATGGAAAGGGACATTGAAATGTCTCCAAGGGATTCTATCGTAAGGAGGGGGGACATAGAATCCTTCCTAAGCGTTCTATTCCAATAGGGCAGTGGAATCTCTCCCAAAAATTGTATTCAAAGGAAATGGGCACTAGATTCCCTCTTAATGATTCTATTCTATGGAAAGGGCAATGGAATATTTCTAAAGTGTTCTATTTAAAAAGGACAACGGAAAATGTCCAAGGAATTTTATTCTTAAAAAAGGGCCAATTGAATCTCTCCAAATGTTATATTTTAAGTGCACAATGGAATTTAACAAGAATTTTATTCCATGGAAAAGGGCAAAGGAATCTCTACAAGAAATTCTATTCGAAGGAAAAGGGTAACGAAATATCTCCAAAGAGTTGCATTTTACGGTAAGGGGCAGGGTTATCTTTCCATGTGGTTCTTTTCTAAACGGGCAATGTAATCTCTCCCTGCGATTCTATTGTGTGGAAAATTGAAATGGAAATTCTCTAAAGGATTTTATTCTATGGAAAGGGGGCAATGGAATCTCTCCAAAGGATTCTATTCTAATTAAAGGGACATTGAATTATATCTCCAAAAGGAATTTTATCGTAAGAACAGGCCACCAGTGGTTCTTACCTTTGAAAATAGTCACTTTAGTTGCCTCATATGTAAAAAATAGTAGCCAAAATAGTCTCCTCAATTTTGTAAAATTTAGCACTATATTAGACATAGAAATCTGCAGTAGGGCAACAACAAACGGAACCTTTACAAACGATTAAAATAAAATGCTAATGTTTCATAAAAAAAATTGGAAAATTACGACGCAAGGGTTCTTTCAGGCGCGTTCACACGAATCAAGTTCAATTGACCGATTATAGTTGATCTAAAAATGTTGAATCCGTTTTTGTTCACACATTTCAATAGAAACTGATGAACAGTTTAATAATAAGCGAAAATATAAAAGTTACAATTGAAAAATTATTTATTTATAGAAAATCACATTTAAGGTATCGAACTGGTGTAAAATTTTCCGCAGATTTCAAATCCATTGTATTTTTCACATAATCTTTAATGATCGCGAACATACAAACTTGGCCTGGAGAATAAAAAAGCACTTTTGTTTTGTTTCTGGAATAAAATAAACCACGACAGATCGTTTGCGTGGAAACTCGAAAGCAGATGGCGGATGCCTCATCACTTGATCTCAATAGAAATTTAATTATTATTGTTTTTTTTTTTGGAATGGCAATAGCATGAAAGATTACAAATTCTAAATTTATTTTTTCCGCTTCCGTTTGATTTTGCGGAGGAACGATTTTAGCAGGCAGACAAAACAAATGAGTTTTAATTTAAGTTATATAGTGCTTTTTTCTATCTCCTAGACTGTTAAAGATATAGTAACAATTTCAACGGATTTGAAATCTGCGGAAAATTTCACACCTCATCGATATCTAATAATATGATTTTCTCTAAATAAATAATTTTTAAATTGTAATTTTATACTTTTTCCAATACAAACGCCGATGCGCAAAATGGCCTTCGTTTAATTCGAGATTACATAAATAAGATTTTTCTGTACTTAGCAAAACAAAAAAACAAAAAAAAAAACAAAAAAAATTGGCAGTGCTTTGTTCTTTTTTGTAAAATCGGAATTGTTAAAGATAGGTTAAAAATTTCAACTGATTTGAAATCGACGGAAAATTTTACAACAGATCGATACCTAGCATTTGATTTTCTTTTTACTAACAATTTTTTCAATCAAATATTTATAATTTTGCAAGAGATTGTGACGTCACGCCGATTGGATCTCTTCGCAATTGGAATTTGGTAAACCAACACCACGTGCAACGCCATGGTGGCTGTTATCCAATAGGCTCGAACTCCCATTTGATTTGGGAAGGAATTCGTAGCAATTACCGTGGGTTAGAGAGCACTGGTCACATCTGACCACACAAAATGAACTGTCACAAAATATAACAGAAAATAATAGTAAATATCGATTGTCCGTATTATATCGATTTACTCTACTATTCATGCACGGCTATAATCGATTATTATGCCTCGATGATACTGAACGATCATAAATTGATAAATCGATAAATATAGCATATAAATCTATAAATGTATCGCAAATATCGAGTTTCTAAGAAAAAGTGACCTTGCTATGAAAATAGTTGCCTTTTTTTCCAAAAGAGTTGCTTTTGACGTTTTTCAATGTTAATTTTCTGAAAAAAGTCGCCATAGTCGCCTTGCCTTGAAAATAGTCGCTTTAGTCGCCTCTGGGAGGCCTGTAAGAAGGGAGGCAATAGAATTTCTCTAAAGGTTTCTCGTCCTATAGTGCAATATAATCTCACTAAAGAATTTTATTCAATGGAAATGGGCACTAGAATCTCCCCAAATGATTACAATCGACAGAAAGGAGCAATGGAATATCTCCACAGGGTTCTATTCTAAAAGGGCACTGGTAAACCTCCAAAGAATTTTATTCTCTGCAAAAAGGCGAAAAATTTCTCCAAAGGATTCTATTCTAAGGAAAAAGGGGGTATTGAAATCTTTCCAAGAATACTTTTCTATGAAAAGGGGTAATTGAATCGTTCCAAAGCAGTCTATTCGAATTAAAGGAGCAATGAGATATTTCCAAAAGATTCTATTCTAAGGAAAGGGGCTATGGAATATCTCCAAAGGGTTCTATTCTACGGAAAGGAGCAGTGCTTTCTCTCCATGTAGTACTATTCTATACGGGCAAAGAAATATCTCCCTAGAATTTTATTGCATGGATAGTGGAATTGGAATACTCCAAAGGGTTCTATTCTAAGAAAAGGTAAAATATTATCTCACAAGGGGTATTATTTTAAAGGGGCAATGGAATCTCTCCCAATAATTTATGTATTAGAAAGGGGCAATGGAATCTCTCCAAATGTTATATTCTAATTGCCCCATGGAATCTCCCAAGAATTTTATTCTATCGAAAGGCTCAAAGCAAATTCTCCAAACGAATCTATTCTACAGAAAGGGGTAATGAATTATCTTCGAAATGTACTATTTTACGGTAAGGGGCAGTGTTTTCTCTCCATGTGGTGCTATTCTAAACGGGCGATGGAATTACTCCCTGGAATTTCATGTATGGAAAGTGGAAATGGAGTATCACCAAAGTGCACTATTCTAAGGAAAAGGGCAATATTATGTCTATATTCTAGAGTGGCAATGGAATCTCTCCAAAGGATTCTAATCTATGGATAGGGGCAATGGAATCTCCATTCCAAAGGGGCAATGGAATCTCTCCCAAGAATTTTATTCAATAGAAAAGGGCAATGGAATCTCTCCAAAGCAGTCTTTTCTAGAGAAAAAAATCAATGCGATCTCTGCAAAGGATTCTATTTTAGGGAAATGGACATTGAAATATCTCCAAGAGATTCTCTTGCCGAAAGAAGGGAGGCACTGGAATCTCTCACTTTAATTTTGTTGTATGGAAAGTGGAATTGGAACCTCTCTGAATGATTCTATTCTTAGGAAATGGGCAATAAAATCTCTCCAAATGTTATATTCTAAGTGGCTCATGGAATCTCCCATAAATATTTTTTTTGGAAAGGGCGATAGAATCTCTCTAAAGGATTCTGGTCTAAGGAAAGGGGCGTTGAAATATCTCCAAGAGATTCTACGGTAAGAAGAGTGTCAATAGAATCTCTCTAAAGGGTTCTATTCCAATAGTGCAACGGAATCTCTTTCAAGAATTTTATTCAATGGAAATGTGTACTGGAATCTCTACAAATAGTTCGATTCTTTGGAAAGGGGCAATTGAATATTTCCATAGTGTGCTATTCTAAAAGGACAATAGAAAATCTTAAAATAATTTTATTCTATGGAAAGTGGCGATGGAATCTCTCCAAAGGATTCTATTCTAAGTAAAGGGACAGTGAAGTCTCTCCCAAGAATACTAGTTCTATTCCAAAAGGACAATGGAAAATCTCCAAATAATTTTATTCTATGAAAAAATGCAATGGAATCTCTTGAAACGAGTCTATTTGAAGGAAAGGGACATTGGGATCTTTTATTAAAAAATTCTTTTCTAAGGAAAGTTGCGATGAAATCTATCCAAAGGGTTATATTCGAAAGGGGCAAAGGAGTCTCTTGCAAGAATTTTATAATATGGAAAGTGGAACGGAATCTCTCCAAATGATTCAATTCTAATGAAATGGGTAATGGAATATCCCCAAAGTTTTCTATTTCACGGTGAGGGGCAGTGTTATCTCTCCGTGTGGTTCTATTCAAAACGGGCAATGGAATCTCTCCCTAGAATTTTATTGCACGGAAAATGTCAGTAGAATCGCTCTAAAGAATTATATTCTAATGAAAGGGGCAAAGGTACTTTTTCTAAAAATTATATTCTAATGAAAGGGGCAAAGATACTTTTCCAAAAAATTCTATGGTAAAGAAAGAGGCATTGGAATATATCCAAATTATTTTATTTTTTAAGGAAAGATTCAATTGGATATCGTCAAGGGATTCTATTGTAAGGAGAGGCAAAGGAATAACTGGCAAACGAGTCAGTTCAAAGGAAAGGAACAATGTGAACTCTTTCAAACAATTCAATTTCTTCTCGAAGAGACAAGGAAATATTTCCAAGGGATTCTATCGTAAGATTATTAACAATAGAATCTCTCTAAACGAGTATATTCGAAGGAAGAGAAGAATGGGGTTTTCCTACTGATTATATTCTAAGTAGAGAAATAATCTGATTTTTCCTACTAATTCTATTCTAATTAATTTTCACAAATTATAAGATGGAATCATACTGGAAACATTAACAAAAAAAATCCAAAACAAATAAACAAAACCTCAATTTTAATAGGGTATGTGACCCCCACCCATCATTCTAATACAATGTTTACAGCGTGAGACCATGCTTTCCATGAGGTGATCAACCACCCCAGAGTCAAGTAATCGACATTCCTAGGGTAGAGAAGTTTGCAAATCTGTGAGAGTAGATGAGTGTGGGAAACGTGCAGACACAGCACGGCCGAAATCATCCCAGAGATTTTAGGCCGGTCCAGTACGCCTGCCAAACCATACGCGTTATCCCTTCACTATCCAGGCTGTCGTCGACGATGCCAGCTCTATGGTGACGCGCATTATCATCCATTAAAACGAAAGGAAGGCCAAATTCTGCAGAGTACAATCTCTATGACTTCATCCTGATACCGGACAATCGCCACTGAACTCCGTCTATAGATATGCAAGTCGGTGCCATATCCCAACGAAATCACAGCTCACATCATAATGCTTCCACCTCGGAATGCGTGATGCTCGTTGATGTTCAGGGGCCGAATGCGTGTGCCTTGTTCTCTCCAGACCCTTGTACGTTTGTCATCTGGCTCCTGGGCAAATCTCGACTCATACGTGAACATAACGTTAGCCTAATCAGACACAGTCCAATTCACATGTTGCCGACACCACTTCAATCAAGTCGCTCTAGATTGAACGGATAAAGGAACACAAACTCGTGCTACCCGGGCGTACAGTGCATTCACGTGTAGACTTCGGTGCACTGTAGTGGCAGATATCGTCTTACCAATAGACGCTGCAATCATAGATGTCACACGTAAGGAGGTCGCTTTTCGACCCCCTTCGTTACAAAAGCAATATATTGATCTTTTGCGGGGGTCGTAACACTTGAGCGGCCTTGCACAGGTCTTCGGACAACTGTTTGCCTCGTTTGGAATTGCTTCCATAATCGTGAATTGACGAAATGATGAACGCCAAAGAAAATAGAAACATTAGTGATTGATTGCCCAGCTTCGCCCACCGAACGCCAGCGCTCACGATCTGCCATTCGTCTTCCTCTAACCCTTCACAATGCTGGCTTCTTAGACTACTGCCATTTTTCCATATTTCTCGACTCGAAAAAGTGATTGGCTGTTACATGGCATACCTTTGGCTGTTGCGCATTTGCATACTTCCATATATCTCTATTGCAAATTGCAGTCTCTCAAATTCTAGTTAGCTTCTGGAAATGAACATTTTCCTCTCCGTGCTTTACTTTTGGCAGTGAGTGTATTTAAAAGGAAGTTCTATTGTAAGAAAAAGGGCAATGTAATCTCTCCAGAGGATTCTAATCGAAGGAAAGGAGCAATGGCAATATTCCTAAAGATTCTTTTTTAAAGAAATGTTCAATGAAATTCCTCTAAAGTGTTCTATTCTAAAGGGGCAATGGAGTCCGACCCAAGAATTTTATTCTATAAAAATGGGCAATAAAATCTCTCCGAAGATTTCTATTCCAAGGAAAGGGGCAAAGGAATCTCTCCAAAGGGTTGTATACTAAATAGTCAATGGAATCTGTCCCCAGAATATTATTCGATGGAAAGGGGCAATGGAATCTCTACAAAAAGTTCTATATATTTTATAGAAAGGGGCAATGGAATATCTCTAAAGGATTCTATAATAAGAAAATGGGCAGTTAAGGTATTGAACCGTATTGAGAGAGAAGCTTTGAAGATATTTTGCAAACACGTACTAAAAATTGGTTGAGGGAGAACACCTTGCGACTCATTCAAAAAAACATAATTAAAAATCCTATTTTGTAGCAGAACACCATTGTTTCCTTCTCTACTCCACTATTGGAACGAGGAACCGTTTATCAGATGTTTCCAATGCTGTACGATAAAATAATGATAAAATAATTAGTTTTTCACTTTTGCAGAATCGACTCCTGCTCCACTTATTCTAAACTCATTTATTTCCATCAGCGTTCGAAGGAGAGGCTGGTTGTTACCCACGGCCAGTTGATTCACGAATTAAAACATTGTTAGCATAGTCCCTTAAAATTCTATGTTCGGGTTACATGTCGATGAAACGGTCAAGGCCGCTGTTTCATCTGGAGCGTTCGAACATAAGTCACCATATGCCCAGATGAGTTAATATTAATTGTTTTCTACACCCATCCAAAGCGTACTTTTAAAAATTGTGTAGACTGCCCAGTTGGTTATTGCTACATGGAGTAAGGGTTGCATTTGGTCAAGACGTATAAAGTACAGATGTAGTCTACGTTTATAGCGGTGGTAACAGCATCGGAGCTTTTTTGGCGCACTTCTAGTAGCTAGTAAGGGAAGATTAAGGCAACCCATCTGTATAAGGTGATTGCGGTTTTTATGGCAACCTCGGCAAATGGAAAGTTAGATTTTCCTTTTGAATATTCTAGAAAGTTCTTATAAAATCCATAAAACTGTCGTTTGATTAATATATTTTTTAAAACGTTCACAAATGTGTTTCTGAAGCTTATTACTTTCAGTTTTACGAAGAAAAAATTTTTTGAAATAATTATTTCCTTGGCAACTTAAGAAAAGCGCAAAAAAAGCACCAAGGCCCTTTCCATCGCTACAAACGTAGATTGCAGCTGTACGACGTATAATATTAAGTAATAGACATACACACAAATAAAGTTTTAATGACACAGAAGACAGAAATACACCCTGGGAAGAATTCAACCTGTCAGGAATCGATAGACTACCCGGATATCTTTAAAGCACATCTATAAGGGAACATTACTTCAATTACGAACCAAAACAGATGCGAAATGGCGGCTACTTTATAAACAAAACGGAATTTCGGGATATCTACCAAAGTATTAACTCTCGATGTCTTGAGAAGGAAAAAATGGCAGCGTGTGACATTGATGGTTAACTCTCCAGGTAGTTATGACGAGATATCTCGTCCATCAATGTCAGACCATTTTTGTTGGTGACGTGATACCTCGTCATCAAGATATTGCCAATTTTTGTATGATGACGAAATCAAGTTCTTGTCAGCTTTCTTCAAATAACGAGATGTCTCGTCCATCAAGATCAGGTCCGTTGTGCTAATGGGACGAGATACCTCGTCAACGCAACCATCAGGAGGATCTTTAAATATTCCCTAAACAAAAATTGGATCAAGTTGACCGTTTCTTCTTATAACTCCATACCTTTCAAATACATGTCGACGCGTTTTTCACAATATTTCCTAATCTGGAATGGATCCATGGTACGGTCGTCTTCATACAAATTTTAGCATTACTTTTGTTTACAGTTTTCGTACATTGCGGATTGTTAAAACCATAGACTTGAAATATAAATAGACTGAGCACCGCTATTAAGAGAAGCTTCAAAATGTCCCCCGACGTGTTGACTAGTAGTCGTGTGACAGCTCAGTGATGTATTGATTTCGGTGATCAATTTGGCTTACATCATATTACCACGTTTGGCGATATTACATCTCATGACAGGTCATTTGATAATAGTGCAAGACTGGTGAAAAATGGTGACCGCCAATGTTTTCTTCTATGTCTTGCAAACCAATCAGATGATGAGTCAACTGATGGGCTTAATATCTCATCCCGTAGACAAATCAGATTAAAATTATTCGTCCCCCCCCCCCATTAGACGGAAGAGTACGAGTCATCAACCTTCTAATGAAATAGATGGATCATGTGGGCAGAGTCGCTGTCGTAAAATCTCTTAACTTTTAGACTACGCCCGGTACAGTAGTTGTACTTTGTTCGCACCAAAAAAGAATTTATACTGCTGCCTGTACAGCAGCTGTACCTTCAAAGTTATAAAAATCGGCAAAGAAAACATTTAGACTACTGCCGGTACAGCAGTTGTACCTTTGAAATTTATACGAATCGTGCCAGTTATATCTAGAACCGAAGTCAAAAGATTAAGGGTAAATCACAAATCGAATATCTGATTGGCTATGGTAGCGAAGAGTAGTGTTTTTGATCGCGGTGGATAATCCCTTTAACCAATTCATTATTCAGGATTCTTGCTTTAACCAGCACTCACGTGACACATCTTGAATCCGAGCAACTGGAAGGAATTGCCGGAAGCTTCGGGCACGTGCTCCGTTTATTTCATCTTTATAACGATGATAAATGTCACTATTCTGTAAGAGTTTGGGCCACATGGTTCTGTCACATTAAAAGGTGACTATTGCTCACTCTACATTTGACGTGACTATGTCTTTAAAATCGTCCGGGATTTTCGGCACAGGCTATTGGTAAGGAGGCATAGGCAGATACTTGCGCTTCTCTAAAAGTGTTGATAGATCAGTGCCCCATAATTCCAGTGGAATATCATTCTATGGGAGTTAAGGATCTACCATCGCGTAGAGGAAGTTAGGCCCCGTGGAGTAGGTAGGCCACTTCCCCCTTCCCTTCATCTGATCTTCATACCGCGTGATGGGGGGAAAGCGTTACATCTAGGGCACATACGCTTCACACATACGCTGGCCTGTTTAATCCCTGTGGCTACATTTCTAATCGAAGCGATTTGGTGTCCAAATTGACGAGAACGACGAGTTCTACAGTTCTATTTCATTGATAGACAGTTTAAACCATTTGTGTGGAAATTGTGCGGAGTGGAAAATGACGATGGTGTCGAAGATTTCACTATGAAGCCAAAGTATCACACTAAACTTCAATTGTGGCATGGGAAACGTAAATATGTTAAAATAGCAGCTTAAAAGACTTACAGATGTTATACCCTGATCTTAGTGGAGTTAAGTGTATTAGTGTTAATTTAAGAGTAATTATCATGATTTAGATGAAAATGAATGTTAGAAATGCGCGAGTATGTTCAAAAATTTTGTTTTCCGTTTCTAGTAACGAGCAGTTACATGACATTCAACTTTTGACGTGAAAGTGTAAGACAATACGATTATTTTTCATTATTCTAGAGATGCTAGCTTCGATTTCGCTACATCCTCTATACCCAAGAAATGTAAGAATCTTAAAATAAGAACTGGACAAAATAGAGAAAAATACACTTTGGATCTTGTTAAATAAATCCTCCAGTGAAGGAAAAATAATATATGCTCCAGAGTCTCCTTTTATATTAAACAAAAATATTTTTGTACATCTGGAATGTATACATGATGGAGCCTGCGGAAATAGGCTTGAGTGATTATGTGATCCATTTTTGCAATAACCCGTTGTGCCGTTCCATTAATTAAATACTTACCTACCTTTTTGGTCTTAGGTAAGCAAAGGTGTTACGAGTCGAGAAAGATATTCGTAAACTAGACATGGTCTTAGACTCTTGCAAGTAGAAGAGGATATAATTGTGTGAATCATCGACTGAAATTGTAATAATATTATCATACATCGATCCTTATAAGAGCTTTATGGAATTTCAAAGTGGTTCATAGCAATTACTGGTAATTTTTAAAGTAATGTGTGGTTAAATGCGATTCAATGCAAATTTTGACTTGAAAGAGTTATATTTGTGTAAAATGTGGATTAAAATTGTTTCGATTTAATTATATCAATCCTTTTAGGAGATTTCTAGGACTTCAAAGTGGTTTGTGTAGCCAATGAAGTCTTTCAGCATCGACCCATGGGTGAAAGCGTCTCTTCTGACCACCCTCTTTTATAAGAAGCAGAAAATGAAAATACAATTGAGTGACAGGATTGGTTTTGTGAAATAACTCTGAGGGTATAGTGCGGCTCCGGATAGAAGGCAGTTGACCTTGGGTCAGTCGATTTTTTGAAAAAGATAAAGCTCGTTAGGAAAAGAGTGTCATACGCTAAAGCATGAATGTTGAAGGTAGTACATGTTTTCCCCCCACCAACGAGTTATGACAGCTATCGGTTTAGGCTCCGAACGAAGCAAAATCCCGTGCTAATGACGGCAACTCTGAAAGCCGGTTGTTGAGGTTACATAGTTCAAATCCGTATTTTCCATTTGCAATGTAAAGTCTCGTTTTTTGTCTATTTCACACACATTCTAGTATTCATAAGTTCACAAAATGCTTTTAGTTGAAAGGTGAGGTGTGTGTGTGTTTGAATATGTTTTTCATCTTTTGCATTAAAATGGATTGTAATGAATACCAAAGAATTAACAAAATATTATTTTTTATCAACAGATATATACAATATATGACAATTTCTTATAGTTTCCAATCCTTTTTTTTATACCATTCTTAAATCTGAGTTCGACTTTTGGTTCAAAGGTGAAACTTTCTATATTGTGTACATAAAATTGAGCTGAAACTAATAGTTTATGAAATAAATACCCAAGTGTCAATTAAAATGATAAAAACATGAGACTACTTTGAAATCATAATGGATTGATCTGTTTGAATAAATATCTACTGAAAATCATTTATTCAATCAATTTTTTCAATATGAAATAAACCACAATAATTAGACAGAAATAACTTTCGGTAGAAATAAAAGATCCATTTATAAAACACATAAGATAGAAGTTGCTTTAATAATCCAATATTTTTAAAAACACATGTATATATGTAATTGACATCTCACCACAAATATGTTTAGGAGTTCTAAACACTGAAAGAATTTGTCTGTGTAATGTTTTACAAAAACTATTTATTTTAAACACAGAATTATGCACCTGAGTTAAATATTTTCTATTGATCAATGGAATTCATTTTATCCCAATTAGCATTATATTTTGATTTTAAGGACTAAATTTTCCAAAAATTCGTTTTGTTATAACACAAGCACTGGTGTAAAATACAATTTTACTGTTTCTATGTTTTTAATTTTCACGATTTTGTGGCATATATTTAGAATAATTTTTGTATAAGTTCATAACGGAATCTTTCGAATTTCAAAGTATTTTATACATTCTTGTAATTTTATCTAATGTTACTCTTATAATTTAGTTACAAGAATAACAATGTAAAAGATTAATCCTTTGTTCAGTTGAAATAATGCTATACATAATGTACTATTAAAAAGTATTTTCGAACAATAACAGACCATTTTTTAAGCTGAAACAATCACAATTTTATGAACTTTGAATGAGATGAGACGTATAACTTTTTGCGGAATATATCTACTGCGAACTGTATAGAATTCATCAACTGCAAAGTATTTACAAGGCTCTACTAATCTATCTTTTGGATCTCATTAAGTAAGTACAATCTTCATACATTAGCTTGTTTTTTAAATTAAGTCTGGAATTTTTAATCTTCGTAACCAGCATACAGTGAGATAAGCAGATGATGCATTTTCTTCCACCGCTATACAAGTGATTAAGATGCTTTAAAAAATGTTTGTAAACATACAACTTTCAATAAAAGAAAGGATTGAGTCCTGGTATAAATGCTTGATACATTACTTAAGTTGTATGCAAAATGTTTTTTCCAATGAAACTTTTGATTGTATTGTATCTTAATTGTGAAAATTTTAATTGAACTGTTTCTTCAAGTTCAATTTGTCAAATAAAAAAATCTTGTTTTGGAGATTTGTTTGAATTTAAATTTGGCTCAAACAATTTTCTCTCAGAAACAAATGCTCGCGTAAAATAAAGACACAATTTAATAAAAGCGCCTTCTCATTTCGTAACTTTAGAGAAGTTCACTAACCTTTTGGAGTTAAAGGCTAAAGCTTAAGAATATTATTTTTTTTACATATGAACGCATATAATTGGAATTTAATCCATGTTTTGTGGAATTGTCATAAGGGACGACCATTTTTGAAGGAGTACCAAATGGGCGGCCATCATTGCTCCTAACATAGGACAGCACAGTTTATATCCATGACTTGACCCCGGATTAGAACCGGGAACCTTTCGGTCCAGAGGCCAACACCTTAACCACTTGACCGGTTGGTCGGCTGGATTATGAATATATATTTATATATACATATAATTTAAATGCTGAAATAGTTTTATTAATTTAGATGCAGGAAATTCTTTTTGATTTTGGAGTCATTTTGTACTCTACACTAGCGTTATTGACAATAAAAGAGAATCCTTACAGCATATGTGCTAAAACACTATTGCATTCAGAGTCGAAGTACTTAAAAACTTATTGGACCGGATGCAAAAGATGCTGATATCACCTTTCATCCTTTATAGGACCGGGAATCCTAAAGAAAATTTATGCACGGTGAAGTGAGAAAAATACTTCGCGGTACAGCTTCAGGCTACGTTTATAGCGGTGGCTACAGCCTTGGGGCTATTTTTGGCGCATTTCTAAAGTCGCCAATGAAAGAATTATTTTAAACGAGCCATTGAAATCAAATGACTGTTTAACGAATTTTTAAAGAAATTTCTGAAATATACAAAATGAAAATATAAACTTTCTACTTGTCGAGGTTACCATAAAAACCGCAATAGCTGTTATGCAGATCTTTTGTCATAGCTCGCTACTAGAAGTGAGCCACAAAAAAAAGCGCCAAGGAAGTTGCAAGGTCGCGCAATTTATGTTGAACCAAATACTCCCTTAATTCTTTTCAAAAATGCTTTGCATTCCTATTTCATGGTGTTGCACTATCCCCACTTGTACACCAGTAAATGATTTGTATCAAGTGCTGCTGCTAGAAATAAAAAAACAATTCTAATGACGAGATATCTCGTTCATCAAGAAATAACTAAGTTTGATAATGCCGTGTAATATCCCCATCAAGATATCGCAGATTTTTTTATAGTGAGATAAGGATCTAATTAGTTTATTTTTCTAATTACGAGATAACTTGTCCATCAAGAAATGATAAGTTTGCGAACGCCGTTTAGATATCTCGTCCATCAACATCTGATCTGTTTTGCTAATGACGCGTTAACTGGTCAAGAGCACCACGAGGAGGGTCGAACAGAAATCTTGGATTACAAATACAAATATTTTATTCATTTAAAAAGTAAATGTATCAGTTCGTTGAGTTGATTAATATTTTACATGTATTTGTAAGACAAATTTATGACTGTAGTCAGTAATTAATGTAATGGCTTACTAGAGCCCTGTTGTAAAATTACAAAGTAGAACTTAGGGCCTTCTTAAATTTCTATTGCTATGCTGATTGGGATGAAACATACAGCTTCATGTCTATCTCTCGAACAGACTTCAGATTCAGTTTAGTTACACTTCTCTTTTTATAACATTTAATCATTCTACTTGTATTAAACAAGTGTATGATCCTATCCAAATTCACTGAACGAAAAACGTATGGTGTCCTTATAGTGTGTTATCTTCGATCAAATTATATGTGTAGTATAGTAAAATTAATAATTCTGTTCATTTATACATCAATTTCTCTTCTTTTAGATCTTTAGAATGTCGCCAAAAGAATTCATGACATCACTTACTATCATTACAATTTTGATAAATACCTGGAATATCCTTTTCAAGTTAAATATTCCAAGCCTCTTTTCTCAAATTGTAATAGTATATTTTCTTACAAATTTGGCAAAACCAAAAACCACTGGACAACAAAACCCGAAGAAGAACCAAAGAATCACTGTAAAAATTACCGCTAACAAGATCATCCAAACCAGTACAACTACAGATGACGCAGGGACGCAAACGGATTTCCAAGACAATGAACATCAAAAACCGAAGACAAACCAAAGGTCCACTGTAAAAACTACCGTCAACAAGATCGTCCAAACCAGTACAACTACCAACGATGCAGATACCCAAACGGATAGCCAAGAACAAACATCTTATTCAACAACAGCCACTCCAAGTCCACTTCAAAGCGAAGATACGACACCAGTTCTAGCCCCATCCTCACCTACAACTTCTATGGACAGTCTTAAAATGGTGATCAACGAAAATATTATCTTAATGGAAAAAGAATTGGAAAACTACTATCGTTGCAATAGCGCAACACGAAACGACATAGAACCTGCACCTACCTATCCTCCACCCCGCTGGATATCGTCTGAATCCGAAATGCTTCAATACATACGAGACTGGAATGACGCCTCAGATAAAATATCAGGAAACAAATACAGACATTCTGGACTTTCGTCACCGCCATATCTGTCAGAAGAAGAATTTCAAGAACCCTTTGAACCGGTAGTCAAGAAAAAGAGAATTGGAAGAAAAATCAAAAAGCAATTAACCAAGACGAAAATTGGCAAACTATTCAAACGGTAAGGAGAAACAAGTTTCTTCCGATTATCAGACTCTCTCTGTAAAAATATGTTTAATCTACAATACGTTATTTTAACCTCCTGGTGGTTATCTGGAGATATGTCGTTCTTATAAGAAATTAGACCAAATATATTGAACTCTCCGTCATAAAAACATTAGGTAATACCTTGATTGCAGGATAGGTCGTCATTCGCAAAATTGGTATTGTCTAAATGGACGAGGTATCGTCTTGTGATCCCTTGGAGTTTAAATATGAAATATCTGAAAATAAGCCGGAAAACAACAACCCTGAATAGTAACACCAATTTTATAAGAAACTAGCCACTACGTGGCCAACACGGCGTTGCCAGTGACAGTTCTTATCGTGGGGTCAGGTGTGACAATTGCTCGCTGGTGATTGTACGCATTCCTATTTGTTTTGGTTACTGTGCCACCACAAGCTCCGCTGTGATGGTCTCAAAATGGCTAGTAATAAATAAATGCCAATCAATTAATTACTGAAAAATCTTCTTGATACTGAAAACATTAAAAAGTAAAAACAACAATTTTAAAAATGATTCACACCTCTACCCGACATGACACGGCTTACAATTGAAAAATTATTTCTTTAAAGAAAATCACATTTAAGACATCGATCTGGGTTAAAATTTTCAGCAGATTTCAAATTCGTTGACATTTTCCCTCTATCTTTCACGATTGCGAAGATCGAAAACCTGAAATATTCTTTACAGGCCAAAGTTGAAATCGCTAGCAAGAAAGTTATACTAATCAACACAGTAAATCAAAACACGCTAAAATCTGAAATCCATTACGATGTAGAAAACACAAAAGCTATTTTTCTTAATTTGGTATGGTTTCAAAGGCATTGGGACGAAAAACGCAGAATCTGATAATTGCATGCTGATAAAAGATCGGTCCACGGTTAATGGAATTATTACACTATATTTTATTGTATATGCCTTGGACCCTGTACAACTAAGAATCGAAAAAAATTAGTAATTGTATGATTGAAACCTATAAAGTTAGATCTGCTATATTGTAAGCTATTGTAAAATAGGAAATTTTCTGAACTTTGTACCAGCAAGTAATCAATAGTTTTATATGCAAATTGATGAAAGATATCCTTAAAGATACATAATTTATTAATAACTGCACTCTCTCCTGATTATTATAATTCATTACGCTGTCAAAGATGCATGCTTTAACATGTATCATTTCTGTTTCAGGAAGAAGCCTCAGAACGTAATAATAACAGAAAGGAGGATCATCTGAATGCATACTTAAAACACCATTATATCAACAGGCAGAGCAGCAGCGTTTAATTCTATAGACAAAAACTTTAATAGCAAAACGAAAATAATCAATACTTCAATTTTAGTTCAATACAATTCTCTATAGCAATATTTTTTAAATCAATATGCTACTTTTATAACTACAACTCAATAGCCATAGATTTTAAAACAATAATTTTAATTCTAAATCTCAACAGCACAACTTTCCTAATCAATATCCTGGCATTACTTCTATAAATCAATATAAAAAAGTTGCAAATCAATATTTCATAGTTACTCTACTGCAATACAATAGAAAGATTTTGGAATAATATTTTTGCAACATTAAAATACTCATCAAAACACGCAGGTATTTTCATCAATACCTATTGGAATTTTAACTACAATACAGATAGAGATAAGATTAAAGAACATTCTGACATCTAAACAATAGGCAGCAACATCTATGGAATTCAAGCAGGCATTTACTGAGAGATTGCGTAAATGGCGGCAAGATATTCTGTCATTTTTTCCGCTCATGACAAAGTCGTGGTGAGTTTGTGGGTCTAAACGCATTCCCCTGCAACATGACACGTAGATCTGACAAACACACGAGTGTTTTATGCTGCTTTTAGGAATCTGTGTCAGTGTTTGTGTGTGCTTGTGTATCTGTGTATGTATGTTTGTTTATGTGTAACAGTGTGTTTGTGTTTGTTTGGCACACACGGCGCAAATACATTCTCACATACAAGCAGATAGACTAACACAGACATAGGAACCCACACGACGCACACACACAGATTCTCAAAAGGAGCACAAAGCACCTTGTGCATGTGTGTTGTCTTGCCTGTCTTGCGATAAGGGGATACGTTGGGATCTTCACAGCTAACCACAACCTAATCTTGAGAGGAGAACAATACAGAATATGGTGCCGATATCCCTACCTCAGTTTATGCTAGAATTTCATTGATAAATTCAATTATTTTTTAATTCAAACTTTCTTAATGAACTTTCTTTTTATAACTTTTAAAAACCTATTTATTAAACATTTCATAGTACATTTCAATCGCTATTTCATAATATCGTCGGCAAGTGGGAAACCACGTAAATCGAAAACATGTGATTTCGAGTTGTTCCGTAAACAGGCGCAGAAAAATCATATGAAACTGTCTAGTCAATTTTTTGTTTTATCAATTAAATAGTTTACTTAATATAATGTCTAGTTGAAAAAACTGACAATTGACTATACAGATGCATACTATTTTTCTGCGCATGTTGGACCGAATAACCAGAAATAAAATTTTTTGGACAGAAATTTTCAGTATTTTGCCGACTATACATTACATTTCAATATCTATTTCATAATATAATCTGTGTTGTAGTTTTAAACTACAGTAATTTATTTTAATACCCTTAATTTTATAAACACTAATGTGAATTTTATTTTTAATAACACATCAAAACTATTTTATTTTATTTAATTTTATTAGGTACAGCACTTGCTTTTTACATATTTTCAAATTTGAAACTTAAATAGTTAAATTTTGACTGTTCAACTTTTATTATCCACGCTAATTTTACTTCATTTAAAAGTTGTTTAATAATTAATTCCATGTTCCGATTTAATAGCTAGTAGCTGTTCTATCCGATTTCTAACTTTAAGCATTTATAATTATTTTAATCTATAAAACCTCATTTTTAAATAATATTTATAAAAAAACATTTCTTATTCAATTTAATATTAAATACTTCCGCTGTTGCTCTGTTCTGTTTCACTTCTAAATTGTTTAACAATTATTTTTTTCTATTTACTCTATGCAATTAATATATATCTATTTATTTTTAAAAAATTATGTATTTCAAAAATTTCTGTTAAAAATTACCTGCTTTTTTCGATAAAAAATAAATTCTAAATTTTCTCTCATTATCGTTTCTTTTAATTCTTGTACTATTTTGTTTGTTATATATCACTTGCTTTATTCAAAAGCTGTACTTAACACATTGTACACCATGTTTCATATTTGAGGATTAAAACGTAATATGGTTTCTGAATATCTTCACGAAACATTTCTAAATTATGAGATATTTGCAGTGTAAACAAAACAGTTTGTGAAGATTTTGCTCAATGGATACCTTATTGGACTTACCTTAAAGTATAGTTTAACTCTCGTTTGGAACGGTTAGCATTTTACACATTTGATGCTGACCAATTAAATACACCTAATTCTGTTTTTACAAGATAGATACGTTCCTTAAGAATATTTGTAAAACAATCATTCGTGTAAAAAAACGTCATTGCATCTATGGAAGAAAGGAAAATTGGTTTCAAATCTAAAAAATCAGTAAAAATAATTCAAAAAACAAAAACATATGAAAATATTCGTTTTATTGTTATTATGTTATTTTAACCAAATACACATGTAATAATATGTAATGCAAACCTATTGAAGTAAATTTTTGTACAGTTGAAATGAAAACAAATTCTTCATGAACAAAAAATCTCTTTTCCACATAACAAGATTTTATTTATTTTCTCTTTCTGATAAGCGGCGCATACGTTTGTGTACGACTGAAATATCATTGCTATCAATAGAATTGTTGTGGACATCGTCTTCTTCCTCTATTAATGAGATTATTTATGTGATATCTTGAGCAATAGACCCCACTGTCACTCCATTCTGCTAAACTAGAGATAAGGATAATTTACAAACAATCGTTTCATTGTGCGGCTACCCATGCTGCGGGGGATTGGTACTGGGGGGTGCTTCTTGGATCTCATTTTATCCCGGATTCGCTTTGTCCCACTGCTGTGGCCCAGTTTAGACTTTCGACCGGACACGATTGCCTTGGCGCACATTTGTTCGTTTTTATTTGACTAATTCACTCTACTGCGTTTTGCGTTATTCCGGACAAGTCGTGACTGCTGCTCATTTCGATGAGTGTTCTACACTTAATAATTTAGATTGTATAGTTAAAAAATATTGGAGAGCTAGTTGCCTAATGACCTGATGGTCAATGACCTAATGGTCAATGACCTAATGGGCAATGACCTAATGATCAATGACCTGATGGTCAATGGCTTGGCATTTGTGAAATAAATCTCTTAAGCAAAATCAGCACGAGTCTCCTCTGGTGCTGATGTTTCACCGGTTTTTCGAACGAATTCAGTTATTAATCGTTCTGTTCGTGTTTTGGTTAGGCTGTTATATAATCCTCTGTTAGAGGCTGTCAACAAATTCAATTCACGTTGAAACTTCCCAGAGCGTTCCTCATTCTTTTCATGTTTGACAAAATGATTACACAATTTGATTTTTAATAGGATTGATAACATTTTTAAAAGGATTCTAACTTAAGAAGATAAGTGATAGAATATTTCCAAAGGATTCAATTTTTAAGGAATTTAGCAATGAAATGTTTTCAAAAGATTCTATGGAATGGGGCAATAAAATATATCCAAACGATCATATTCTTTCAGGAAAGAGGCAATGAAATATCTCCAAGGGAGACTATCGTAAGGAGAGAGGCAAAGGAATCTCACCAAAATATTCTATTCTAAGGAAAGGGGCAAAGGAATATCTCCAAAGGATTACATTCCAAAAGATTATTTCAGGAAAGTGGCAGTGAAATATCAATGGAATCAAATATCAAGAGAATGGCAATGGAATCTAACAAAATGAATCTATTATAAAGAAAGGAGAAATGTGATTTTTAACAAAGAAACTATTCTAATGAAAGGAGCAATTGAATAGGTTCAAAGAATTATATTCTGAAAGCAAAGAGGCAATGGAATATCTCCAAGGGATTCATTTGTTAGGAGAGTTGCAAGGGAATCTCTCTAAAGGATTCAATTCCAAAGAAACTAACAATGGGATCTCTCCTAAGAATTCTATTCTAATTAAAGGGGCAAGGGAATCATTCCTAAATTCTTATATTTTCTAATAATATTTCTTATGTTCCTAAATTTTCATAAACAATCTATTCTAAGCAAAATGGCATTGAAATATATCAAAGGATTCAATTCTTTAAAGAAAGGACCAGTGGAATATCGCCAAGGGATCCTATCGTATAGAGAGGGGCAAGGGGATCTCTCCAAAGGAGTATATTCTAAGGGAAAAAAACAATGGGTTCTATAAAAAGGATTCTAATCAAGATAATCGGGTCAGTGAAATATCTCCAAGGTATCATAAAAATAGGGGCAGTGGAATCTCTTCAAGGATTCTATTTTAAAGGGGCAATTAAATCCCTCCAAAGGATTCTATTCTGAGGAAATTGACAGTGTAATCTCTCGAAAGCGTCTATTCTAAAGGGGTAATTTAATCTCTCTAAAGGATTCTATTCTAAGAAAAGAGGCAATGGAATCTCTCCACAGGCATCTATTCCAATGAGGCAATGGGAATTTTCTCAATAAATTTGTTCTATGGAAAATTCGCAATGCAAATTCTACAAAAAAAAGTATATTATAGCAAACGGGTATTTAAATCTCTCCCAAGAATTAAGAAGGAGAATGTGGAGTGGAAAGGGGCAGTGTAATCTCTACAAAGGGTTATATTCAATTATATTATTTTTTTTATGGGGGTTGGCGAGTGTAAGCGAGTAGGGGGCGGAGCCCCCTAGTTCTATAGAAAGGGGCAATGGAACTCCTCTAAATGATTCTATTCTAAGTAGATATGCAATGGAATCTCTCCAAAGGTTTTATTCTAAGGGGTCAAAAAAATCTCTCACAAGACTTTTATTCGATAGAAAGGGGCAATGGAATCTATGCAAAGGATTTTATTCTAAGGAAAAAGGCAATGGAATATCTCCAAAGGGTTGTATTCCAAGGAAAGGGGCAATAGAATCTATCCAATGGAGTGTATTCTACAGATAGTAAGAATGGGATCTCTCTTTATTAAAGACACTATTCTGATAAAAGTGGCAATGAAATATGCATAAAGAATTATATTCTTTAAGAAAAGAGGTAATGCAATTTCTCCAAGAGATTCTATCGTTAGGAGAGGGGTAAAGGAATCTATTCTAAGGAAAGAAGCAATGGGAAGGTGGGGCGCTCTTGTGGCTGGGTCCAATCAGGGTACTCGATGTCAGTCCAATCGGGTTGCTTGGTAGCATCACGTGACGAGATTAACATAACTCTAGTGACAGGATGAAGAATGCCATGGAGGTGGAAAATAACTATTTTAAAGGTTGAATGGAATATCTCCAAATTATTCTATTCTAAGGAAAGGGGTAATGGAATCTCTCCAAATGCGTGTATTCTAAAGGAGCGATGGAATCTCTCTAAAGGATTCTATTCTAAGAAAAGGGACAGTGGAATCTGTCCAAAGACGTCTATTGTAAGGGGAGAATCGAAAATCTCTCAAGACATTTATTCTATGGGAAAGGGCAATGCAATCACCTCAAAGGATTCTATTCAAAGGAAATGGGTATTGAAATCTCTCCCAATAATTCTTTTTTTAAAAGGGACAATGGCATTACCTCTCGCACAGGAACTCAGGATCAACTTCAGTCGAAAATTCGCTTCCATAGTCATCACTTTGGACCAGGATCAAGTCCGTGTAACCACTTTAGCCACGGCGGTGTGGTTGCGTAATTATAACGTGTAGGGAATTTAGACTGAAAACAATTAAACTTAACATTTATTAAATTTTAACAAATTAAATGCATTAACTAAAGTATAATCTATCAGAACGCTAACAGAGGTGGTTACGAAACTACGAATCTAAAATCTCAAGAACAGCTTGAGGTATTTAAAGTGTGAACGCATGACACAGCATGCGCACGTCAGAAGTCTCTTGAAGTGGAAGTGGATGTAGTTTAATTTGCATAACACCACAGATTCTATCGTAATCAGAAGGGCAATGGAATCTCTGCAAATAATTCTATTCTAAAGAAAGGAGTAATGGGATATTTTTAAGGACTAGATTCTAATGAAAGTGCCAGTAAAATAAGTGAACAAATTATATTCTTTAAGAAAAAAGGCAAAGGAATATCTCTAAGGGATTCTGTCGCTACGAGAGGGGCAAAAAATCCCTCTAAAAATTTTTATTCTAAGGATAGAAACAGTGGAATTTTTCCAAATGATTTTATTCTAAAGAAAGGGGCAATGGTAACTTTTCTAAAGAAAATATTTCGAGAAAGGGGCATTGAAATAAGTCCATAATATTCTATTCTTTAAAGGGAAATTGTAATATCATTAAGAGAGTCTATGATATGGAGAGGAGGCAAAGGAATCTCTCCAAAGGAATGTATTCTAAGGAAAGAAACAGTGGAAACTCTCAAAGGGATTCAATTTTTTATGGTAAGGGGAAATTAAATATCTCCAAGCGATTCTATCGTAAGACGAGGGACCCCTCTTCTCCCAAGAATTTTATTCCAAGAAAGGGGCAACGGAATCTCTCCAAAATATTCTTTCTGAGGAATGGGGCAATGGATTATATCCAAAGAGTTATATTTTAAAGAGGAAATAGAACTCTCTCAATAATTTTTTTCGATAGAAAGAGCCAACGTAATAACTCTAAAGGAATCTATTTGAAGGAAATGAACAGTGGTATCTTCCTAAAGATTCTATTCTAAGGAAAGGGGTAATTAAATTTCTCCAAAAGGTTCTATTTAAAAGAGGTAATGGCAACCCTCCCAAGAAATATATTCTATGGAATAGGGCAATGAAATCGCTCCATATTATAAGTTTCTAAGAAAAGGGGCAAATGTGTTTTTCTTAAAGTTTCTAATCCAAGAAAATGGCCAAATGTATTTTTCTTAAAGATTCTATTCTAAGGAAAGCAACCTTGAAATATGTCCAAAGGATTCAGTTCTGTAAGAAAAGGTGTAAAGGGACATATTCAAGGGATTCTATCATAATGAGAGGGTTAAGGAATAACTTCAAACGAGTCTATTCTAAGGAAAGGAACAAAGTAAACTCTCCAAAGGATTCCATTCTTTCTGGAAATATGCAATGAAATATATATCCTATGGAATCTGTCATAAGAATATTAACAGTGGAATCTCCCCAAAAGAGTCTATTCGAAAGAGTGGCACAAAGGGATTTTTCCTATAGATCCGATTCTAAGGGAAGGTACGATGAAATCTCTCCAAAGGGTTATATCCTAAATTGACAAAGGAATCTCTCCCAAGAATATTTTATTCTATGAAAAAAGGCAATAAAATATCTCCTAAGAATTCAATTTATTCTATGGAAAAGGGCAATGGAATCTCTCTAAAGGATTCAATTCAAATGAAATGGGCAATGAAATTTCTTTAAAGGTTCTATTCTAAGAGGGCAATAGAATCTCCAATGAATTTTATTCTATGAAAAATTGCAATTGAATCTCTCCAAATGATTCTATTCTAAGTAATGGGGTAATGGAATATCTCCAAAGTATTCTATTTTACGTTAAGGGGCAGTGTTATCTCTTCATGTGGTTCTATTCTAAACGAGCAATGGAATCTCTCCCTAGAATTCTATTCGAAGAAAAGGAAGAATGTCATTTTTTCTAAAGATTCGATTCTAAAGATAGGTGCGATGCAATCTTTCCAAAGGGTTATATTCTAAAGGGGCAGAGGAATCACTCCCAAGAATTAAGTCTGTGGAAAGGGGCAAAGGAATCTCTCCAAATGATTCAATTCTAAAGAAAGGGGTAATGGAATATCTACAAAGTATTCTATTTTACGGTAATGGGCAGTGTTATCTCTCTATGTGGTTCTATTATATACGGGGAATGGAATCTCTCTCTATAATTTTATTGTATGGGAAGTGGCAACGTAATCTCTCCAAAGGATTATATTCTACTGAAAGGGTCAAAGATATTTTTCCCAAAGATTCTATTCTAGTGAAAGGGGCATTGAAATGTGTCCAAAGGATTATATTCTTTAATGAAAGGTTCAATTGGTTTATCGTAAACGGATTCTATCGTAAGGAGAGTGCAAAGGAATAACTGCAAACGAGTCTATTCAAAGTAAAGGAACAATGTGAACTCTCCCAATGATTCTATTCTTCCTTTAAAGAGACAAAGAAGTATCTCCAAGGGATGCTATCGTAAGAAGATTAACAATGGAATCTCTCCGAACGGGTTTATTCGATGGAAACTAACAATGGGATTTTTCCTAACGGTTCTATTCTACGGAATGTTGCCATGAAATCTCTCCAAAGTGTTATATTCTAAAGGAGAAAGAAATCTCTCGCAAGAATGTTTTGTTCTATGAAAAAAGGCAATGAAATCTCTCCCAAGGATACTATTTCAAGGAAAAGAGGAACGGAATCTCTCTAAAAGTTTCTATTTATTCTATGGAAAGGGGAAATGGAATTTTCGTGAAGGATTCCCTTTTAATAAAATGCCTAAGGAAAAACCTTCAAAGGTTCTATTCAAGAGGGTAGAGGAATCTCCCAAGAATTATATTCTATAAAAAGTTGCAATTGAATGTCTCCAAAAAAATTTTTATTCCAAGGAAATGTGCAATGAAGTCTCTCCGAATGTAATATTCTTAGGGAGCAATACAATCTACCAAGTATTTTCGTCAATGGAAAGGGGCAAAGGATTCTGTCAGACTGATTCTATTCTAAGCAAGGGAGGTTTGAAATATCTCCTACTCATTCTATTCTAAGAAAAGGAGTAGTGAAATATCTCCAGAACGTTCTATTTTACTGTAAGAGGCAGTGTTATATCTCCATGTGGTTCGATTATAAACGGGCAATGGAATATTTCACTAGAATTTTATTGTATGGAATGTGGAAATGGAATATCTACAAAGGGTTGTATTCTACGGATAGGGGCAATATTATCTCTCCAAAGGGTTCTATTCTAAATGGGTAATGGAATCTGTCCCAAGAATTTATACAATGGAATGGGGTAATGAAATCTCTCTAAAGGATTCTATTCTAAGAAAATGGGCAATGAAATCTCTTCAAATGTTACATTCTAAGTGCCTGTGGAATCTCCCATTATTTTTTTTATGGAAAGAGGCAAAGTAATCTCTCCAAATGATTCTATTCTAATGAAAGGGGCAAAAGTATTTTTCTTAAAGATTCTATTCTAAGGAAAGGGACATTCAAATGTGTCCAAAGGATTCTTTAAGGATCGGGACAGTGGGCTAATAAGGAGAGGACAAAGGAATAACTGCAAACGAGTCTAATTTCAAAGGGAAGGAGCAATGTGAACTCTTCAAAGGATTTTATTCTTTCTTGAAAGGGGCAATGAAATATCCCCTAGTTATTCTATCGTAAGAAGATTAACAAAGGAATCACTCCAAACGAGTATAGTCGAAGGAAACGAACAATTGGATTTTCCCTAAAGATTCTATTCAAATGAAAAGTGCAATGAAATATCTCCAAAGCGTTATATTCTAAAGGAGCAAAGGAATCTATCCCAAGAATATTTAATTTTATAAAAACAGGCAATATAGTCTCTACTAACGATTCAATTTATTTTATTAAAAAGGGCAATGGAATCTCTCTAAAGAATTCCATTCTAATGATATATCTCCAAAGGTTCTATTCTAAGAGGGTCATGTAATCTCCCAAGAATTCTATTCAATGGAAATTTGCAATTGAATGTGTTCAAAATATTCTAGTCTAAGGATATGGGCAATGGAATCTGTCCAAAGGGTTCTATTTTAAAGGCACAATGGAATCCTTCCAAAGAATTTTTATCCATGGAAAATGGCAACGGAATCTCTAAAAACGAGTCTATTCTAAGGAAAGGGGCAATGGAATGTTTCCACAAGATTCTATTCGAAAGAAAGGGGCTGTGTTATCTCTTCGTGTGGTTCTATTCCAAAGGGGAATTGGAATGTGTGCCAAGAATTTTATTCCATGGACACGTGCAATGGAATCTCTCTAAAGGATTCAATTCTAAGGAAATGGGCAATAAAATCTCTGCAAATGTTATGTTCTAAGTGGCCAATAGAATCTCCCAAAAATTTTATTCTTTGGAAAGAATCAAAGGAATTTCTCTCAAAAATTCTGTTCTAAGGTAATGTATAAAGGAATATCTCTAAAGTGTTCTATTTTACGGTAAGGGGCAGTGTTATCTCTCCACGTGGTTCTATTCTAAACGGGCGATGGAATCTGTCCCATGAATTTCATTGTATGGAAAGTGGAAATGGAATATTTTTGAGGGTTCTATTCTAATAAAAGGGGCAATATTATTTCTATAGGGGGTTCTTTTCTAAAGAGGCAATGTTATTTCGCTAAGGGGTTCTATTCTAAAGGGGCAATGGCATCACTCTCAATAATTTATTCAATGGAAAGGGGCAATGGATACTTTAAAGCATACTTTTTCTAATGAAATTGGCAATGAAATCTTTGCAAATGGTATATGTAGTAAGTGCCCCATAAAAGAATCTCTCGAGAATTTTATTCTGTGGAAAAGGGGCTATAGAATTTATCCAAAAAAATTTACCTATGTAAAAGGGCAATGGAATCTTTGCAAAGGTGCCATTCTAAAAGGACGACATCTCTCCCAAGAATTTTATTCTATGGAGAGGGTCAATGGAATCTTACATAATGTGTCTATTTTACAGAACAGAACAATGAGATCTCTCCAAAGGATTCTATACTATGGAAAGGGGCATTGAAATGTCTCCAAGGGAGTCTATCGTAAGGAGGGGGGGACATAGAACCCTTCCTAAGCGTTCTATTCCAATAGGGCAGTGGAATCTCTCCCAAAAATTGTATTCAAAGGAAATGGGCACTAGATTCCCTCTTAATGATTCTATTCTATGGAAAGGGCAATGGAATATTTCTAAAGTGTTCTATTTTAAAAGGACAACGGAAAATGTCCAAGGAATTTTATTCTTAAAAAAGGGCCAATTGAATCTCTCCAAATGTTATATTTCAAGTGCACAATGGAATTTAACAAGAATTTTATTCCATGGAAAAGGGCAAAGGAATCTCTACAAGAAATTCTATTCGAAGGAAAAGGGTTACGAAATATCTCCAAAGGGTTGCATTTTACGGTAAGGGGCAGGGTTATCTTTCCATGTGGTTCTATTCTAAACGGGCAATGTAATCTCTCCCTACGATTCTATTGTGTGGAAAATTGAAATGGAAATTCTCTAAAGGATTTTATTCTATGGAAAGGGGGCAATGGAATCTCTCCAAAGGAGTCTATTTTAGAGAAAAAGCAATGTGATTTCTCCAAAGGATTCTATTCTAAGTAAAGGGACATTGAATTATATCTCCAAAAGGAATTTTATCGCAAGAACAGGCCTCCAGTGGTTCTTACCTTTGAAAATAGTCACTTTAGTTGCCTCATATGTAAAAAATAGTAGCCAAATTAGTCTCCTCAATTTTGTAAAATTTAGCACTATATTAGACATAGAAATCTGCAGTAGGGCAACAACAAACGGAACCTTTACAAACGATTAAAATAAAATGCTAATGTTTCATTAAAAAAAATTGGAAAATTACGACGCAAGGGTTCTTTCAGGCGCGTTCACACGAATCAAGTTCAATTGACCGATTATAGTTGATCTAAAAATGTTGAATCCGTTTTTCTTCACACATTTCAATAGAAACTGATGAACAGTTTAATAATAAGCGAAAATATAAAAGTTACAATTGAAAAATTATTTATTTATAGAAAATCACATTTAAGGTATCGAACTAGTGTAAAATTTTCCGCAGATTTCAAATTCATTGTATTTTTCACATAATCTTTAATGATCGCGAACATACAAACTTGGCCTGGAGAATAAAAAAGCACTTTTGTTTTGTTTCTGGAATAAAATAAACCACGACAGATCGTTTGCGTGGAAACTCGAAAGCAGATGGCGGATGACTCATCACTTGATCTCAATAGAAATTTAATTATTATTGTTTTTTTTTGGGGGGGGGGAATAGCAACAGCATAAAAGATTACAAATTCTAAATTTATTTTTTCCGCAATAATTTTTAAATTGTGATTTTATACTTTTTCCAATACGAACGCCGATGCGCAAAATGGCCTTCGTTTAATTCGAGATTACATAAATAAGATTTTATTTCTGTATTTAGCAAAACAAAAAAATAAAACATTTTGACTGGCATTGCTTTGTTCTTTTTTGTAAAATCGGAATTGTTAAAGATAGGTTAAAAATTTCAACTGATTTGAAATCGACGGAAAATTTTACAACAGATCGATACCTAGCATTTGATTTTCTTTTTATTAACAATTTTTTCAATCAAATATTTATAATTTTGCAAGAGATTGTGACGTCACGCCGATTGGATCTCTTCGCAATTGGAATTTGGTAAACCAACACCACGTGCAACGCCATGGTGGCTGTTATCCAATAGGCTCGAACTCCCATTTGATTTGGGAAGGAATTCGTAGCAATTACCGTGGGTTAGAGAGCACTGGTCACATCTGACCACACAAAAAGAACTGTCACAAAATATAACAGAAAATAATAGTAAATATCGATTGTCCGTATTATATCGATTTACTCTAATATTCATGCACGGCTATAATCGATTATTATGCCTCGATGATACTGAACGATCATAAATTGATAAATCGATAAATGTAGCATATAAATCGATAAATGTATCGCAAATATCGAGTTTCTAAGAAAAAGTGACCTTGCTATGAAAATAGTTGCCTTTTATTTCCAAAAGAGTTGCTTTTGACGTTATTCAATGTTAATTTTCTGAAAAAAGTCGCCATAGTCGCCTTGCCTTGAAAATAGTCGCTTTAGTCGCCTCTGGGAGGCCTGTAAGAAGGGAGGCAATAGAATTTCTCTAAAGGTTTCTCGTCCTATAGTGCAATATAATCTCACTAAAGAATTTTATTCAATGGAAATGGGCACTAGAATCTCCCCAAATGATTACAATCGACTGAAAGGAGCAATGGAATATCTCCACAGGGTTCTATCCTAAAAGGGCACTGGTAAACCTCCAAAGAATTTTATTCTCTGCAAAAAGGCGATAGAATTTCTCCAAAGGATTCTATTCTAAGGAAAAAGGGGTATTGAAATCTTTCCAAGAATACTTTTCTATGAAAAGGGGTAATTGAATCGTTCCAAAGCAGTTGATTCGAATTAAAGGAGCAATGAGATATTTCCAAAAGTTTCTATTCTAAGGATAGGGGCGATGGAATATCTCCAAAGGGTTCTATTCTACGGAAAGGAGCAGTGCTTTCTCTCCATGTAGTTCTATTCTATACGGGCAAAGAAATATCTCCCTAGAATTTTATTGCATGGATAGTGGAATTGGAATACTCCAAAGGGTTCTATTCTAAGAAAAGGTAAAATATTATCTCTCAAGGGGTTTTATTTTAAAGGGGCAATGAAATCTCTCCCAATAATTTATGTATTAGAAAGGGGCAATGGAATCTCTCCCAATAATTTATGTATTGGAAAGGGGCAATGGAATCTCTCCAAATGTTATATTCTAATTGCCCCATGGAATCTCCCAAGAATTTTATTCTATCGAAAGGCTCAAAGCAAACTCTCCAAACGAATCTATTCTACAGAAAGGGGTAATGAATTATCTTCAAAATGTACTATTTTACGGTAAGGGGCAGTGTTATGTCTCCATGTGGTGCTATTCTAAACGGGCGATGGAATTACTCCCTAGAATTTCATGTATGGAAAGTGGAAATGGAGTATCACCAAAGTGCACTATTCTAAGGAAAAGGGCAATATTATGTCTATATTCTAGAGTGGCAATGGAATCTCTCCAAAGGATTCTAATCTATGGATAGGGGCAATGGAATCTCCATTCCAAAGGGGCAATGGAATCTCCATTCCAAAGGAGCAATGGAATTTCCATTCCAAAGGGGCAATGGAATCTCCATTCCAAAGGGGCAATGGAATCTCTCCCAAGAATTTTATTCAATAGAAAAGGGCAATGAAATCTCTCCAAAGCAGTCTTTTCTAGAGAAAAAAATAAATGCGATCTCTGCAAATGATTCTATTTTAGTGAAATGGACATTGAAATATCTCCAAGAGATTCTCTTGTCGAAAGAAGGGAGGCACTGGAATATCTCACTTTAATTTTGTTGTATGGAAAGTGGAAATGGAACCTCTCTGAAGGATTCTATTCTTAGGAAATGGGCAATAAAATCTCTCCAAATGTTATATTCTAAGTTGCTCATGGAATCTCCCAAAAAATATTTTTCTATGGAAAGGGCAATAGAATCTCCATAAAGGATTCTGGTCTAAGGAAAGTTGCGATGAAATCTATCCAAAGGGTTATATTCGAAAGGGGCAAAGGAGTCTCTTGCAAGAATTTTATAATATGGAAAGGGGAACGGAATCTCTCCAAATGATTATATTCTAATGAAATGGGTAATGGAATATCTCCAAAGTTTTCTATTTTACGGTGAGGGGCAGTGTTATCTCTCCGTGTGGTTCTATTCAAAACGGGCAATGGAATCTCTCCCTAGAATTTTATTGCACGGAAAATGGCAATAGAATCGCTCTAAAGAATTATATTCTAATGCAAGGGGCAAAGGTACTTTTTCTAAAAATTCTATTCTAATGAAAGGGGCAAAGATACTTTTCCAAAAAATTCTATGGTAAAGAAAGAGGCATTGGAATATATCCAAATTATTTTATTTTTTAAGGAAAGATTCAAATTGATATCGTCAAGGGATTCTATTGTAAGGAGAGGCAAAGGAATAACTGGCAAACGAGTCAGTTCAAAGGAAAGGAACAATGTGAACTCTTTCAAACAATTCAATTTCTTCTCGAAGAGGCAAGGAAATATTTCCAAGGGATTCTATCGTAAGATGATTAACAATAGAATCTCTCTAAACGAGTATATTCGAAGGAAGAGAAGAATGGGGTTTTCCTACTGATTATATTCTAAGTAGAGAAATAATCTGATTTTTCCTACTAATTCTATTCTATATAAAGGTGCGATGAAATCTGTCCAAAGGTTTACATTCTAAAGGGGCACAGGTATCTTTCGCCAAAATGTTTTATTCTATAAAAAAAGGCAAAGAAATCTTTCCCACGGATTCCGAAATACAAAGATGAAAACAATATTGAATTTTCACAAATTATAAGATGGAATCATACTGGAAACATTAACAAAAAAATCCAAAACAAATAAACAAAACCGCAATTAATAGGGTATGTGACCACCCATCATTCTAATACAATGTTTACAGCGTGAGACCATACTTTCCATGAGGTGATCAACCACCCCAGAGTCAAGTAATCGACATTCCTCGTGTAGAGAAGTTTGCAAATCTGTGAGAGTAGATGAGAGTGGGAAACGTGTAGACACAGCACGGCCGAAATCATCCCAGAGATTTTAGGTCGGTCCAGTACGCCTGCCAAACCATACGCGTTATCCCTTCACTATCCAGGCTGTCGTCGACGATGCCAGCTCTATGGTGACGCGCATTATCATCTATTAAAACGAAAGGAAGACCAAATTCTGCAGAGTACAATCTCTATGACTTCATCCTGATACCGGACAATCGCCACTGAACTCCGTCTATAGATATGAAAGTCGGTGCCATATCCCAACGAAATCACAGCTCACATCATAATGCTTCCACCTCGGAATGCGTGATGCTCGTTGATGTTCAGGGGCCCAATGCGTGCGTACTAAATAGTCAATGGAATCTGTCCCCAGAATATTATTCGATGGAAAGGGGCAATGGAATCTCTACAAAAGGTTCTATATATTTTATAGAAAGGGGCAATGGAATATCTCTAAAGGATTCTATAATAAGAAAATGGGCAGTTAAGGTATTGAACCGTATTGCAACCGTATTGAGAGAGAAGCTTTGAAGATATTTTGCAAACAAGTACTAAAAATTGGTTGAGGGAGAACACCTTGCGACTCATTCAAAAAAACATAATTAAAAATCCTATTTTTTAGCAGAACACCATTGTTTCCTTCTATACTCCACTATTGGAACGAGGAACCGTTTATCAGATGTTTCCAATGCTGTACGATAAAATAATGATAAAATAATTGGTTTTTCACTTTTGCAGAATCGACTCCTGCTCCACTTATTCTAAACTCATTTATTTCCATCAGCGTTCGAAGGAGAGGCTGGTTGTTACCTACGGCCAGTTGATTCATGAATTAAAACATTGTTAGCATAGTCCCTTAAAATTCTATGTTCGGGTTACATGTCGATGAAACGGTCAAGGCCGCTGTTCCATCTGGAGCGTTCGAACATAAGTCACCATATGCCCAGATGAGTTAATATTAATTGTTTTCTACACCCATCCAAAGCGTACTTTTAAAAATTGTGTAGACTGCCCAGTTGGTTGTTGCTACATGGAGCAAGGGTTGCATTTGGTCAAGACGTATAAGGTACAGATGTAGTCTACGTTTATAGCGGTGGTAACAGCATCGGAGCTTTTTTGGCGCACTTCTAGTAGCTAGTAAGGGGAGATTAAGGCAACCCATCTGTATAGGGTGATTGCGGTTTTTATGGCAACCTCGGCAAATGGAAAGTTAGATTTTACTTTTGAATATTCTAGAAAGTTCTCTTAAAATCCATAAAACTGTCGTTTGATTAATATATTTTTTTAAACGTTCACAAATGCGTTTCTGAAGCTTATTACTTTCAGTTTTACGAAGAAAAAAAAATTTTAAATAATTATTTCCTTGGCAACTTAAGAAATGCGCAAAAAAAGCACCAAGGCCCTTTCCATCGTTACAAACGTAGATTGCAGCTGTACGACGTATAATATTAAGTAATAGACATACACACAAATAAAGTTTTAATGACACAGAAGACAGAAATACACCCTGGGAAGAATTCAACCTGTCAGGAATCGATAGACTACCCGGATATCTTTAAAACACATCTATAAGGGAACATTACTTCAATTACGAACCAAAACAGATGTGAAATGGCGGCTACTTTACAAACAAAAAGGAATTTGGGAGGAGTATCTACCAAAGGATTAACTCTCGATGTCTTGAGAAGGAAAAAATGGCAGCGTGTGACATTGATGGTTAACTCTCCAGGTAGTTATGACGAGATATCTCGTCCATCAATGTCAGACCATTTTTGTTGGTGACGTGATACCTCGTCATCAAGATATTGACAATTTTTTTATGATGACGAAATCAAGTTCTTGTCAGCTTTCTTCAAATAACGAGATATCTCGTCCATCAAGATCAGGTCCGTTGTGCTAATGGGACGAGATACCTCGTCAACGTAACCATCAGGAGGATTGTTAAATATTCCCTGTACAAAAATTGGATCAAGTTGACCGTTTCTTCTTATATCTCAATACCTTTCAAATACATGCCGACGCGTTTCTTCACAATTTTTCCCTATCTGGAATGGATCCATGGTACGGCCGTCCTCACACAAATTTTGCCATTACTTTTGTTTACAGTTTTCGTACATCGCTGATTGTTTAAACCATAGAATAGAAATATAAATAGACTGAGCACCGCTATTAAGAGAAGCTTCAAAATGTCCCCCGACGTGTTGACTAGTAGTCGTGTGACAGCTCAGTGATGTACTGATTTCGGTGATCAATTTGGCTTACATCATATTACATCGTTTGGCGATATTACATCTCATGACAGGTCATTTGATAATAGTGCAAGACTGGTGAAAAATGGTGACTTTGCCAATGTTTTCTTCTATGTCTTGCAAACCAATCAGATGATGAGTCAACTGATGGGCTTAATATCTCATCCCGTAGACAAATCAGATTAAAATTATTCGTTCCCCCCCCCCATTAGACGGAAGAGTACGAGTCATCAACCTTCTAATGAAATAGATGGATCATGTGGGCAGAGTCGCTGTCGTAAAATCTCTTAACTTTTAGACTACGCCCGGTGCAGTAGTTGTACTTTGTTCGCACCAAAAAAGAATTTATACTGCTGTCTGTACAGCAGTTGTACCTTCAAAGTTATAAAAATCGGCAAAGAAAACTGTTAGATTAGACTACTGCCGGTACAGCAGTTGTACCTTGAATTTCATACGAATCGTGCCAGTTATATCTAGAACCGAAGTCAAAAGATTAAGGGTAAATCACAAATCGAATATATGATTGGCTATGGTAGCGAAGAGTAGTGTTTTTGATCGCGGTGGATAATCCCTTTAACCAATTCATTATTCAGGATTCTTGCTTTAACCAGCACCCACGTGACACATCTTGAATCCGAGCAACTGGAAGGAATTGCCGGAAGCTTCGGGCACGTGCTCAGTTTATTTCATCTTTATAACGATGATAAATGTCACTATTCTGTAAGAGTTTGGGCCACATGGTTCTGTCACATTAAAAGGTGACTATTGCTCACTCTACATTTGACGTGACTATGTCTTTAAAATCGTCCGGGATTTTCGGCACAGGCTATTGGTAAGGAGGCATAGGCAGATACTTGCGCTTCTCTAAAAGTGTTGATAGATCAGTGCCCCATAATTCCAGTGGAATATCATTCTATGGGAGTTAAGGATCTACCATCGCGTAGAGGAAGTTAGGCCGCGTTGAGTAGGTAGGCCACTTCCCCCTTCCCTTCATCTGATCTTCATACCGCGTGGTGGGGGGAAAGCGTTACATCTAGGGGACATACGCTTCACACATACGCTGGCCTGTTTAATCCCTGTGGCTTCATTTCTAATCGAAGCGATTTGGTGTCCAAATTGAAGAGAACGACGAGTTCTACAGTTCTATTTCATTGATAGACAGTTTAAACCATTTGTGTGAAAATTGTGCGGAGTGGAAAATGACGATGGGTGTCGAAGATTTCACTATGAAGCCAAAGTATCACACTAAACTTCAATTGTGGCATGGGAAACGTAAATATGTTAAAATAGCAGCTTAAAAGACTTACAGATGTTATACCCTGATCTTAGTGGAGTTAAGTGTAATAGTGTTAATCTAAGAGTAATTTTCATGATTTAGATGAAAATGAATGTTAGAATTGCGCGAGTATGTGCAAAAATTTTGTTTTCAATTACTAGTAACGTGCTTATGACATTCAACTTTTGACAAGAAAGTGTAAGACAATACTACTATTTTTCATGATTCTAGCGATTCTAGCTCCGATTTCACTACGACCTCTATACCCAAGAAATGTAAGAATCTTAAAATAAGAACTGGACAAAATAGAGAAAAATACACTTTGGATCTTGTTAAATAAATCCTCCAGTGAAGGAAAAATAATATATGCTCCAGAGTCTCCTTTTCTATTGTACAAAAAGGTATTTGTATATGATGGAGCCTGCGGAAATAGGCTTGAGTGATTATGTGATCCATTTTTGCAATAAACTGTTGTTCCATTAATTAAATACTTACCTACCATTTTGGTCTTAGGTAAGCAAAGGTGTTACGAGTCGAGAAAGATATCCGTAAACTAGACATGGTCTTAGACTCTTGCAGGTAGAAGAGGATATAATTGTGTACAACATCGACTGAAATTGTTATAATATTATCATGTATCTATTTAAAAATGGTTCATAGCAATTACTGGTAATTTTGAAAGTAATGTGTGGTTAAATGCGATTTAACTGCAAATTTTGACTTGAAAGTGTTATATTTGTGTAAATAACGATTAAAATTGTTTCGATTTAATTATATCAATCCTTTTAGGAGCTTTCTAGGACGACTGCGAAGTGGTTTGTGCCGCCAATGAAGTCTTTCAGCATCGACCCATGGGTGAAAGCGTCTCTTCTGACCACCCTCTTTTATAAGAAGCAGAAAATGAAAATACAATTGAGTGACAGGATTGGTTTTGTGAAATAACTCTGAGGGTATAGTGTGGCTCCGGATAGAAGGCAGTTGACCTTGGGTCAGTCGATTTTTTGAAAAAGATAAAGCTCGTTAGGAAAAGAGTGTCATATTCTAAAGCATAAATGGTGAAGGTAGTACATGTTTTCCCCCACCAACGAGTTATGACAGCTATCGGTTTAGGCCCCGAACGAAGCAAAATCCCGTGCTAATGACGGTAACTCTGAAAGCCGGTTGTTGAGGTTACATAGTTCAAATCAGAATTTTCCATTTGTAATGTAAAGTCTCGTTTTTTGTCTATTTCACACACATTCCAGTATTCATAAATTCAAAAAATGCTTTTTGTTGAATGGTGAGGTGTGTGTGTGTTTGAATATGTTTTTCATCTTTTGCATTAAAATGAATTGTAACAAATACCAAAGAAGGAAAAATATTTTTATTCTTTCCAAGAGATATATACAATATATGACAATTTCTTATAGTTTACAATCTTGTTTTGTGATACTATTCTTAAATCTGAGTTCGACCTTTGGTTCGAAGGTGAAACTTTCCATATTGTGTACAGAAAATAGAGCTGAAACTAATAGTTTAGGTAAATAATTACCCAAGTGCCAATAGAAATGATAAAAACACGAGACTACTTTGAAATCATAATGCATTGATCTGTTTGAATAAATATCAACTGAAAATCATTTATTCAAACATTTTTTTTAATATGAAATAAACCACAATCATTAGACATAAATAAGTTTAGGTAGAAATAAAAGATCAATTTTTAAAACACATAAGATAGGAGTTTAATATTCCAATATTTTTAAATAACACAAACAAATATGTAATGGCCATCTCATCACAAATATGTTTGGGAGTATTATACACTGAAAGAATGTGTCTGTGTAATTTTTACAAAAACTATTTATTTTAAACACAGAATTATGCATCTGAGTTAAATATTTTCTATTGATCAATGGAATTCATTTTATCCCAATTAGCATTATATTTTGATTTTAAGGACTAAATTTTACAAAAAATTAGTTCTGTTATTAACACAAGCACTGGTGTAAAATGCAAATTTACTGTTTCTATGTTTTTAATTTATTTTACGATTTTGTGGCATACATTTAGAATAATTTTTGTAAAAGTTCAAAACGGAATCTTTCGAATTTCAAATTATTTTATACATTCTTGTAATTTTATATTGTTATTTCTATAATTTAATTAAAAGAATAACAATGTTAAAAGAATTCCTTTGTTTAATTAAAACAATGGTGCCCCTAAATGTACTATTGAAAACGTATTTTTGAACGATAACAGAGCATTTTGTAAGTTGAAACAACCACAATTTTATGAACTTTGAACGAGATGAGACGTATAACTTTTTGTGGAATATATCTACTGCGAACTGTTTAGAATTCATCAACTGCAAAGTATTTACAAGGCTCAACTAAACTATCTTTTGGATCTCATTAAGTAAGTACAATCTTCAAACATTAGCTTTTTTTAAAATTAAGTATGAAATTTTTAATCTTGGTAACCAGCATACAGTGAGATAAGCAGATGAAGTATTTTCTTCCGCCGCTATACAGGTGATTAAGATGTTTTAAAAAATGTTTGTCAACATTCAACTTCTATTATAAGAAAGGATTGAACCCTGGTATGAATGCCTGATACATTACTTAAGTTGAACGCAAAATGTTTTTTTCAAAGAAACTTTAGATTGTACTGTATCTTAATTGTGAAATTTTTAATTGAACTGTTTCCCCAAGTTCAATTTGTCAAATAAAAATCTTGTTGAATTGTTTGAATGTAAATTTTGGCTCAAACAATTTTCTCTCAGAAACAAATTTTCGTGTAAAATAAAGTCATAAATGCTGGAATAGTTTTATTAAGTTAGATGCAAGAAATCCTTTTTGATTTTGGAGTCATTTTGTAATATACACTAGCGTTATTGGCAATATAAGGGACTCCTTACAGCATATGGGCTAAAACACTATTGCATTCAGAGTCGAAGTACTTTAAATACTTTATGGGACCGGCTGCAAAAGATGCTGATATCACCTATCATCCTTTATGTGACCGGGAATCCTTCAGCTTCAGTCTACGTTGACGTGACGTCTACGTCAGTCAAACGTAGACAGATTCAGTCTACGTTTAGAGCGGTAGCAACAGTCTTGTTGCTATTATTGTCACATTTCTAAAGTCGCAAACGTAAGAATTATTTTAAATTAACCAGTGAAATCAAATGACAGTTTAACGGATTTTGAAAGAACTTTCTAAAATTTTCAAAATGAAAATATAAGCTTTATACTTGCCAAGGTTACCATAAAAACCGCAATAACCGTTATGCAGATGGGTTGCCATAACCTGCCAGAACTCTCTACTAGAAGTAAGACACAAAAAAAAAAGGCCCAAGGCCGTTGCCACGCAATTTATGTAGAACCAAATACTCCCTTAATTTCTTTTCAAAAATGCTTTACATTCCTATTTCATGGGGTTGCACTAGCCCCACTTGTACACCAGTAAATGATTTGTATCAAGTGCTGCTGCTAAAAATAAAAAAATGTTTTTCTAATGACGAGATAACTCGTCCATCAAGAAATGATAAGTTTGCGAACGCCGTTTAGATATCTCGTCCATCAACATCTGTTCGTCTTTGCAAATGGCGCGTTAACTGGTCAAGAGCACCACGAGGAGGGTCGAACAGAAATCTTGGATTACAAATTCAAATATTTTATTCATTTAAAAAGTAAATGTATCAGTTACTTGAGTTGATTAATATTTTACATGTATTTGTAAGACAAATTCACGACTGTAGTGAGTAATTAATCTAATGGTTTACAAGAGCCCTGTTGTAAAATTACAAAGTAGAACTTAGGGCCTTCTGAAATTTCTATTGCTATGCTGATTGGGATGAAACATGCAGCTTCATGTCTATCTCTTGAACAGACTTCAGATTCAGTTTAGTTAAACTTCTCTTTTTATAACATTTAATAATTTTACTTGTATTAAACAAGTGTATGATTCTGTACAAATTCACTGAACACAAAAAGTATAGTGTCCTTATAGTGTGTTATTTTCGATCAAATTATCTGTGTAGTATAGTAAAATATAATTATCCTGTTCATTTATACATAAATTTCTTTTATTTTAGATCTTCAGAATGTCGCCAAAAGCATTCATAACAGCACTTACTATCATTACAGTTTTGATTAATACTTGGAATATCCTTTTCAAGTTAAATATTCCAAGCCTCCTTTCTCAAATTGTAATAGTATATTTTCTTACAAATTTGGCAAAACGAGAAACCACTGGTCAACAAAAACCGAAGACGAACCAAAGGTCTACTGTGAAATTTACCGCCAACAAGATCACCCAAACCAGTTCAACTACAGATGACGCAGGGACGCAAACGGATTTCCAAGACAATGGACATCAAAAACCGAAGACGAATCAAAGGTCCACTGTAAAAATTACCGCCGACAAGATCATCCAAACCAGTACAACTACCGATGATGCAGATACGCAAACGGATAGCCAAGAACAAACATCTTATTCAACAACAGCCACTCCAAGTCCACTGCAAAGCGAAGATACGACACCAGTTCTAGCCCCATCCTCACCTACAACTTCTATGGACAGTCTTAAAATGGTGATCAACGAAAATATTATCTTAATGGAAAAAGAATTGGAAAACTACTATCGTTGCAATAGCGCAACTCGAAACGACATCGAACCTGCACCTACCTATCCTCCACCCCGATGGATATCGTCTGAATCCGAAATGCTTCAATACAAACAAGACTGGAATGACGCCTCAGATAAAATATCAGGAAACAAATACAGACATTCTGGACTTTCGTCACCGCCATATCTGTCTGAAGAAGAATTTCAAGAACCCTTTGAACCGGTAGTCAAGAAAAAGGGAATTGGAAGAAAAATCAAAAAGCAATTAACCAAGACGAAAATTGGCAAACTATTCAAACGGTAAGAAGAAACAAGTCTCTTCCGATTATCAGACTATTTCTCTAAAAATATATTTAATCTACAATACGTTATTTTAATGTCCTGGTGGTTGTCTGGAGATATGTCGTCCTTATAAGAAATTAGGTCAAATATATTGAACTCCCCGTCATAATAAAAATTAGGTAATACCTTGATTGCAGGATAGGTCGTCATAAGCAAAATTGGTATTGTCTAAGTGGACGAGGTATCGTCTCGAGATCCCTTGGAGGGTAAATAGGAAATATCTGAAAATAAGTCGGAAAGCAACAACCCTGAAAGCAACAGCCCTAATAAATTAATTGAAAATGTTATAGATTTAAAAATTCGAGAGCTTTACACAAAATTAGCAAAAGATTAGGACTAATTCATTTTTGTAAGTGCCATAGATTCATCAGGACACTGCATAAATAAATAGAGACATACAGAGAAACACTTCCTTTATTCAAAAATACCAGTAGAGATAAGTCTTCGTTTAAAAAGTTACAATTTCAAAATTGATGTAAACGTTTAAAAAAATTTATAACATTAATGCATCACAAATTAAAATTGCTGCATAAATGGCCTTGACTTTCAATTGCTATTGAAATTTAGAACAGATAAAAACTTAAACAAAAAATAAATACCATAATATTTAATTAATTTTCGAAATTTTATTCTTTATTTCTGTTTAAATAAAAGCGATATATCTACAGGGAAAGGTTAATGTTCAGCATTAAAACGAATCAGGGGTTTTGCTTTCTGTTAAAATGTGGTTTAGTAGAGCAAGGCGTGGAAATACAATGCCTAATTTCATTCTACCAAAATTTATTGTTTCTCATGGTTGGGATACGTTGCACTGATGTTTGTACTACTTGATAGTAATTGTGTTTGGTGGTTAAGTTGCAAGGGTGCTCCTTCTAGCATTTAGTGGTATAGCGGTTGAATTTTTGATAGATTCTATCACTAGCTGACGGATTGCGTTAGACCAGGTGAAGTGTATTAAGGTCACAGGTATGGTTTCTTATGCGTGATCGTGCTATGGAGGATTATAACCGTTGGTTGTTGCCTTTAGCAGTCCAGTGTGAGGGAAGGCCCGCAGTTTTGAAATGAAGAAATGCTGTAACGAAGCGTGAAGTTGGGACAGTAGTTAAAACAGTGTTTGTTACCAAAGAGGGATATGCATTAAATTAACAATTGGATTGTTCAATGTGAAACATCCGTCCATTGCGTCGATTCTGGGCAACGTCTCCTCGCCCTCCAGAATATTAGCCTCATCGTCTAACAGGGATTAACATTGACGGGGTCCCAGCAATTTTAACATTGTCCTCTGATCTTTCCCTATGGAATTGATCCCGACAGTCACCAATAGCCCATTGCGTTCCACCACTGCCACGTTAACTGTCCTGGTTGTTTATATTCGCGTCGAAAACTGCTTTGTAGTGTCCAGTCTCTGGAGCAGAAACCTGAGCAAAACTATTTCCATTACTGATCAACGGAAATTTTGTATTTCCTACTTAGATCTTGATTCCTCCCTTGAAACAATAGGGCAATTTTGCCTCGATGTGTATATCATCATAAACAAATATGACCAGTTCTTAGTAGAGATATCGCGTCGAAACAATCATAGGGTTCTTTTTAATTCAACTACCCCTTAGCTTCTTTTCGCATTTGGGTTCGTCCAATAAAGCTTTGAATTATAACTAATATTTAAAAAAAGGCACAGTACCCTTCGATCATGTAATTTACACATATGATTTCAACTGTACTTAGAGAAAACGAATAAAAATCGGGATACGAATACTTTTTTGACCCAAATTGATATTAAGCATTTTTTTAGCGTTATAAAAACGTATTTCGTTCAAAACACAAGTTCGATTTAGAAATCCATTATTTCAGTTCAAAAACGCAGGATTTGGAGATGCCACAGTACCTTGAATATATTCGATTTAAACCAAGTGATACTCTAAATTTGTAATAATTTACTCTTAATCAAACCATTGTTTAACTTTATTTAATTAATAATTGCATGCTGGTAAAAGATCGGTCCACGGTTAATGGAATATTATGCATACTTTATTGTATATGCCTTGGACTCTGTACCACTATTAATCAACTCAGAATTAGTAATTTTATGATTGAAACCTATAAATTTAGAATCTGCTATTTTGTAAGCTATTGTAAAATTGGCGATTTTCTGAAATTTGTGACAGCAAGTAATCAATACTTTTTTATGAAAATTGATGAAAGAGATCCTTAAGGATACATAATTTACTAAGAACTGCACTCTCTTCTGATTATTATAATTCATTACGCTGTCTAAGATGCATGCTTTAACATGAGTCATTTCTGTTTCAGGAAGAAGCGTCAGACCGGAATAATAACAGAAAGGAGGATCATCTAAATGCATACTTAAAACATCTTTATATCAACAGGCAGAGCAGCAGCGTTTAATTCTATAGTCAAAAACTTTAATAGCAAAACGAAAAGAATCAATATTTTAATTTTATTTCACTGCAATTCTCTATGGCAATATTTTTTTAATCAATATGCTACTTTTATAACTACAACTCAGTAGCCATAGTTTTTAAAACAATAATTTTATTTCTAAATCTCAACAGCAAAACTTTCTTATCAATATCCTGGCATTACAACTATAATTAAATAGCAAAATGTTGCAAATCAATATTTCATATTTACTTTGCTGCAATTCCATTGATAGATTTTGCAATAATATTTTTGCAACATTAAAATACTCATCAAAACACGCAGGTACTTTCCTCAATAGCTATTATTCAAGAAATTTTAACTACAACACAGATAGAGATAAGATTAAAGATCATTCTTGCACCCCTTTTCATGCTGAAAACAATACGGAACAACATCGATGGAATTCAAGCAGGCATTTACTGAGAGATTGCGTAAATGGCGGCAAGATATTCTGTCATTTTTTCCGCTCATGACAAAGTCGTGGTGAGTTTGTGGGTCTAAACGCATTCCCCTGCAACATGACACGTAGATCTGACACACACACGAGTGTTTTATGCTGCTTTTAGGAATCTGTGTCAGTGTTTGTGTGTGCTTGTGTATCTGTGTATGTATGTTTGTTTATGTGTAACAGTGTGTTTGTGTTTGTTTGGCATACACGGCGCATTCTCACATACAAGCAGATAGACTAACACAGACATAGGAACCCACACGACGCACACACACAGATTCTCAATAGGAGCACAAAGCACCTTGTGCATGTGTGTTGTCTTGCCTGTCTTGCGATAAGGGGATACGTTGGGATCTTCACAGCTAACCACAACCTAATCTTGAGAGGAGAACAATACAGAATATGGTGCCGATATCCCTACCTCAGTTTATGCTAGAATTTCATTGATAAATTCAATTATTTTTTAATTCAAAATTTCTAAATGAACTTTCTTTTTATAACTTTTAAATATCTATTTATTAAACATTTAATAGTACATTTCAATCGCTATTTCATAATATCGTCGGTCTCATATACTCATATATTCTGTACTTTTCTGTGCTCATGACAAAGTTGTGGTGAGTTTGTGTCGGTCGAAACGCATTCCCCTGCCACATGACACAAAGACCTGATACACACACGAGTGTTTTATGCCGCTTTTACTAATATGTGTCAGTGTTTGTGTATGCTCGTGTATCTGTGTATGTTTATATCTGGCTGTGTGTTTGTGTTTGTTAGGCACACACGGCGCAAATACATTCTCACATATAAGCAGATAAGACTACCACAGACGCAGGAACCCACACAACGCACACACACATATTCTTAAAAGGAGCACAAAGCACCTTGTGCATGTGTGTTGTCTTGGCTGTCATACGATAAGGGGACACGTTGGGATCTTCATAGCTTACCACAACGTATCTTGAGAGGAGTACATTACAGAATATGGTGCCGATATGCTTACACCAGTTTATGCTAGAATTTCATTGATAAATTCAATTTTTTTTCAATTCAAAATTTTTCAATGGACTTTCTTTGTATAACTTTTAAATATCTATTCATTAAACATTTCATAGTACATTTCAATAGCTATTTCATAATATCTTCGGCAAGTGGGAAACCACGTAAGTCGAAACCATGTGATTTCGAGTTGTTCCGTAAACAGGAGCAGAAAAATATTATCATCTGTATGGTCAAGATATTTTTGTTTTATCAACTAAATAGTATACTTAATATAATGTCTAGTTGAAAAAACTAACAATTACCTATAAATACAGATGCATACTATTTTTCGCGCATGATTACAGAATGACCAGAAATCAAATTTTTATGACAGAAATTTTAATTCCTTTGCCGACTATATATTACATTTCAATATCTATTTCATAATATAATCTGTGTTGTAGTTTTAATCTATAATAATTTATTTTAGTATTCTAAATTTTTTAAATACTAATGTCAATCTTATGTTTTAAATAACAATTTTATATAATTTAATTTTATTAGATACAGCATTTGCTTTTTATATATTTTCAAATTTGAAACTTAAATAATTAATTTTTGACAATTTAACTTTTATTATCCAAACTAATTTTACTTAATTTTTAAAAGTTGTTTAAAAATTAATTCCATGTTCCAATTTAATAGCTAGTACCTGTTTTATCCGATTTCCCACTTTAAGCATTTATAATTATTTTAGTCTATAAAACCTCAATTTTTAAATATTATTTCAAAGAAACATTTCTTATTCAATTCAATATTAAATACTTCCGCTGTTGCTCTGTTCTGTTTCACTTCTAAATTTTTTAACTATTAATTTTTTTTAATATATATTAGTATTAATTAATATATATCTATTTATTTAATATAAAATTTTATGTATTTGAAAAAATTCTGTTAAAAATTACCTGCATTTTTCGATAAATAATAAATTCTAAATTTTCGCTCATTATCGTTTCTTTTAATTCTTGTATTATTTTGTTTGTTATATATCACTTGCTTTATTCAAAAGCTGTACTTAACACATTGTACAACATGTTTCATATTTGAGGATTAAAACATAATATGGTTTCTGAATGTCTTCACGAAACATTTCTAAATTATGAGATATTTGCAGTGTAAACAAAACGGTCTGTGAAGATTTTGCTCAATGATACTTATTGGACTTACCTTAAAATGCAGTTTATCTCTCGTTTGGAAGGGTTAGTATTTTATACAATTGATGTTAACCAATTAAATACACCTAATTCTGTACATGATATATACAATCCTTAAGAACATATGAAAAAAATCATTCGTGTAAAAAAACGACATTACATCTATGGAAAAAAAGAAATTTGATTCCAAATCTAAAAAATCAGAAAAAAATAATTTTTTAAAAACATGAAAATATTCATCTTAAGGTTATTATGTTATTTCAACAAAATACACATGTAATAATATGTAATGCAAACGTATTGAAGTAAATTTGTGTACATTGTGTTATTCATTCATCGACAACATTTAGTCGCCAAAAATCTTGAGTGTACATTTTCATGGCTCACTATATTATGTCATTAGAGGAGTTAATAAAATCAAAAGGAATGCCTTAAATGGAGAGATTATTTGCTCAACTTTGCTTGGAAAATGAAGATTATAATAATTTACTACTTACAATGGAAGTTCGTTGGTTATCTAAAAGTGCATGTTTGTATCAATTTTATGCACTCTTTGCTTCAGAGTTGAATTCCTGGAAAGTAAAGACAGTGATTTGTGGCTCACTTTTTTTTTTTATTCAAAAAACGACATAGCTTATTTAACTCACTTGTTTTCCAAATTTAACGAAACCAATTTGAAGCTACAGGGTGATCAATTAAATTTAATCAAAATTAAAAGTATAATATCTGCGTTTGTTACAAAATTTTTTCTATACAACACGGGTCAGAAGAATGTTCTCCGTTTCCAAATCTTTCAAAATTGTAAAAACGAGATGTCAACAACGGTTCTTTATTCTGTCAGACAAAGATTTGAAGACATTTTTCATATGGTTATCCCCGATTGGGTGTTTGACCCTTTTGTAAGTAGACCCACAGACTCAGATGAATCCATACTAATACAGGAGCAATATATTGAATTATTCACAAATGAGGAGCCGAATCCAATGTTTGAACAAGGATACCACAAATTCTGGTTACAAAACATATACCAATTTTATATCCTGCATTATGGGTTAGTGTATAGAAGCTGTTAATCGCTTTCCTGACTTCCTTTTTAGTAGAACGTGAATTTAGTGCAGCTATCAGCTTCATCACGAAAAAAAGAAACCGATAGGAAATTAGTGCTCGTGGAGACTTACGAATGCAACTCGCAAACAAAGAACCTAATATAAATAATCTCATATCATTCCATCGGGTTGACCCATCTCATTTAAAAAATGTGTTTTTTAATTTTAAAACAAAAGTTATAATTTTAATAAATACTACTTACAAGTATTTTAGTGAATAAACAGTAGTAGTATTTACTTAAATACTACTACAATTTATTTACTACTACTACTACAACAATTTATTTACTACTGCTATTACTACAATTTATTTACTACTACTACTACTACTACAATTTATTAACTACTACTACAATTTATTAACTACTACTACAATTTATTAACTACTACTACTACAACAATTTATTTACTACTGCTATTACTACAATTTATTTACTTCTTCTACCACAATTTATTTACAACTATTACTACTACAACAATTTATTTACTACTACTTTTACTACAATTTATTTACTACTAATATTACTACAATTTATTTATTACTGCTATTACTACAATTTATTTACTACTACTACTATATTATTATTATAGTAGTAGTATTTTAGTAAATACCTACTACTTTCAATACATTCTAATTTTAATAAATACTGCAATAAAAAATATACAATATTTATGTTTCAATGAATAAATACCATTCAAGACATTAAAGTTAAATTTGTAATTGTTCTATTATGCAGTTATGTAGAGTTATTTTACTTGGGGGTTCATGGTCAGGTTGTAGCTATAAGAAGGGGTCCATGGAAGTACTATGTTTGGCAACCACTGATCTAGGAGATAGAAAAAGAACTAATAACTCCAGTTAAAACTGTTTATTCATTTTGTTCGTCCGCTGAAATCGTTGCTCGGAAAATGAAACGGTAAAACTAAATTTCGAATCTGTGATCTCTTTATATTGTTGCCATTCTAAGGGCAATAATAATATTAAATGCCAATTTATTAACTTTAAAATGTTCTAGATTAAATTTTAAAATTCCAGCGCGACAGAAAAATTGCAAAAAATTCTAACTACCTCTGTGCCAAATTTCATTATTCTAAGTGCCATAGATTTGTCTGGACACTGCGTACAGGACACACACAGACAAACAGACACTTTCGTTTATAATAGTAGAGATAATCGAACTGATACTCCGATCATCCAAAAAGTGAATAGGGAGTCATTCAATTCATCATTGAATAATAGAGTTTATCTATGCGACACTTAACTGGTACAAAGCAATTTATTTTAGATTACCCAGCCTTTTAAAAAAAATTTAAATATTCTTCAGGTTTGTCAGACGTTTTATAAACTTTTAGTTGTCATCTAATATCGCCACAATTAGAAAAATTTAATGTTGCAGAACAATTAACCATTGGAATGAGCTGAAATTTTGCATGGTCATATTAGAAGTTCCCCTTCTGAATCCATTCATATAAAAAAATAATAATTCCAATTCATAATTTTTTCAAACATTTATTTATTAAATATTATTGCATACTAATAACTTTTAAAATAAAATATTAGGAGAATTTTGTTTGAGTTTTTTAACAGTAACATGGTACAAAATAGTGGTATATTATTTAGAAAGATATTGCCATGGTTACCACACCTTTGTCCGCAAACAATTCAAAGACTTTTAAGGACTTTTCAAAAAAAAAATTTCAAGGACCTGAAACTTTTTATAACGATTAAATCAAAGTATATGCAAAAGTTGTCAAGTAAAAAGAAAAATGTGAAAAAAAAAATATTAATTTGTTTACTCCATTTCCTTTACTCGTGCCTTCAACTGTGGTTAGTCCGATATATATCACGTGGTGTCAAAGTGCGTAACACCGGCTTTATTCAGAATGATGCTCAAATGGCGCACCTGCCATGAAGGAAACTAGTCTGGACACGTTCCAACGCAATTCGAAATTACACTATTTTGTACTAGTCAAAAAAATCAAGTACTTTCAAAGACTTTTTACCAACTTCCGTAATTTTCAAAAACTTTCAAGGGCCCCTAGTTCGGGAAAAAAAAATTCAAGGACTTTTCAAGGACCGTGGGAACCCTGTATTCATTAAAATCTGAAAAACTGATTTAACATTAGCAGGTCAAATCTTTAAGCATTCATAACTTCGAAACGGCAAGACATAATGACATGAAGTTTGGCGTCTGAAGTTGAATTATGATATACGAAGATTCAAAATTGCGCTACAAAATAGGGGTTTCGATTGTAAATTTTTGGAATTGGTGCTCAATTCAATATGAAAACGGCCTCTTATGTAAATTTTATGCATTTGAATTTATAGAAGTCTTTTATTTCCTGTCGAACGCCAGCTTTCAGTTTGTTCCAACCTTAAAATTTCTCGAATGAAGAAGAGGAGTGGTTCGTTTTTTTCCTCAAAGGTACTCAGAAAAAAATTTGATTGGATTGGTACTGCATCTTGAATATTTAATTTCTCAAATCCAATTTCTACGAAACATCTTCAATAAACTTTCCGAAACTGATATTAGAAAGTCTAATACAAAAAGTTATCTGGTTCCAGCTAAATAAATCTTACTTTCTCTGAATCAACCAGATTATCAAACAAATTCGTATTTCGAATCCTAAAACAACTATTGAACTTTCATTGGAGCTTATATATGTCTCCATTTCTTGATAAAAGTGACTACTACTATGGCCTTTCCCCATTTACTACACGAAATTAATTTTTCTTCGTCGTAAATGAATATGCACTGGAGTCCAAAATTATCTTTACATGCATAGACTCACGGATTTCTTAAAAACTATGAACTATAATTTTATGAATTTGTGTGGAATGAGACAACACATCATTACACATAAATACCAAGGAAAGAATTTAAGAACAATGCATATCTCTACTATTATAAAAAGAAGTATTTTTTTATCTGTTTCGCGGTCGCAAAATCCTGACGATTCTATTGCACTTACAGCAATGAGATTTGGCTCACAGGTAGTCTGAATTTTTTGCAATTTTTGGGTCAAGGAGAATTTTAAAATTCAATCTAAAAATTTTTTTAATGAATTTAGTATTTTATTCTCCATTGGTTTTTCAATGCCTTTCTTCCGCGAAAGAAGAAACACCCGAATATAGACTTTTTCTACACACGTGACCTTGCCGTCAGCCTTTTTAAGCATGCCGTTTTTCTCATCGCGGTGGAACGCGGAGAAAGTTATTGTTTTCGTTTCCGTTTTGATTTTTCGCGGATGATAGATTTTCCAACAAGACAATAAAAACTGATATTCTTTAACTGGAGTCAATTAGTTCTTTTTACTGTCTCCTAGACCAGGTATGGGCAACCTTTGGAAAGTTGCGGGCTAAACTTTAGGATATTAATGAAGTCGCGGGACGTAGATAATAGGTAGTTGTAAAAAGGTAATAATGATAAGGTTTATTTTATTTTATATATTTTTAAAGTAGAATGGTAAAGTTACATGAACAGAATAATATCGTATTGATTAAGTATTTACTTACAATCACCAGAAATTAATGAGAAGTTTGAACTGGAACTTGAGAAACAAGATAATCGATGTTGGGATCAAACCCACTAATACGCAGGCGCAGAATGTTTTGCAAATTTTTATCTGTAAGCCTGGATCGATTTATTAGTTTTAATCATTGAAAATTACTGCTTACATTTATAAGTGCTTCCAAATGTGCAAATCATTTTCTTGCAAATGCTCTCAGCTGTTTGTACTTTTCTCTTCGGCAAGGTATGTTCTGTAAAAATCACTTAGCTCCACGTCTTCAAATTTTGACTTCAAATGTTATGTCTTCCTGAAGCTCGATCAATTCCTTTTGTAAGTGTGTGGGAATCTTCTCTATGTCACTTTACATCGGAGTAGCAAAAAGATTAAAGCAGCTATCAATGTTTTCAAAGTCGGAAAATCTATTAAAAATTTGCTCCGACAGTGATTTTAATTCTTCAGCATATTGAGTGTAATCAATATTTTCGTGACTGGATAGTGTTGAAAAATGATAACAGTTTCCAGATCGCATTTGAGCAAGCCGATTTTCTTTTGGAACGCTTTCAGATTCAACTCGTTTAAGTGACCCGTGATGTCAACTAGAAATACTAAATCACATAACCATTTCTGATCACTGACTTTAGGTAACAATTTTTCCTCGATTTCCATAAAATCGGCTATTTTCTGTCTAAGATCGTAAAATCTTTTTTGCATTTTGCCTTTCCTTGACTACCTTACTTCGCAAAAATCTGTCACATTATGTTCTGAAAAAAAAGTCATCCAAAAATGCTTTGAACTTTTGATGGTTAAGCGCGCGAGATAGATTAATATTGATTGTCTTTATAACCACATCCATAACGTTCTGCAATCAGATGGACTTAGAACACACGTTTTGTTGGTGGATAATGCAATGATTATTAAATCGTCTTTTTGCACATTCAAGTCGATTGCTTTTTCTTTCAAAATTCCGATGAAACCTTTTCGTAATCCGACCATAGAAGGTGCACCATCTGTGCAAACCCAAATTAATTTTCACCATTGTAAACCATACTGTTCAATAGCACTTGTAACCTCATGAAAAATATCTTCTCCAGAGTGGTCCCTTTTAGAGGCTGTAAAGCCAGCAATTCCTCAGTTACAGTAAATTCTTTGTCAATTCCTCGTATAAAAATAGCTAGTTGCATTGTATCAGACAAATCGGTGCTCTCGTCCAAAACAATTAAAAATGCTTGTAAATTAGTCACACAATCAGTCAATTTTTTCTTGATATCACCAGCAATCATATCTATACGTCTAACAACAGTACGTCTTGATAAGCTTATTTTCTCAAATTCTTTTTGTTTTCGGGACATAAAATATCTGAAGTTTCTAACAGGCACCCTTTGACAAATTCTCCTTCAGCGAATGGTTTCGATGACTTCGCTATTTTTGAGCTGACTATGAAGCTAGCTTTCACAACATTGTCCAGTTGTGTCCTTTGTTTTTTAGAAATTTGTTGCTGTTTGTCCAAAGTGGCGATTAGCTTAAAACCGAGAATATTTACTTTTTGTCGAGCGTGTTTTTAAAATGTTCCGCGGGCCGGATCAAAAGCCGGGGCGGGCCGAGGGTTTTCCATATATGTCCAAGACCATATATGGGCAACCCCCGGCCCTCGGGCCGAGGTTGAATTTGAAGCTTCCAAAACAAGGTCAGTTGGTAAACAAATTGTACAGCCATCTGAAGTGTCTTAAAGCGTTCCAAAAGAAAATTCGTTTGTGGGAAACACAAATGCGGAGCAAATTTTTAATAGATTTTCCGACTTTGAAAACATTCATAGCTGCTTTAACCTTTTTGCTACTCCGATGTAAAGTGACGTAGAGAAGACTCCCACATACTTACAAAAGGAATTGATCGAGCTTCAGGAAGACATATATTTGAAGTTAAAATTTGATGACGCAGAGCTAAGTGATTTCTACAGAACATACCTTGACGAAGAAAAGTATCAACAGCTGAGAGCATTTGCAAGAAAAATGATTTGCACATTTGGAAGCACTTATAAATGTGAGCAGTTCTTTTCAATGATGAAAACTGACACATCGAAGTATCAAAGCAGGCTTACAGATGAAAATGTGTAAAACATTCTGCGCCTGTGTATTAGCGGGATTGATCCCAACATTGATTATCTTGTTTCTCAAGTTCCAGCTCAAACTTCTCATTAATTTCTGGTGATTGTAAGTAAATACTTAATCAATACGATATTATTCTGTTCATGTAACTATTAAATTTATTATTATTAGGGCTATTAATTTAGGGTTTATTAAGTGTCAAAGTTGAAAGAGTGAAATTTCTAACGCGAATGAGCAAAACACGTACAAAATTTTAAGTCTTCAGCGGTGATGTTTTTAGAGTAGCTCAAAATGTGAATTTTTGCAAGACGCCGAGTTTTTCTTAGAAATTTCAATTTGGCTCCTGATAACATTTTTTTTTTAAATTCGGGAAAAATTGGGACGTTTTTGTTGCTGTTTTTTAAAACTGTCATATCTACATCTTATTATTATTAGTTTTTAAATTTGAAAATATCGCAGGGAATCGTAGAATGTGCTCTTTCTTACAGTAGAATTATTTCTGAAATTGGTTATTAAATAAATTCGATGCTATCAAAAGTTGGTCATACAAATTTCGGAATATTGAGCGTTGTATTGTTGGCGAGCAGGGGGCGGAGCCCCCTAGTGACATAAAACTGAAGCATGAAACAATCCCTAATATTATAAAAGGAAGTATTTGTTTGTTTCTTGCACGCAAAGTACTGACAAATCTATGGAACTTACAGTAAAGGGATTTGGCACACAGGTAGTCCAAATTGTTTGCAATTTTAGGGTCACAGCTAATTTTAAAATTCAATCAAGAACATTTTTAAATGAATTTGAATGAAATTTAATTATTATTGTTTTTTTTTGGAATGGCAACAGCATAAAAGATCAGATTTAAAATTTATTATTTTCGTTTTCGTATTTATTTTACACGGAGGAATAATTTTCCAGTAGACGATAAAAAACAAAGTTTTTCTTTAGTTATGTAGTTCTTTTTACTATCTCCTAGACCGTTAAAGATGGAGTAAAAATTTCAACGGATTTGAAATCTGCGGAAAATTTTACATTAGATCGATACCTGAAAATGTGATTCAGGTACGCAGTGGTAAGTAAAATATTTGACAAGGAGAGTTCAGAAAAAAAGTATATCTCAGAAAACTATCAAGGCTTATTAATTTTATATGGAATGTTATCGCCCGACACATATCACAACGTGATTTCATGCTGGCAATAATGTTCTTAAACACAATTTGTCGAATTATGTTCCACTCCTCCATCAATGCGGTCTTCAGTGCGTTTGTATCTCTAGGAGGAATATGTCCCCGTGCAACTGCTTTTCCCAAGGTTCTCTGTCGTGTTCAGATCAGGAGATATAGCTGGCCACGGTATTCGATTAATGGCTTCATTTTCAAGGAATTCGTCAACGAGGTTTGCTTGATGTGGACGAGCATTATATCGTCTATAAATAAAAAATCAGATTCATAGGCACCTCTGAAAAGTCTCATATAACATTCTAAGACCTCATCCCGATATCTCTGGCCGGTCACAGATCTTCTGTTAAAAATGTGTAGGGGCGTAAGTCTATCGATCATTATTTCGCCGCACACCATCACACTTGCACTACCAAAACGGTCACATTCAATAATCTTTGAAGGTAGATTTCACGTTTCTGACTCCCTCCAGATGTAAAAACGTTTAAAATCAGATGTTAATCTATAGGAGCAACTATACAAATTTAAAACTTTGTTTTTCTATATTCGAATGATTCCCAAATGGTCTCCAGTTTACTCAATTTATAATAGTCCATTTGTATTTCTTCATTGCTACGTAAATTCAACTACCTACCTACCAATTCAATTTATATAATCTACATCTCACCTGAGATGAAAGCAAACATTATTTCGTCGATTGAAATTGTGTTTCTTCCTTCCATGCTACTGGTCCTGTGGCGAACATAGCCACCACTGCAAAAATTAACTTACGATACAATAGTATATATAGCAGTACACTGCTATATTTAAAGTACTGTACATACGTTTTGGTGACAAAGTTATACTATTCCACACCAGCTTGACAAATTGGCGACCCGTGCGCGATTTGAACACGCAAATTTTAAAACTTCGATGGATGGTCCGCGGTAAGTAGTCGAATTGCCAATAAGATACTAATCACTTTCAACAACCGTCCTGAGGCTCTGTGATAGTAGTCACTGCTCATTTTCCTATCACTGCTTCACTCCATTTGTTGCTGCTCATACTTGTCTTCACGAGATGGCTCACACTCGGATGCTAAAGACAACACTGAACAATTACGATCGCAGTCTTAAAATTTCTTGACCTCATGCGAATGTACACACGTGTGATCTTATTATCAGACTCACTATTCTTTATGCATCCCCCGTTAGAGGCTACCCTTGCAGAACTGATATAAAATACCTTCAATCTCTTCAAAATACTACTCTCTTTCAAATGGTCAACGATCCTTAATAAGTCCGCCGTGAAATCATCCAAAGATATCTTAATATTGAACCCATTTTCGACTATATCGAAACCTTTTTTACAAAAATCTCTAATGCACTGCTTCAAAACATCCCTCCCTATGACACTTCACTATTGAAGTATCGTATGAAACCCAACTCTCATCTTGGTCCCGATATGCTTACTTTTCTCCCCAAGTCCAAAACATCGATGTGGTGAATTCAGGGACTCCTCTGGGAATCTCCTAAAACCCCCACCGACCTTTTTTACTTCATATTTTTTTAAAATTATTTTTACACTAATCAACACCACAGCTCATGCATTTTCACCATTTCTTTTCGATATTGATTGCCTTTTTCCCGCCTTCCAATACTTCCCGCCCACTTTGTAACATGAATTGGATTCCAAATTGTATCAATCACTAAATTATATCTTCTATCTCTATCATTTTCCTTTTTCAAAGTGCATTGTCATTTCCTTTAACTTTCTCCCCTTATAGCTCTTTCACAATCATTGAATTTTCTATTAATTCTGATATGAAGGTTCGCAGTTTTCTGCAAGGTACTCCGTGATTGATACGTCCATTCCGTAATACAAATCTCACGGTAATGGCAATCACTCAACTCGTGGCGGCATCTACCGAATTCGGCTAACGCTAAAGTTCTGGAGGTGGATTATTTGGGCAAACTTGCCAACCATTACAAAAATGAACAAACTTACGATACAATACACAGCAGTGTAACCAAACTCCACCATCAAGTACTTTGTGGCAGACAAAGTTACACTGTTCCATACCGCATGCCAACGTTCTTTGCTTTCGCGAAACATGAAGGTTTGTTCTTTGTTTGGCGGTTTTGAGGCACAGTGTCCATATTTGGTCAAACCATGTCATTGACAAGGCAGACAATGTCAAGTAATGGACATACAACACAAGATAGTTGAATTATAATGTCACTGGAGCAACGCAACGGGATATTGTCGACCGTTCGGGATCAAAATCGAAGGGATAGACCAGAGGACAACACCTCGCCGTTTTGAACCACAGTCACAGGGTCATACCATGAGGTCATTGGACGCCACAGCAGATTTAACGAGCGCCCACCCCACCCTCCACCTAAACGATGACATTTGGTTGCAACGAGTTTAGAAATCGCAACCAACTAGGCCTCTGCAACATGAGGAAAGTTTCACTAACACAGGAGAGGTGAAATATAATCCAGAGAATTGCAGGAATCTGAGCTGTACCGACTACAACTCGCAGTTTGCTAGAACAGTGGGAGACCCATTGAGCGACGCCCCCCCCCCCACATAATAGAATAGTAGCACTATAAATTAGTTTTTTACACATGAGCAACACAACGGATTATTGGATACGGTCAGGGATCGAACCCGAAGGGAAAAGTTTCTTGGACAACGTTTCAAAATTACATGGTAATGTCCTAGAATCTATCCCGTTGGTATTGATCTCGCACCGTCGTCAATAGCCTGTAGTGTTCCTCCAGTACTACGTATAATTAAAGTACCTACCAAGGACAACATGTAATTGTGAACAACGGTCAGATAACCACACCTGAGATGCGCCTCTCCCACTCTCCAATCTTCCTCACCACGCCAACGTGAGGACATTTGAGGCCACGCCAGATTTAACATGCACCATCCCCCTTTCTACACAACGGTCTTTGGTTGGATTCGAACTGGAAACCCTCCAGTTGCTACTTTCAACTTGGGTTACCGCGGGCCCAGAGTTTACGGAGAGGAAGACATTTGAAATACTCTAGTTGTGTATTAATTACTTTATGGTCATATATATATCATAACATCCAGGAACAGTTGTACATAAGATGTTATTGGGACTTAGAAAGTAGGCGAAGTTCAAACAAAAGTTCTTTATTGAAGCATCATCGTGGTAGTTTCCCCAGCAGGAAGGGAACTAGGTCATGTTCCATCATTAATGAATGGTAATAATCGGAAAGAGGGGGATTACAGGCGTGCACCGATATTTAAATGAGAATTTACAGAAGAGATGATAAAAGGGTTTTCCCCTATAACGGCATATTACGTCATTCGACCTGTATACAGGGTACAGAAGGGATTAAGCAGTACCAGAACTTTAGAAGTATTACACACACACACATCATCTTTGAAAACAGAATAAACTATACAGAAACATTAAGAATTCAGAGATATATATATATATATATATATATATATATATATATATATATATAATCTCTGAATTCTTAATGTTTCTGTAAAGTATATATTTATAATGAACAAAAATAATAAAAAAAATTGTAAGAAAGTTAGATAAAAAAACATACGTAGATACATAAAAAATACAAACAAACATAAAAAATAAAAGCAACACACTGTCAGAGGAGTGCGCTAATGCTGCAACTATCTCTGACTGGTAAATATTTTTTCATTCAAATACGCAAATTAAGGAAAGAACAAAATGAAAAGCAAGGGACTGTATATATTAAGTATATGTTTTACTAGTTATGTAAACACTAAGGTAAACAACTTTTAATATGATAGGTTAACTTTTTGAAATTGTTTTATGAACATGTATTGTAAAACTATTAACAGTACATTATAGCATTATGTTGGAAACAATTGAAAATTGTCCATGCAACTGTACTAAAAATCCCACTTAATGATAAATGCTTAGTTCCGTTTGAAAACATTAAAATTTACAACATGTATAAGTAATATCGTAATTTCAATTTATATGTTATTTTATAATTTATCTCAGTGGTATGAATTGTATGAAATTAAAATCAAACTGCATAATCATTACAGCTCTTTCAGTGCCACCAGAAGACAAAAGGCTTGTCATATCTGTCAGAAACAACAGACTAGTCTTCATTTTCAGGATAACTCTCGGGAAGACCATAAAAAGGTGGCATAGAATTACCTATGGCACACACAGTAGCACATAATGTAATCGAGATACCCCTTTCACCTTACGTTAATTTCTAAACTTGAATTTCATCTTTGCAGGCTTTCTTTGATTTGTGTACAGTGGTGACTGGTGATTCCAGTTTCATCTACATTGTAAATGGCTTCTGGCCCCAAATTTATATTCAAGAACTTTTTTCAAAAAATTAGGAACTTGCCTGTTGTGAATTTATTGAATACAGTTGATATACATTCAAACTCGTACTTTTAGGTTCACGCAAGGATAACTCCGTATGCCTGTGCATGAATCCACGTATCCAATCACAAGAAGCTATTTTATCTTGAAACCATTTCTTGGGATTTTTTTATGTAAGCAATTCCAAACTGATATACAAACTGTCTAGTAGTCTTTGGAGTTAATAAATATTCTTTCAAAAGTCTTTCTTCCTCATCAGAAAAATTTGCCCAGTTCTGTAATTAGGCTGCATATCCACTTCTTCCTTACTTTTTCCACTTTCCTTATTATTTAGACAATTTATATTTTTTTACATATCTCTCCTGAGTTTTCCAATCAATGTCATAATCTTTTGCGGTGCTACGAATACTAAAACCTTCATCAGCAACTTTCTTTATCCTCTTGGTTTATGGAAAAAAGGCATCTGAGAAAAAGAAATAACATTCAGTTATCTATAATTAATACTGTAATCAGTGGTGCAGATAAGGAGTGTACACAGAATTATTTTTCGAGGGGGCTCCCAATTTTTTTTAATGTATTTTTTATGGATGCAAACAAAATAGACCTATTTGCTAAAAATTTATTATGTACCGTTTTTAGATTTTGATTGGTATTTCTGGGAATGAAAGAAGTTTAATTTTATAAGATTTTAATTTAAAAGTTTAGATATTCTTATAGATTTTCAAAAATATTTAACTAAGGGAGCTTTAACCCACTGGTCAACCCTTCCTTATAAGTAATGGGTCAAGCCTCCCCACGTGGTGATTTTAGGTCTAATTCGTTGCACAGACTCTAAGGCTGTATTCAAAACTTAATATGTAAGAATCTGTGAAATCTTATTTGTTTATATTTATTTCAATTGGTTTATCTGAGAAAATCTTACAAAATATTTCTAAAATACTTACTTTTTAGGCAAAAAAAATTATTTTGAATCTTTCAACACTTTTTTGAGCTAGCTGCATGAAACTAAGATGGATACATGAGCTTTTTAGTAAACTTGACTGCCCTATAGTTAAAAAAGTATGAAACACTTTTAAATAAAAGAAAGCCTGGGAGCCATGACCATAAGGGTATACCAAGCCTCCCTTATGGTCATGGCACCCCAGGTTCCCTTACACTAAAGGTTTTTTTTAATTGACTTTAAAAATCCAGTTTTTTTTCCAAGTCATTGGCTTATGCTTAAATTAATTTCAGTGAGAAATCAAAAACATTTTAAGTTAATTACTTATTTAGATTTAAACAGTTAATTAGCATGTTTTGTACCAGTGATATCTAAAATTCTAATTTCTTTCAGGTTCAGAAAGACAATTCTTGTGGAAATTATTCCTGTGAAGTTCGGTAATATTCCTTCCTGTATAATTAATTGATGATTCCTTTCCGTAGGCAAAAGTGACTGGCGCCGATACTTACAGTGTGAGAAAACGCGTGAAAGCTGGGTTTCGTCAACGTTTTGGTAGTCCGAGATGAAATTGCCTTCGAGCATGTAGTATCGTGTGTTTCGCTTCTTGTATGTGTTGTTCTGAATTTTTCATGTGTGCCATCATTGGGATGTTCACTAAAGCTACGGTTTTCCTAAGAAAGCGGAGCCGTTATCTAGCAGCCGTAATGTAACTGTGGATGACGTCACTAAAACGTTGTTTATACAAACAGGTGGCGTTGGTTTCCTAGAGAGCGTTGTTTGTGAGCGCAACGAAAATTGTCTGATCCGCCATTTGCATGACGATCGTCATAGCGCTCAAACAGTTGGGGAACGTTTTTTCTCTTGTAGCGGCAACATTTCATTTCCGGGGCCAAACAATTCGAGCGGAGGGAAGCAAAACAAATATTTTTGACTAGCATTGTTTAGTTCGTTTTTGTAAATTCGGGATCGTTAAAGATGTATTGAAAATTTTAACGGATTTGAAATCTGCGGAAAATTTGCACCAGATGGATTCATTTTTGTGATTTTCTTTAAATAAATATTTATTTAATAAATAATTAAATAATCAAATGGTAAATAATTGTTTTATAATTCTGTTTTTGATATCGATCTGGCGTAGAATTTTACGCTGATTTCAAATCCGTTGAAATTTTCACTCTATCTTCAACGATCCCGAAGTTAGAAATTTGGACTAGATAATAAAAAAAGTCACTTTATTTAGTTTCTCGAATAAAATAAACCACGACAGCCGTCTGTATTGCCCATTCTTCACCATATTCTGTCCGTCTAAGTTGACACCTCTGGTCTCTGTTAAGACGGCCTAGTTATGCCCGATGCGTCATGACGTATCACGGTTACAAGATAACGGCTCCGCTTTCTTAGTACACTGTAGCTTCAATGTGCTGTGCTATAGAAATAATCTGCCATCGTTTTTACGAACCAACAAGCCTAATTTTGCAATTCCTTACATTCTTCACGTTTTGATCCTCCGACAAGTTGCGAGAGGGAAGAGTTTATTTTTTACAATTGTTTACACCAAGGAAGCAAGATTTTTTCAGGAATATTAATATTTACAAATCAACAAAACTTCTCCATCTTCTGTATTATATAGATTACACTGCTCGATGACCTCCGTTGATTCCTATGTATTCCCATTTGGTTTGCTTTGCAAACGAACTCTACAGGCACGTTGTGATGGCCTCGAAGTGGCTATAATCAACAACGTAAATAAAAACGCGCTAGAAGAGCAAAATTTGGCATGGTTCCAAAGGCATTTAGACGAAAAACGCTTGTGGCGTTAGCGGTCGAAAATCGCAAAATCCTCAACTTTCTTCAATGACGTCACATTCCGGACAAAAGAAAGAAAATTTTAAAAAATAATTATAATAAAGGAATTTTAAAATGTTCTAGATTAAATTTTTAAAATTCGGGCGCTACACACGCAAAAATAGGACTACCTGTGTGTCAAATTTCATTATTGTAAGTGCCATAGATTCATCAGGATACTGCGTATAGAGACACAGACAAACACTTCCTTTTATAATAATAGAGATAATGACGCTACAATAATTATGCTACAAATACAAATCTTGACGACCCGCTACAGGCTCAAGCCCAACAAGGCTGGTCCCTTGTTTATGAATTCCCCGATTCCCACTGACTATCCAATTGTATCTTAAATTCGTACACTCCCTTTGAATTAACTATATTATCTGGCAACGCGTTCCATTTATCTATTACCCTATTAAAGTAGTAGTTTTTCTTTAAATCTCGATTAAAATGTGTCTCATTCAATTTATACCCATGGCCCCTTGTTCTGTTATCCCTATTTCAATTTAAGCCCTCTGTGTCCTCTTGTTTTACCAACTTGAAAAGCTGAATCAAATCCCCCCCCCCTAAGAACAATTCATTGTTGAGTTATTGAACAAAACATCCTATTGCAAAAACACAGCTCTTCAGGAATCGAGTGTCTGGTCGATTTTCGTGCTTGCAGTCTACCAGTGTATACACACACCAAAAGATAAAAACTTTAAAAAATTCTAATTAAGCTGAAGCAGCTCTTAAAGAATTCTCATGACACTGTCTATCAAAACTCATCTTCCGAATTCATGTCACAGTCCATAAGTAGCGAGATGGACAGCGACATTATTTTCCTGTTTTAGTACGTGATCGGGAAGACTGTTTTTACAGCCCGGGAAAATGAAAACCGGCTAAATGGCGCGACGTGACAACTCCAGAAAGATGTTTCCCGGTCGTTCCGGGAAAAAACCCCGAAAGAAGCCAAAGGGTTATTTCCATAAAAGTTCGCTGTTTCCATAAAGTTCCTTGAGTTTCCGAACTGTTATTTGCCCGCGAGTAGTATAACAACTTCACAACTTGTTGGGGATGAACCGACATGAGGTTGATCATAAAAAGCTTGTAAACCAGGCTCCGTTTAAGGCTGCTGGATATTAGTGTCTTATTGGGCGGCACCAAATGTCTTTACCACTAGTTTCTTATATTAGTATCCTTCCTGTATACCATTTAATCATGAGAGCTTAACACGAAGAAATGGATCCGATCCCGATCTTCCATTCATCTAGTTCCACAGCCAGAATTCCATTTCGGTTTCTTCAATCTTATAAAATCTTGGGTTTTTTTTAGTTTTGTCCTCGGTTCTTTCCCTTGGGAATTGATCCCAGATCGTTGTCAATAGCACTTTGTGTTTCTACCAGTACGACGTTAATTAAAATTCCGACCTAAAATTCCTTGTTTTTCGTAAGTCGCTTTTCATTTCTCTGCCGCTTTATAGGCAAGGTAAGGTATTGTAATTTTTAGTTAACGTCGTCCTAGAGCAACACAACAGGCTATTGACGACGGTCTGAAATCATTCCCTTAAGGAAAAAGGTAAGGTAAGGTAATTTTTAGTTAACGTCGTACTAGAGCAACTCGCCGGGTAATTGACGACGGTCCGGGATCAATCACTTAAGGGAAAGATCCGAGGACAACACCACGTAATTTTGAACCACGGTCAGATGACGAGGCAATATCTGAGCTGGCACATCACTCTCCAAACTTCCACACCAACCCGACGTGAGGACTTTCGACCACGGCAGATTTAATATGCACCAGCCGCCTCTACAACATACGCTTACAAACATCCATGCCCGGACCCGGAACTTTCCGCTCTAGAGGCTAACACCTTAACCACTATACCGGTTGGTCGGCCTGCTTTTGAAGTGCTGGTGCGAAAGGCGAATTGAATTATTTGGAATAAAAAACAAGTTAATATTCGTTAATATTCCCTCTAGTAACTGGTTATTTTTATGAAAATTCAAAGTCAATACTTCATCATACACCAAAAAATATTCGCCGACCAACCGGTCGGGTGGTTATGGTGTTAGGCCCTAGATCGGAAGGTTCCTGGTGCGAATCCCGGTTAGTGCATGGATATTTACAAGCGTATGGTGTAGAGGCTGCTGGTGCCCCTTAAATCTGTCGTGGCCGAAAGTCCTGACATCGGGTTGGAGAGTGGTGTGCCAGCTCAGGTGTTACCTCGTCATGTGACCGTGGTTCAAAATGACGTGGCCTGGGATATTCTCAGATGTACGGAATTGGATTCAGAATTGCAAAAAGTGTCAACAGAAGCGAGCACATAAGCCAAAAAAGCTGTCTTTTCTTCAAAGAATGCCAATTCTAGAATTTCCCTATCAGAGAGTTGAAATAGATATTTTAGGAGAGAACGTAACAAGGGTATTATTGCAGTTAGCAGCTGTTTGGTTGCCCTGAACATTTAGTGTCCGATAAAGGGTCGAATTTTATTAGTTAGGCTATAGTTAAACTTCATGAAATGTTGGGTATTTAAAAAAACAGACGAAAGCAGCATTACACGCTCAGTCCGATGGCGTCTGGGAACGTTGGCATTTAACAATAGCGAATGCATTTTCTCATGTTGTGAATGAGAATCAGAATGACTGGGATAGGTGTCTGGAATTTGTTCTTTTGGCCTACAGAACTACTGTTCACTCTAGCTCTATGGAAACTCCAGCGTTTCTGACTTATGGGCGTGAATTCAGGCGTAATCCTCAATCAATTTCGGTTAAATCCTCCTCCTCGATCCAATTCGGAACCAGAAGATTACACCATTTCTTTATTAGGTCGTCAGAATACGGTGTTTTCTAAAGTGAGAAATAATTTACTTGCCGCAGCTGAAAATCAGGAGAGGAAATGAGAAAAAGTAGCGGTAAACAAAAGGAAATAAATGTGGAGGAGTTTGTTCTTATCTATGATCCTTCACTAAAACAAGGATTATCAAGAAAATTATCTAAACAAAATAAAGATCCGTACAGGGTCCGAACAATGTCATCCCCCGTAAATTTTCAGATATGTCCTGTTGACCACCCAAGAAAAATCAGTTTGTTCTTGTTGAAAGACTCTCAAAAATGGCTGAAAAGAGGATTTCAAATCATATACTGAGAGAGGACCAGCAGCGGGATAAAAAGTAATTCCGGTCAATAATTCTGATAACATTAATGTTTGGCATTGTATATCAAATATTAAAATGCAACTACAGCACACTCAATTAGGAAAACGATTGGATGAAAATAGAGAAATATTAAAACTTTTATGGCCTGAAAGATATACTCAATGAATTTACTAATAAAGAAACCAAGCTGTAAAAAATCATGATGTTTTTTAAAAATCAATTAATCGGATTTCTTTTATTTAAATAGGATTTTTTTTATTTAAATCAGATTTTTTTAATTCAAATTTCTGTAGGCCCTATACATTTGTTTTTACAATAATCTCTTTTTTTTTTTTAAGTTACCGACACCGCGGGATTGAAAACTGTGTTGTTTAGTTCGATTCTTAAGACGGTTTCCCGAGAAAGTACTGATCAGAAAAAAACGAAATCAACATGGTTTGTTCTTCATCGTATTCCCTGGACAATTATTAAGATTTTTTTCCGATGCGGCTATTAGTTTAGGGTTTATTAAGTGTCAAAATTGAAAAAGCGAAATTTCTTCCACGAGTGAGCAAAACACATACAAATTTTCAGTCTTCAGCCGTGAGTTTTTTTTAAAGAGTACCTCTCAACATAAATTTTTGCAGCTGTTTTTTTTTTTTAATATCAACTTGGTTCTTGATAATATTTTTTTGAAATTCGGGAAAAATCGGGACATTTTTGTCATTTTTTTTAATTGCCGTATCTATATCTTATTACTATTAGCTTTTAATTTTTAAACTATCGCAGTATACCTCAGAATGTACTCTTTCTTACGGTACTATTATTTTTGAAATCGGTTAATAAATAAATTGGATGCGATCAAAAGTGGGTCATACAAAATTTGGAATCTTTGGATATTTTCGCTATTTTTTGTTAAAACCGTTATATCTACAGCAAATATTTCTACAGGGTCTGCGAGCGTAAGCTAGCAGGGGGCGAAGCCCTCGCTGTGACGTCATGGACCGGAAAGTGAAATCAGGATAATACGAATTATTCAGATAGTTTCACTCTGCGAAAGGAATGTTGGTTTGCGAAGCAAACCAAATGGGATTGCGTACCGATCCCCGGGTGTTGGCGAGCGTAAGCGAGCAGCGGGCGGAGCCCCCTAGTTATATATAAATTTGTCAAATAAAATATTGGGTTGTGTTACATGTTAAATCAATATTTACTTCAACTTTAAAACACAAGTTGCCATCCTACATGGTTTTTCGTGCGTAAATTACATCATCATGTTAACCAATTTATCTGTAAGTGTAAGTGACAGACCTAAACTATAGTGTGAGAAGTAGAATAGAGGACAGAGAAATATTCAGACTATAGTAAATTCTAATAATAAAACTGCCGAGCAGCAATAATAAATGAATTTTCACTTACTTTTAATTGATATTGGATCGTTCTTTCTTCCTGCTGACATTTTAATGGCTGTGTGTGTGAAAATGTATTTTTCTACTCTTTGATCTCTATTGCACACCACTAGAATAAGCTAACTGACAAATGCCTCAAAAAACTTTACTTCCTACTTGTGTGTTCTTTTAGCTAATGAAATCAGTCACTCCTTTAGTTCATAATTTTCAATCAAACTGTTGCATACTTCCTTTAAGTGTTTATATTATGAGTTCTGTTAATCAGGAATGTTTATACATTACTCTTCCTGGAATTTAGATTTATGTCATGTGTGTTTACATTACTGTTTCCAGTATATAGTATACTAGACACTGCGTGGCTGGCCCGGTGTTGCACGTGGTTTGCCCAAACCAAACCAACACCACGGGCAACTCCATGATGTAAGAAATTTTTCTGGTGTAAGATTTTCTGAAGATTTGAAATCCGTTGAAATTTTTAATCTATCATTAACGAATCCGCTTTTGCGAAAAAGTACTAAATGACGCCTGTCAAAATGTTTTTTATTTTTTGCTCTCCACCGAAATCGAAGAGGTATATTCAACAACCAATGGGAAACGGCCACTAAAGTGTCACGTGTTACCATTCCACAGCATACTAATGACCAATCCTCGACCCCCCCCCCCATGACACATGGTACCATGTATAACGTTATATCATGGGGGGGGGGTCGAGGGTTGGTCTTTAGTATGCCTAGGGGTGGGGTAGTGGTAGATCAATGGGATCTCAGTCAGGGAGGTGGGGTCTGTAAGAGAACAGAGTATGTTCACTTCTTTTTTTAACGCGAAGGGCACGAAATGCAATGTTTATTTTTGGAAAGGGAAAGTTACCGTGCTCTATCTCTAACGGTCTAGTAGATAGAAAAAGAACTAGTGACTCCACTTAAAAGATTGTTTGTTTTTATCGTCTGGCTGGAAAATCCGCGCAAAATCAAAACGGAAACGAAAACAATACATTTAGAATCTGATCTCTTCTATGCTGTAGCATTCAATAATGATTAACTTTCATTAAATTCATTTGAAAATGTTCTAGATTGAATTTTAAAATTCGCCGCGACCCAAAAATTGCAATAACAAATTTCGACTCCTGTGTGCCAAATCTCATTGCTGAAAGTTCCAGAGATCGTCAGGATTTTGCAGCCGCGAAGCAAACTGACAAACACTTCCTTTTATAATAGTAGAGATTCTACTAAGTTACAACTGGCTGTTGTTATAATATACAGTAATTGACCCAGTTTCCTCTGAGCTGGTTGTAGTTATTAGTGCTGAACTAACCATTAGTGCAGAAAAATTAAAGCATTTGACTACTTCTGTGATTATTCTGTGGTGCATTTGCTTAGTTATAAAAATGTGTCATTAATTGTAATTTAAATCAGTGATTTTTTTAATTCATTTGATTAAAATCATAATTTTAATCGTTGATTTAAATCAAGTGATTTAAATCTTGACACCCTGAAGGAAATTAAGGTCGATTTTTGCTATAACTACCACTTTGTCATTTTGAATATGCTGAACAGGACGTTTACTCAATGAATTATTTATAAAAGAGAAGAAAAACGGGTGATGCTATTATTCTCATAAAATATCAAATTCGAAGTACTCATAAGACATAGGTTGAACACTGACGTCCAATTACCACAAATGAAGTACAAATGTTCCAAATATTGACCCTGAAGTACACTACTGTTTGTGAAAATTGCAGCATCATGAAGGTATCATTCAAATTAAACAAAACTAGCAGGAAATACAAAACAGGTTGGGATATGGAAATGATTACAATAACAAAGCGATAACGATGTGTGAGTCGAGAAACACCCTCTAAAATTCCAAGTGAGCCGTGTATAAAAAGCGCTGTAAAGTTGCGTTGAAATGCGTGTATCGTCGTTTGACTGCTGTAAATGATTGATTAGAAGTCAATATGCAATAGGATTCTTCTCGCAGAAAAGGACCAATAGAATCGTTCCAAAGGTTGAAAGAGGATTGTTTCTACCAATAGATGCAGTATGATCGTCTTTCTTGACACACTTCTAAAAAGTTGGTGAACTTGGTTTCTAAAGAGTGCATTCATTATAAGGATACTCATTCCAACCTCATGTATATTCAATTACTTCACAATCAAAGAAATATTCTTCATCGTTTTGTAGTATTAAGCTTCGGTTTCCTAAGAAACGGTAGCCGTGATCTAGCGGCCGTGATGTATCGGTGGGTGACGTCACTAAAACGTTGCTTATACTAACACATGGTGTTGGTTTCCTAGAGAGCGTTGTTTGTGAGCGTAACAAAAATGATCGGAGCCGCCATTTCCATGACTGGCGTCATAGCGGTCTCAAACAGATGGGGAACGTTTTTTCTCTTGTAGCGGCCAAATTTCATTTCCTGCTCCAAACGATTCGAACAGAGAGGAGCGAAATAAATAAACATTTTTGACTGCCATTGATCAATTCGGTTTTGTAAAATCGGGATCGTTAAACACAGAATGAAAATTTCAACGGATTTGAAAGCTGCGGAAAATTTGACACCAAATCGATACCTTAAATGTGATTTTCTTTAAATAAATAAATAATTATTTAAAAAATAATTAAATAATCAAATGGTAAATAATTGAATAATAAAACTGTTTTATATATCGATCTGGCGTAGAAATTTACGCTGATTTGAAATCTGTTGAAATTTTCACTCTATTTTCAACGATCCCGAAGTTAGAATCTTTAAACTAGAGAATAAAAAAACCACTTTGTTTTGTTTCTCGAATAAAACAAACCACGACAGCCGTCTGTGTTGCCCATTCTCCAACGTATTCTGTCCGTCTAAGTTGACACGTCGGGATTTTTGTTTAGACGGCCGTCTAGTTATGCCCGCGGAATCATGACGTATCACGGCTGTTAGATAACGGCTCCACTTTCTTAGGAAACCAAAGCTTTACTCTAAACTAGGGATTCCCAACCAGTGGTACGCGGCAACGTTTCAGGTGGTACGCAAGGATGATACGAGCGACCCAAATATTCTACGAAGTTTGTTCGATGTTTTAGTACAACCACGTTATACGAAAAATGGGATGCTATGAAATCAATTTTGTGATTAACGTTTTTGTTACACTATAATAAATGAAGCTAACAGTAGCACATTATTTTAAGAGAAACTTCGTTGCTGATTATCTAATTCTATTCAGTGGCTATCTCAGCGAAATTAAGTTGTTATCTCTCACTGTCAAATCGTTTTACGAAGAATTCCTTTACCTTTATGTATGAGAAATACGCACGCATAATTCGAGATAATTATTTGTTTTTTTTACCTGTGAGTAAAAATAAAACTTTAATTTTCAATAATCGTTTTATTTTTTTTCCTTTATTAAAACATCATTAATACGAAATACAAGTGCATTAATCATAAAATATGAAGCTTTCTTAGTATTTTAACTAAAATGAAGCAAGCCATTGGGGACTTTTCTGACATAAGATATATGTTTCTAAACAAATATAGGACTGGTGGTACGACAAAATTTTCTAAAAAGTTCAAGTGGTACGCAGTTACTAAAAGGTTGGGAACCCCTGCTCTAAACAACTGATAACTTAAAGGAGTCATCAAGTATGTATGTACAATTCCATACACGAAAACAAGTCTATTACACCCACCTCTTTTCTAAATCTGGCGAGTGTTTGTGGTTCGTGTTGTCTATTGAAGAGGACCACACTTCATATTACATTTATTAGTAATTTCTTGGATATCTAGGATTATTTTACAGAAGACAGCAAGCAACAGAGAGCCCTTCATTCGTTCGTTCTCCACCCCCTCCGCTGGTCAAATTTTCTTTCTTGCCTCTCTCCTGGCCCGGTTGACCTTTCAACGACACCGTCCCCCAGCGTCCCTAGAGGTTGTTTTTAACTGGGGTGACAAGAGAATCCCAGAACCTCACAAAGTCCAAACTTGAAGACATTGCTTTGTTGATTAACACAGAAGCTCAACAAATGTTTGAATGCATGTTTTTTTTTTATTCAAAACACGTTTAATCTATCTATATAGGGGGAGGTGGGGTTACACGTTTTTTATTTTCAGCCGTGGCATCAAGACATGCATCTATATGAAGCAAACAAAGCCCTTAAAATTAGCTTTGATCTCTTACATACATCTTACATATCATTAATATTAAAAAGAATAACATTTATTTATAGTATTTAATGTTTTTGGTAGTGAAGTACATAGTAACACGTGCCCCACTGTCGAGGTACAGTGTTACACACTGTGGGATGCAGTGTTACGTTATATTAGGTGTAGTAAGAAGTTTTGAAACGAGTTTTGTATGACGTCTACTGCAAAACAGCATACCAATCAGTACACAGCGTTTGTGTCATGTGATATAAGCCGGATGAGAGATATCAAACCGACTCAGAAGCTAGGGAAAAAGTGAACATAAAGTTGAAATTTTGAAGGTGAAAGATGTCATACGATAAGACATTTTTTTTCGTCACTGCATTCGTTACGAATTTCACCAGCACAAAAGTGCTGCAAAATCATGTCAATCAATTTGTTCTGATTTAGGGGTGAATATCGTATCGAAAAGCACATGTGAGTATTGGTTTCGACGTTTTAAAGATGGCGATTTTGAGGTTAGCGATCGACAACGTAGCGGCACTCCACTGAAGGTTATCCATGACGATTTGCAAACGCTTCTCGATAAAAATGCTTCTCAAACGCAAAATGAACTTGCTGAACAGTTAGGAGTATCACAAAAAACGATTTCTAATCGTTTACATGCAATTACATGAAAGATTCAGAAGGCAGGAAAATGGGTGTCACATGCATTGAGGACGACCGTGTCTTGAAGTGCATGAATCTGATAAACATGCAACACAGAAAATTTTTCTTGTGGAAAATCGTGACAGGAGATGAAAAATGAATCTGTTATGACAGTCCGAAACGTAAAAAATATTGGGTGAATCCCGTCGAAGCAACAACATCAACGCCGAAAAGAGACATTCGCTGCAAAAAAGTTATCCGATGTATCTGGTGGGATATGAAGGGAGTACTCCATTATAAATTACTGAAGTAGTGTATAAGTGCAACTGCTGAACGCTATAAACAACAATTGCTGCGATTACAACAATAAATCAATCGAAAACGACCGTTTAGTGGCAAAGGTTTGCGGCCCGTCAAAATGCTCCATGACAATGCACTGCTGCATGTTGCAAAAGTGGTCAAGGACACGTTAGTAACACTTGACAGGGAAGTTTTGGAACACCCAGCGTATAGCCCCGATATAGCCCCTTTGGACTGTCATTTGTTTCGGTCTACACAGAATGACTTGTCTTCTGTAAACTTTCGTACAGTGGACGACGTACGAAAATGGGTTGACGACTTCAGCGTGTCAACAGAGGAATCTTTCTGCACTGTTTTCATCCGTGAACTAAATGACCGATGGCAGAAAGTATTAGATAATGATGGAGATTATTTCGATGAATAAAAGTATTATATATTATCAGTTTTAAATTTCATATTCATTTATTTGACACATGCTTTAAAACTTCTTACTACACCTGATAGTAGCAACAGTTAATATAAAGAATGGGCTTTTATTACAGTTCATTTTAATTTAAATAATTTAAATATACAGATATCTAATGATTCCATAAGCAGACTTAAAATAAAATACCAATTTTGATTAGTTTACGTATAATTGAACAGCTTTAAAAGTGAGGGAAACATTAGCAATTTTTGTAGCAGTTGCAAAGTAGATGATAAAATAAAATTAAGAAAACGTAAACTTATTTTTGATTTTGATAAAAAGTTAAATCCACATAAAAAATCAGCATTTCTGCTTTTTTTCTGGCAATGATTTCTGAAATGAATAAACTTCATTTGTTCGTGAAAACGTATTCGATGGAAAATTTCTCTTGACGTACAACATTTCAAAATCAACATCGTTCTGATTCATAACTTCCGCAATTGAGTGAATTTTATGTTCGTTAAGGTGTCCTTCTTCAACTATAACGTAATCATTGTTAATTGTTGTCGTCTGCAAAATGTCTGATTGCAAGTCTGATAAAGAGATGTTATAACTATCAGCATAAGATAGTGAACCTTCTTCTTTTGTTTATGATATCTCGGTAGGCGTAAGCCTCAGCTTCACTTTGGCTAGCTTGTTGGGAATTTCGTTCTTTTTAGGGTTTAGTGCTTATTCCTCTTCAATATTTCCTCTGTAATCATATTTTAAACAGGCTTATCGGTCAAGAACCAACATTTTACCCATAATCTATTTTGTGAAGTTTTCTTTAGGTAGGGTTGCCAGATGATAAATATCAGAAAAGAGAATATTTGCTAATTTTTTTTTTTAAGTGGACAAAAAGAGAGCAAGAAAAGCACGCAGTATTAGTGTATAATTGTTTGGTGTCTTTCAAAAAGAATAACCTTTGACGAATATTGGTAAATTAACCACTAACTGAATAAAAATCAACGTAAAAACATCGATGTTAAAAAAAAACATCTCCTCCAATACATCGATGGTAAATAAATCGATGTTTTTTAAAAAAACATCGATGTTTTGAAAACATCAACATCGAGGTCGCATCATTAATATCTAACAGAAGTTCCATTATTCCACCTACCGCTGAATGGAATTTTCAAGAAAAAAAGTGTTTGCTTTTAAACTAAATTAGTTACGAATGCCATAACAATTTTTCTTACCATCCTCTAATATTGACGATGACCTTCGAAAATATAGCTTACTAGGTACAAGAATGCCACAAGTAAAACATATTCATAGGAAAACTGAGTGCGAGACTGTCCGCTAAAAATTCGACTTTATACAGAAAATGAATGCACGGGAATATTCGTAGTCACTCCAAAACTCAAAATCAACGTCTAGAAGTTACCTTAGAAAAAAAAAACTTTGAGAAGTGCAACGAATATGAAATGGGTTATATGGATAGATACAACATGTATGCATATTTGCGTCCAAAACATTTGTTTGCCAAATCCGGGTAATTTTGCTAGTCAATAGATATTTAACCTCAATTCATCATTTGAATTATCTCTTTTTTTCCAAGTTACTCTCACTTTTAACTAGTTCAAAATTATTTTATAATTGCGTATATATTAAATTAATAAACAGGATTATAATTCGAAACTTAATTATTTTTATTTAAAAAGATTATAAACATATTCACCATTCAATTTTTACTTATTTCGTTTCATGCTACTTTAACATATTTGGTGATTTATTATCATTATCCATATCAAATTGTAACAAGTTTCTCAAACGAACGCATGTTGTGTAGTTCATCCTAATAAAGATAAAAGATTCAGTATAAAAACTTTTTGGTGCGCTTTTTGAAGCAATTTGTGGTTAGCAAAGGTAATCTCGCGAAGTTAAAATTTACATTTCTCGCTCTTTTTCGTTAATGAATATTTTGGAATGCTATCTTTATTCTCCTTTGATTTCATTTGTCATAGCAATTTTGTTTCTCCAATTTTAAACGAAATATGGTTGCCTACGTTTAAAATTTTGTTATTAATGAATAACAGCATGAAAATTTAGTTATGGATCATTCTACTCAGACAGAAATTCTCTCAGCTGTTCACCTCATTATGGTTTTATTATTTTGTAGTGCTTTTGTTGGAGACCTAAAAAATTGTTGCATCCATTACTATGAAATCCAAATTTTCAGAACTTCAAGAAAACAATTGAAAATAAATTTGTATTTTCACAATTTATATTTATTATATTATTAGTAAAAGTAACAATTTTCAATTCATTTTTAACTAAAAATAGGATTGCGATTTCATTAAGAACAAACACTATATTATTTTTCAAAATATTTCTATCATCGGAATATTTGTTGCGGAAAGTTTGCACTAAAATCTTGTCCAATTGTTCTATATTTCAATATTTGTTCAATATTTCTACCTCTTCTTAAAAAGAAAACTGGTTAAAAATTACGGAACATTCTTGAACTTTTAATTTTTGTTTCAAATGTTGTAACTAAACTTGTTACACAATACGACATAATTTACACGTAAAATTATACAAAGTTCAATAAATTTACAAAACTTTGCTTTCCAACTCTTCAATAAAAAACATTTTAAAAAAATTACGTGTTTTACATTGATATTATGAACAGGTAATAAATTTATTTTTAATTTTACGATATTATATAGAATATTTCACTTACATTAGAGTTCAAAACTTCTCCCCTAGATCAATTCGTCAACATCTGGTGCATCACACTTGCGCTTAGTTCGACACTGATTTCCATAAAAGTCTTCCATTCATCAGAGACAAAAACTTCATTGGCATTTCTGAACACAAACTCTTTGGCCACTTCTAACAAGTTGTCATCATGGTGCAGATAAGCCAGATTCAAAATTAAGCACACATTAGAAACGGATAGTATAGACTGCAAATAAAGCGAGCATCTCCCTCTCAAGGAGAGTACTTGATACTTATCCGCTGCTGAGTACAAATTAACAGCATCTTCTGGTCTCATGTCATCCAACTGGTCAGAGTACAAAAAGACCAGCATCCGATCCAAGGTGTCCGGATTCAAATCGGTGATGTCCACGAAACCGGTCTCCTTCTCTTTCATGTCGTTCTCAAACATGGCGCGGAAGACAGGGGATCTGGTGCCGAGAATGGTCTTGTGAGCCTTGAAAGAACGCTCGCCAACCCGAAGCGTTACGTCTGACAGCATCCCGGTTGTGTAAATATCTTTTAATTCGCTGCCAAGCACAGTGGAAGAATCGATGTTCGGATCAGTTGCAATGCGAAGAGGGACGGGTGGCATTTCAGGAACAGGTGACGCTGCTATCGTTGCCACCAGATTCTTGGTTGCCCTTCTGGCGATGAATGGCTTGGCGCGGTTTCTCCACTAAAAGGCGATTTATGATTCAAAAAGGTTAACCTAACGCTGGAATATTCTTGAACAAGTTGTTAAAATGAGTGTCTGAATCGATTTCTGAAAGACTCGATTCTGTCGTCGTATCAATATCAACAAAGTGCATGTGGTCCGGATAAAGGTCTTGGGAAAAGTTGGGTATATTTCCCAACGCCTTGGAAAAAGGGGTTATTTCTGGGTATAAGCATTTAATGTGGGACGCTCGAAAATGTTTTCAGAAATGTATCGAAACTTTTGCAAGACTTTTTTGGTTTTATTGTTTTTTATTTTTAAAGAAGTAACTTTTCTGTTTGTTAAACCTTTCATTTTTTTATGCCGATACCCAGTGAAATGGATGCTGCAAATTGGTTGGTTCTTTACTTTCAGAAATGAAACTATTACCAGTGTGAATTTTTATATATATATATATATATATATATATATATATATATATATATATATATATATATATATATATATATATATATATATATAATTATTTTTTATTTATTCATTAAAAAAAATATTTTTAATTTTTTATTGCAAATTTCTGTTTGGTTTTTTAAATTATATTGCTTACCTTTGTTAGCTGCAGCTCCAGCTTATTTACATGGTTAGTTTTGACTTTCGTGTTGTGGATCATTGCACCCCGGCAGTTTGTTTTACTTAGGTTTTTATAAGTTTTTTTTTAGAAAAAAATCATTTTGTTTTTAAAGACATAGGAGTTCTGCCAATTTTTTAAACACTTAATATGTCTGAAATGCTAATTATGGATAGGTAGTTGAATAACGTCGAACAGGATCCACACAACGGGCTATTGGCGACCAAAGGGATAGATCCGAGGACAACACCTCGTAATTTTGAACCACGGTTAGATGATGATGATATTAACACCATCTTATTTTCGAAACTTCCATACCATGCCAAAGTGAGGACATTGTTATTAACCACGACAAAAGGTGAACCATGATTCAAAAACCTGAATACATTTTTAGACAGATGCTTTCATTATTTCTTTTGCATCCAAACGTTGTTCGTGTAGATTTCAAAAATGTTTGCAAAATAGAATAATTAAATGTGGAACAGGTCTGTATGAGGGGGAAAATGTTTCAGATGGGACGGTTTCCTAGATATTTTCAGAAATCAAAGAATAGTTACACAAGTTTTTATAGATTTCTTTGACAAAATACTCGTATTAAAAATAATGTTTGCAATATTTTTGTTACGTCATTTCCCTTCTGCATGATACCCGAATTATCTTGAAATAGATGTCGCCTGATTTTTAACGTTTCCCCCTTCGTAATAATTAGAAATAGAATAAAATAGTCACTTAAAGTGCAAAAGGTCGTTTGTCAAAAATTCTATTTCTCCTTTTATTATTGCTATATGTGGCATTTTGTAGTTTCCATCTGGTGGCAAAATCTCATGACATCAGCTGATCCATTAAAAGTTACAACCAAATTAATGTAACAAAATAGAATAAAATCACAAGGGAAAGGATTAGTTTTTACTCTCCTGAAAAATGTAGCTTTTAGACATACTACCTTTTGCACTTTCAGTGAACAAAGGTAGATTATTTCTACAAAAGCAAAATATTTTTTCTCGAAATGAGTAACATGTGATATAAGTCCAAAAACACATAGCAGTATCTATTATTATTTCTAAAGTATCGAGAGTGTAGCCGTTGGTTGTTTTTCTACACATTTATGAAAATAAAGCCAATTTCTTAAGGGATGCATGTAAAATAGTAATTTTAAAGCCTTTTTGTTATTTATATATTCCCTCATAGATCATCCTCGAACTCCAGAAGAACATCATATCCGAGAAAGTTTGTTTTTTGCTTCTAATAGCTTTTATTGAGTGTACTTGACTGTAAAATTCAAGAGCATTACAAAACATTAACTTTTATTGAAATTATTACTTACTGTTTTGCGCCTTAAGATATATGCACTTTACCAGGCTGATCAAGGGTATGCTCCCATAAATCCCGGACACATGGCTTACGATTTTCGAAAACACTTCCACTTAAACAATAAATTTCGAAAGTGCTTTAATAATCTGTTATCCGAGTGCAAAGTTGAAAAAACAATTTAAAGTTCACGCACATAAAATTCACACAGAAAAAACAAGAAAAGTGTTTTATTGATGTCCTGAGCGAGAGGAGTTGGTTTGAACCACGGGTTTAACTCCTTCTTTGCCGGGTCATCAAGAGGGGTAATCCCGTTTGAAGAGGACAATCGTTTCCAACCCCAAACTGTTTCTGCGTATTTTTGCTTGTCAGGTTTTTTTTTCTTACTTCGGCGATGGCGCGTGATGTTGGCTTCACATATTAGCTGCTAGGAAAAGTACAAAACAGGGTGTAGTTCAGTGGTTCAGAATGTTATGTGGTTCTGTAGATAATACATTGATCTTTTTTTTTTTTTTTTTTTTTGCACGTTTTCATCCATGACATGGATGGTAGAGTTATTAATATTGACTAGGTTGTTATGGAATTTTTCTGAAAGATGGAGAATTTGTTTTGGTCTTGCATTTAATTTAATTTCTCTGCAAACGTCATAGTTTATTACCATGGTGATCTATTGATCATTTGAATTGTACATTTTTCTTGCTCTCAGTAACACGCCAAGAATAACATTTTCTAAAACAGAAAATGAACTGGTTTCCTTACTTTGTTTCTCTTACATTAAAGAAGAAAGAACAAGATTGAATTATATATACAATCACATTGTATTATATGTATATTTATTACTGTAGTGATTGTAGTTAATACCTAGAACAAATATTTATTCAAAGAAGACATCTGTCTTACAGGGTCTTCTAAACAAAGGTTAGTTTTATGAGTAAGTAATATATATTTTGGGGTCTTCAAGACCGTTAAGTTTAATGCTTCAACAAACTTTCAAATGGAAAAACAATTCATGAATATGTAATGGTCTTCTGAAATAAACTTTGTGAAACTAAATTAACGTCATATTTTTGTCATCTCGATTGTTGTGGTTGATTTTTGACCAGCTAGCTCCCCGGGGAAGACCCCTTGAGGGTATTCTAAGAGTTTATAAAGTTGTGCAGCTAATAAATAGATTTAATTGAAACAAGTTTTTACATAAGGGAACAAATGCTAAAATTGGAAAAATAACTTTTTTGATTGATTCTTATATAATATTTCAAGCGGAATCGAATGGCAAGGCTACATTGAATTTGTGATTGAAATTTGTTAACGACCATTGTCATAAAGCAAAGGACAAAAATATTTTTTTCATTAGATGAGTGACAGAATCGAAACGTGCTCATTGATTTTTATTCTTGTAAGAAAAAAGCTGTCAGCAAAAGCTGTTTTTTAATAGTCTTTAGTGTTACTTTGTAAGAAATCGGCATGCTTCCTTCACTTGTCCACCGCTTGACGAAGGAAAAAAAAGAAGGGAAAGGAAGTTTCAATGTATACATTGTACTAGAGCTACAAAATGGGCTATTGACGACGGTCCAGGATCAATGCCGTAGGAGAGATCCGAGGATACTACTTCCTAACTTTTAACCACGGTCAGATGACGTACCTGACTTCAAACTTCAACACCATCGTGAGGACAATTGGGCCACGACGGATTTAACGTGCACCAGTACCCTCTACACGGCGATCTTTGTTTACGAAAAAAGTCTGAACTTCGCCTAGTTTTTTAGCCATATTAAAATATCAGATGTGAAACATGCTAATCTTTTTGTTATTCAAGAACATTTGGCAAATGTAGCAAACTTTGAATTTTGCCTTCTTCTTGCAATTTTCCGCAGCATATTATCTAACTTATATTTTATTCAGAGTGCTTCTGAATTCTTCATTTCATATTTCTTAAGCCCCGTCCACACCGGAGAAGCCTAGCAAAACATGGATGATTGATTCACCACGGAGACAGGTTTGGTTAATCAATCTCTCTGATTTTCCTGGTTCGACAGCTCGGGCACAAATCGTTCCATGTGCTCGCGATCAATCTGGTTGGTTGTGCGTTGAAGTTAAACTGCAAACTTATTGTTTGAAGCAAATTGTTTAAAGGTCCCGTTCTTTACGAAGTCGGCGTATAATCGCGAGTGCAGCGTATATTATCATAGACGATTTATTAAAGAGAAATAGGAAGAAAAGTTCACAAAAAAAGGCGACATTGGGTGACTTTGAATATCTACTTGCTTTGACTGAACCGGAAATAGGAAGTAGGACACTAATTATAGAAGTGCTATATCTGCAAGAGAAAGGTTGGCAATAACTTTACGCTTCTTGGCAACTGGAGATTCCTTCACGAGTTTGATGATCCTCTTCAAAGTTTCTATACATACGTACTTGCAAAATTATTATTAAAGGTAATTGGTAGTTTTTGATTAACGTTGTACTAGAGCAACACAACGGGCTATTGACGACGGTCCGATATCAATCCCTTAAGCGAAAGATTCGAGGACAACACGTCGTAATTTTTGAACAACTGTCAGATGACGAAGTTAACAACTGAGCTAACACCCCACTCTCCAAACGTCCATAACAACCCAACGTGAGGACTCTCGGTCACGACAGATTTAAGGTGCACCAGCCGCTTCTACACCATACGCTTACAAACATCCTTGCCCGGATCCGGATTTGAACCAGGAACTTTCCTATCTAGAGGCTAACACCTTTACCACCATACCGGTTGGTCGGCACAAAATTATTATTATTAAGCAGATTATTTCAATTAACAAGATAAAAATTTCTTACTGAATATTTCACTCATAATATGTTACATAATATTGAATGTTTCTTTCGATTCGGCCTATTTCGACAAAACGTATTCATATTGCCAGTGCGACAATTTAAAATTTTCTTCAATTGCAAAAAAGTGAAATACATTTTAACTAGCCTCATCTTCTTTATCTTAAATTTAGAAGTTCAAGAAATTTAGAAGAAGTTTAAATTGCAAAGTTCCCCAATACCACTCTTCGTCTAAATACACATGGATGGACACATCAATTTTGACATTAATATGGGCATGTTACATTTTCACAATTAAGTTTTAAACGTCTACGATATATGGCAAAACACAATGTTTACAAATGTACTACTTAAATAATAGTATGAAATGTATTCAGTAGAGCTTAACTTTTAACTTGCAAGAAATCAAGTATATATAGAACTGTTAAATTTAAAAACAACAAACTCGAGCTGTTAAAAAGCGGTACAATTGCGGGACAACTGTCAGTGAAACTGAACTAGATGAGAACACTTCACAAACTACGGACTAACGTACTTAAAGTAATGGGGGACAGGTTTGGATAATCAACGGGATAATTACACTATATTTGTGAGGTTAAATGATTTGAGGTTCCTATTATGTTTTCGGTGCTGATGAAGTCCGAATTAGTTGATTAACTTCAATGACTATAACGGTTTATACTTGGTCTTCAAATGTAATAATCATTTGTACACTTTTTTAATAGAATTCTCCTTTACAATCTATTTATTAATGAGTAACATATTTGCACCTGTGTGGTAGTTTAGTCATGCGGCCATTAAACCAGTTGAAATCTTTGAACTGTAAAACGAAACGATACCTTCCCGATTCAAATAATTAAGTTCATCAGGTATTGCGCGACCCTAATCACTGGATGAGCTTGAGGGACATTTCCTCCTTAAAATGTTCTTCCTCTATTCAAGATAGCATGTGAGATTTCCTGTATCATTTATACTAATTACATTAGAAAATCCATGTACACCCATCATACTGTTTAAGAACGGTCTGAATCAATTATCACTTTAAAATCTGAAGAAAAATAAGTATTTCTATGTTCAGATCCCCGACCCGTTTCTTAACGATGACCCCGGTGATTGATTGAACGTCGAGCAAGGGAACGATAAAACGCCGTCCAAATAGAGCGAGCACGAGCACTTGCTTTCCTTTGATGTACCGACAAGAAGCGGATCATTTTGCTCGTGCTTAAACTGCTCAATTCACTGTCTACACTGAACGAACTGTCAATCAAACCTGTCTCCGGGGTTAATCAATCATCCATGTTTTGCTCGGCTTCTCCGGTGTGGACGGGACTTTACTGTGGAAGCAATACAACAAAAACCAAAATTGCAATAAAATCTTTAAGAAACAATTTCAAATTTTGGAGATACTCCGAAACTTGCCAACTAAAACACCGCCGTGTAGATGAAGCTGATGTACGTCAAATCCGTCGTGGCTGAAATGTCCTCGCGTTTGCGTGGTGTGTAAGTTTGAAGTGTGGTGCTAGCTCAGGTGTTGCCTCGTTAACTGACCGTGGTTCTGTTCTCGGGTGTTTCCTTCGGGATTGATTCCAGACCGTCGTCAATAGCCCGTTGTGTAGCTAGTACGTCTAGTACGACGTAAATTGGATGCTCTGTTTTCCCCTTAAATTTATTTGGTTTGTTTCCGAAAACACTTGACCTTTAGGAAAGTAGGACAATTTCAGTAGCCTTTTCTTAGTATTATTTCTTATTTAGTGTTATTTAGTAGTATTTTTTAGTATTCAATGGTTACAGCAGGGCTCCTAACACGTCACTTTTTTGACTTTTTGTCACCTTTTCAGGGGTTTTAAGTTTTAAATTGTATTTGGAGAAGAAAGATTTTTCGTGCGCAATTAAAAAAAAATTCATTTCCTCTAAAAAAAAACAGGGTTCACACGAATTCAATTTCGAAACGCGCGCTGCGTTCCTCTGCAAGAACGGATTCAAAAACGTACCGTTTCATCTGTAAAAGGATACTTCACGTTCCTGTGATGTATTAGCAGCAAGTTGTGGAAATTTTCCCACGGAGAAAAAGCTATCAGTAAAACGAAGCGGCGAAGTTTAAGGGAAGCAGGGCCATCTGCATGTCCGACCCCTCTTACCTAATTACCTAACTTAAATGTTACAGGGGTGAAAACAGTCAAAATGTAAAAAAGAGGAAAATATATGCAGCGTTATTTTGAAGTACAGAAATAGCTGAATAAGATTACTATATTTGTGTACTAATGTGTGTACAGAACAGTGGTGCAGCCAGAAATTTTTTTCTGAGGGGGTAGGCAAATTTTTAGTCTGATAAAAACCCTATAAAGTCCACTATAAACAATGAAATTTGTCTTTGAAAAGTAGGAGTGGGCACTTTACGTGCAAACTCAAATTTTGTAAAAGAGAAAAAATATCTAGGCAACTATAAACAGTATAAATAAGTTGGATGAAGTTGAAAATGTTATTTTTATGAATATTTTTGAACACCTCACCAATGCTAAAATTTTCTTAAGAGTTGCAATTTTTCAAAAACCTTCATACCAAAAATGAAATTAACAGGAAATCAAAATGCTGTTACAAAAGAATAAATCATATATATACTATTTTTATTAAATAGCATGAATTTTATATTAAAAAAAATAATTAGACACCAAAAATAAAAATGGTACAGCTTCAGTCTTGGTTTATAGAAATGGCAACGGACTTCTAGTAGCGAGTAATTACAGGTTAAGGTAACCCATATGTACAACGTTTATTGCGGATTTTAATACAACCAGGTCAAGTGGAAAATTTTTAAAATTGCATTTCGAATATTCCAGAAAAATCTTTTAAATTCCGTTAAACTGTCGTTTGATTTCATTGGTTCATTCGAAATAATTCTTTCCTTGGCGACTTAAGCCCCGGTACACATCCGGTTTTTCAACGTGCGGCGCCACTGCGGCACCGAAGCCCAACTATGCACACATAACCGTGAAATGACACACCAACTCATTTCGCGCCATTTGCGATAAATATTCTATCGAAGAAAACGTGTTTATTTCGCTTACTTGGCGTAAAAAAAAGTATATTTTGAAACAAAATAGACGTTACTGGATACAACCATTTATTAATTATTATTTATAATCTATTTGTTTATGAAAACAAGGTACTTCCGAACGGCGCCAACTACGGTACAAATTGCACGCAAGTTGGACATGCGTCGCCCCAGCGGCGCTGGAGGCATGTACGCACTGCTGCATTGGATTTAATGTATCTCAGACCGCACTTGCGTTGCGGCAGCGGCGCCGCACGTAGAAAAACCGGATGTGTGCACCGGGCCTAAGTGCGCCAAGGGCAGGTCGTTGGCACAGCTATAAACGTAGACTGAAGCTGAAACCACGTGGTAGGAAAAATATTTCTTAGTTCAGTTTAAATTTACAACATATTTTCGAATATAAAATAACTTTTTTTTCAAAATCTCTATATTTTTCCGTAAATATTCTTATTTTCTATTTGAATTGAATAAACTTGAAAATAAAACAGGGTGGCTACAAAAATTGAAGTAAAAAGTTCCCTGAGATTTCCCTGATTTCCAGAGTATTTTTCATGAAATTCCCTGAGTTTCTCCTTTTGTTCGCAGAACAATTCTTCGGTAATTATGATAAACTTGACACTTGAAGAACTAAAAAACTATAGACTAAAAGATGAATAAAAATAAGATAAGAAAAAAATATTTTTACTGTATTCCATAATAGACCAAATAATATAAAGTTATAGATAGAATATTTAATGTTACGTTTTTAACTATTTTGATATGTTTGCAAAAGCAGCCATCAGCCCCTGAATCCGTCAATGGCGCCAGCGCTCGGTACATCTGTACTATTATAAACGGAAGTGTTTTTCTGTCTGTCCTGTACGCAGTGTCCTGACGAATCGATGGCACTTACAATAGGGAAATTTAGCAAACATGTGGTCCGAATTTTTTGCAATTTTTCAAGTGCGCCCGAATTTTAAAATTTAATCTAAAACATTTAAAAATTAATTAATTTATTATTATTATATTTTATTATTTTTCTTAGGATGGCATACGGTATAAAGACATGACATTCTAAATTTATTTTTTCCGTTTTCGTTGGATTTTCTCAGCAACGATTTTAGCTGACGAACAAAACAAATAAAGTTTTAACTGGAGTTTTGTAGTTCTTTTTTCTATCTCCTAGATCGTTAAAGACAGAAGAAAAATTTCAACGGATTTCAAATCTGCGGAAAATTTTACAACAGATTGATACCTAAACACATGATTTTCTTTAAATAAATAATTTTTAATTGTGACTTTTATATTTTTTCCAATACGAATTTGGCCGCCGGCGCCGTGAAGAATTCTACCTTCGTGGTTAAAAAGATCAGATTAATTCATTTTGATTTCCTGAGTAACGAATTCGAGTTCGCTCGTTCTGGTTCGAACTGGCGTTCTTCGTTGCTTTTTTCTATCTTTGCGATCGTTAAAGATAGAATAAAAATTTCAACGGATTTGAAATCTGCGGAAAATTTCACATTAGATCGATACCTAAAAATATGATTTTCTTTAAATAAATAATTTTTAAATTGTAACTTTTATATTTTTTCCAATACGAATTTCACCGCCGAGAAGAATGACCTTCGTTTGATTCGAGATTCATTCATTTTGAAAAGTAACGGATTCAAGTGAAGCAAAAGAAATAATTAAAGTTATGACTGGCGTTATTCAGTGCTTTTTTCTAAATCAGCGATTGTTTAAAATAAAATGAAAATATCAACGGATTTCAAAGCTGCGGAAAATTTTACACCAGATAGATACCTTATACGTTTGATTTTCTATTTTTCCGTTAGCCGGGCGCTATTTTGGACCAAAATCAAAATCGCCAATCTTAGAAAAAAATTATAATTTTTTTTTTAATGTTGATTCAATTGGAACCGGATGTTTAACTTTTGCAGGTTTTCCCGTCCGTTAGTATTTTTCAAAGCCGCAAGGCAATACGTTCCTATTATTGACATTAGGGAACGTGGCACAGATGTAGACTTAGGTTACAGGATTTCCGGCCGTTACAGTATACAATGTATACAACTCTTTTTTCTGGATGTTTACGTAAAAAATACACTTCTCATTTTCGGAATGAAAACAAAATTGGAGACATTTTGATTTTGGTTCAAAGTGGCGCCCGCATGGCTAAAGGAAAAGTACCAAATGGGTGCCATTTGCAAAACGAAATTCCAACTTTTTCCCTGAGTTAAACGAAACTTCCCTGAGTTTTCCCTTATTTTTCCAGAAAATGATTCTTCCCTGAGAAATCCCTGATTTCCCTGAATTCCCGGTTCTGTCGCCACCCTGATAAAAACTCTAATTATCCAAGAAACAATTTAACTTATTAAAACAATCATAAATATTGCCCTTAAAAGAAGCATCATTTTAAAAATAGTTGCAGTCTATGTTTAAAACGATGGCCACCGCCTTGGCGTACTTCTAAAGTCGCCAAAGAAAGAAGTTTTAACGAATTTTGAAAGTAATTTCTAGAATATTCAAAATGAAACTTTTAACTTTCCGCTTACCGAGGTTGCCATGAAAGACGAAATAACAAAGCATCTTATTTTCTAGTTGAAAGAAAAATCACATTAAAAGCTGATCAACTTAAAATATTTCATTTATACCTTTTCCGCTGCATCATGACGTTTCACGGCCTTTAGATAACAGCTCCGCTTTTTTAGGAAACCGTAGCTTTACCTACGAAATATGCAACAACGTACGCTAACTAGTTCAAAATCCAAGCTCTCCAGGTTTACCATTAAACTAATAAGCTTCTCACAAAGGATTCTTTTCAAAAAGGAATTAGCAAGACTTATTTGTCTTCTATAAACTTAAAAAAAGCTGATAAGGGCAAAAATAGGATTTTTTTTTGTAAAAAATGATAAAAATCGGTCATTTTTTCAAAATTTACGAAAAGTCGGAAGAATCTACTACCTGAAGTAAGGACACACTCTTTCCTTATTTTTTTTTTTTTTTTTTTACATTTATTCTTTGGCTGTAATTCCATGACATAATTTAATTCAAAGAAAAAAGCGGAAATTTTTGGAAGAAAAAAACGGAAATTCTCAAAAAGGGGAAAAAAAGCGGAAATTCTCGAAAGAAAAAAAAAAGCGGAAATCCGCGTAAACGCGGAAGATTTTCACCCCTGATGATAGAGCCGTGAGTGGCATTTACGACTAACATTTTCATTTCATAGTACGGTATGGAGTATCATTTGGCGCAAGATAGATATCACCGATTGACAGGGTCGAACGAAAGGAGGGAACCTTCTAGGAGGTCAGACGCTGACAGCTCGTTAAATGGTGATTGATGGCAGTGGTCACTTAAAAGGGGGGATAACGTCCATCAGGCTACTTGAGTAATAAGTTGGGTCACCGCTCGTCCCTGGGGCTGCCCCCTAGTTAGTTTAGATCCTGGGTACTCCCTTGTAGTATACCATGAATGTTAGCATTGAAGTCAGTGTTTGGAATCCTCAAAGAACTAGTGAAAAAGCCTATTGATTCCAACATTCTGGCCTTCTTTTGCACACGGACTCGTTTCACCCCCCCCCCCTATTTAAGAAGTCTGAGTACGCCACTGGGGCCGAGAGGTTTGCGAAGAACGACACATGAAAAAATCTCTCATGTTTTAGTTACAGCAACTTAATAGATGTTGAACTTGGAGATATGTCGAATATCGACTAGATTTTGAGCGAAAGGTGCTCACGTCGAACTGTACGGATCTATTGGAAAAACAAGCTTGGTTTTTATTGTTATGACTTTTCTTTATCAAGAAAAAAAACATTTTATGTAGTCGTGTTTATTAGTCGTATTTCGTTTTGGAAATATGTCTACTAATTAATTTTAATTTATCTTCTCAAACTCGTCTTTAAACAGTGGTTCGTGAAGGTGGTGACTTCAAAGAATGGTTTTTAGCAGCTGCAAAGAAAGGAAATTAGGTGATTCTTTTTCCACATCACCCAATGGGGTAAGAATCCAGACGCGTCTTTTTTTAAGAGGTATCGCCAAGAGCCCTGTCCTCTGTGCAAAAAAAAGAAAAAGAAAACTTACCTTCTTACCTTTTGATTGTCCGGCCCCTCTTAGACTTTCTATCCTAATTACAAAAATGTACTTGCTGTTGAGCTTCTGAGGAATTAACAATAAAATCTTATAATTTTTAACGACTAGGGGGCTCCGCCTCCTGCTCGGTAACGCTATCAATTCCCCGGTTATTGCTACGCAATCCTATTTGGTTTGCTTTGAAAACCAACACTCCTTTCGCAAGCGTCTTGGTGAGGGTCAGGTGTGAATGTGTTTTGGCTCCGCTATCCAACACGCGAAATAAAGGCTTGCTTGCTGAGCAAGTTCTATTTATAAGGAATTAGTCCCAACGCCCGATATGACACAGGCCTGTCGCCTCATTCTTTCCCTAAAGGAGAATCGTCATTTGACCGTGGTTCAAAATTACGAGGTGTTGTCTTCGGATCTTTCCCTTAAGGGACTGATCCCGGACCGTCGTCAATAGCCCGTTGTGTTGCTCTAGTACGATGTTAACTAAAATTACCATTACCCTAAAGGAGAAAAAAAAATTATTGAAGGAATCAGTCCCACCACCACCCGACATGACACGGGCATGTCGCCTCATTCCTTTCCTAAAAGAGAAGAAAAAAATAAATTATTTAAGGAATCAGTCCCACCACCACCCGACATGATATGTGCCAGGACTCGAAATAAGATTTTGAAGCTGGCGGCAAATATTGCTGTGACCTTTTATAAGCTGGCAGAAAAATCTATTCAGCTCATGGCAAAACCTAAAATTTTAATAATGACGGTAAACTGCTGTTGTCAATTTTTCAGTAAAATTTAAAACCATTGAATGAAAATTGCAATGAGGAGAAAAAAATTGTTCACTTTTCTGGTAAACTTTCTGCAATTTCATATGAAACCCTAAAATACATCCGAAATAAAGAGAAAAATAATATACTGTTGATACACACGTTTATTTCCTTAATATCAAGTTTACGAAGTCATCAGTCAATAAATTAGGCTAGAGAAAATTACAGTTGTTTCGTATCTACATAGCTAAAAGCAAGGTCTGCAAGGATGCACGAAACAATTTCTGAACTGCTCGGTCAGCCTTAAAATCTGAAAGCGAAAGACCATCCGCACTTATCCTCATTAAAACCCATAGTTTTTTTCTTGAAATTTTTTTCAATGGCTGGTATTTGGAAAGAAATAGTGAAACATTTTGTGTCTCAAATGCTCGCAGCAAAACTTGCCGTGAGAACCGTTGATCGTCGCGACAATTTAAGCTAAGCTCACGCCATTTGACGTGGTTGCCGCGACTTATTTCGAGTCCTGACACGGGTATGTCGCCTCATTCCTTTCCTAAAAGAGAGAAAAAAAAAATTAAGGAATCGGTCCCACCACCACCCAACATGACACTGGAATATCGCCTCACTCCTTTCCTGAAAGAGAAGAAAGAAATTATTCAAAAAATCAGACTCACTACTACCCGACACGACATGTGGATGTAGCTTCATTCCTTACCCTGAAAGAGAAAAAAAATGGTGGTACCATGTAAATTTCGTAATTATCTGTTGTGTAATTTCTCGGGAGAGAAAAAGCGAGTTTCCAATCCTGTAACTGCGGCAGTAACTTTTTTTAATATGAAGAGATAAATTTTTTCTTGTATTATCCCATTATGCAATTGTATATGAACTTTCTAAAAGTTACAGTGTCAAAATCATCTATCAAAGGTGCATCGTTTAATTTTTGATATGCGAAGTAACAAATAAAAACGCCACAGTTAATATCGTCTTTTTGATTTACATGAGAAGGTAAAGAAAATGACCAATGTTTCGGAGATTTAAAAAATGAATCAAACATTTCCCTCCACTTTTTTATCAAATCAGAACATTTTTTACTTGGAATTTCATTCAGAGGATCATAAAATTCAAAACAATATTTTTCTATATTAACAATCAGTAACAACCAATGACTATCTATGTTAACAGGGAAAAAAATATTTGATTTGAGTGAGTCACCACTTTTGAAGAACTTAAATTCTTTGTTGTTATTTCGTGAAAGTGATGTGGACGAGAGTGATTCAATAAACATGAAATTTTTGGAGTTTTCTGTTAGTTTATAGAAGAAGGAATCTACAATTGTGTCATATAACCACCCTTTCCTAAACCACTCTGATGTTTCCAATAAAACGTTTTCCTCATCAGGAGTTATATTGACGTCTAGTGATTTTAACATAAAATTTGAGATATCAATGCTATTTACTTTAACTACATTAGACACATTATTTCTATCGACGTAATCGAATTTTAAAAAGTTACATACATCTGATTTCGAGAATTCATCAAATTTCATATTGTTGAATTTTTGGTGTGATTTTCTCCCGGTTAAAGTTTTATAAATATGCTGTCTAAATTCACATGTGTCAAACGCCTTATTGACATTTGAATTACTGATTAATTGATGCACATAATAGCATAAGAATACACCACAGTTAACATTATCTTTTTGTAAAATGTGTACTGGATGAACAATACTCCATGCATTGGTGGCGTTATCTAATTTATTTAAATGGTCCTGCACGTTTCTAGACAAATCAGAGCAGTTTGGTCATTATAACTACCCCGTGAGTCAAAAAAATAAATTACTTTTTGTCTTTTACTTATAAAGATTAGGACCCAATGACAATTGTTAATACAAATCGGAATAAATACGAATTTCGACAGTGTACATATATTCCTAGCCAAAATCGGTTCAAAATCAATTTCAGAAAAAATTTATTGTGAAATAGATGAATCGAGAAAAGAAAAAAAAGCGTTTTGTTCACACAACGAAAATATATACGCATCTATAATTACGTCATACACCCAGCTTTTCACGAAATCTGGAAAATTAGACCTGATAAAATGTTCTTCTTTTTCATTAATGTAAGGATCTAGAGATTTCAAGACATAATAGTTTAAGACATATGGACCTACATTATATAGTGATGGAGTTCCTGTTGTTTTACACGTGAAAGATTCGACACTAATTTTAGATTTTTTAGAAGGAGATTCATACAAATACGGGATGTCATCGGTATCCTCAATACTAAAATACTGATCTACCCTTTTTGACTTATCTAAAGGTTTTTTCGTATTTTTACGCTTTCTACTCGTTCTATAAAACTGAATTTGCTTAGTAAGCTTCTGATTTGGAAATACTGAAGACTTGGGCATAACTGATAAAGATTTTTCATTAGAACTTGATATTCCGTCACATGCAGCAACTAACGTGCTTAAGGTAGAAAAAACATTACTTAACCTTAACTCTTGAACTGACTTATTTCTAATTTTTTGCATTAATTTTGAACATAATTCTTCGCAAGCTACAATTTTGTTATCGGCTGAACGAGGGTTTGAAAAATTCTCAATTTCTATTCTAGACTGTAGATCGCGATTTTCTGTTATTTGCGTTACACATATTTGAGCCCCATCAACATAAAAATCATTACTTGCTACAGTAGAATGTATTTTATGAATGTGCTTACATAAATAATGATTATCAGGGCAATTACAATGGTATAAATGAGTGCATAGAGACATGCAACTCAGTTCTAGGCATTTAAAATAGCAGAAGTCGGACATATTACACTGTTCTTCTACTCGCTTCACTGTATACAATCTGTTTTTTACAGTCTGCGAACGAACAGACCAAGATTTACTATTTAAAACTACAACATCAGCATCAGGTATTCTTTTAGCCCTATCATGCCTAGACTTAACAGATAGAGAAAAGTTAGATTTAGGAGGAAATTGCATTATTTTTTTGTATTCGTGGTTTAAATGGAAGTCTCTTTCTACTTCTAGTAGTACTTTAACGAGTTCGTCCATGCGTCGATTGAATTTTCGACCAAAATAATTCGTTTTCAATTGATTGTGAAACGATTCACAATAATTATTAGTTTCTGTTTCGGCGTGAGGAAAATCGCGATAAGATGCTGCCCATAACTGAACCCTATTACAGTACTCACTTTTAAAATAGTTTATAAAATCTGTAGCCTTTGATGCAAATGATTTTAAAAATTCATCCAAAAGATTTTTAAACTTATTTCGATCCTCTTCTTTTAAAATTTCTACTAACTTTGTATGAATCTCGTTCCTCAGTTCTTTATTGGAGATAGACGCCGATATTTACGACCTTCGCGAACTTTCATCCCGAGGCATGCATTTTGTTAGCCCTGTTTTGAATCATATATCGCTTTTTGTGAATCCAACACGCCAAGTCCTTCCTCGCCAGATTCTCGAGAGAAGGCGGGGGGAGGGGAGCACTCCCATAGGGAAAGCATGGATAGGAATTGAGGACATGTGTTGCCACCGGGATTGTTGCCCTTCTGAATGGGCGCCTTGGCGATGAAAACCACTCTCCTCTTGGCTACCTTTCGTTCATCTTAAATGTTGGTAACCATGTTTGTTTCTGAATGTACGAGGGATGGGGACAAGAAAGAAATATATTCTTTTCAGACTTCCTGGAACGTGTTTCAACAGTGACTTTGAAAAGGGAAGGGGATTGCATCTTCGGCATCCGAGGAAAATAGAGAATGCTCAATTTGATAAGACAATTAGTTTGAATTAGTTACTCACCATCATTATGAGAGAATGACACATTAAATTTATACGATATTCATGATAAATTTCTTTCAGAACGAAACATTTCTTTATTGCAAATCCCATTCAGCGGAAACCCAGCTGGCAGAGTCGCGGATTAGCAACCAGAATCGCGAGTTCGAGACTCGATCGAGACTAATAATATTCCCACTTTCCAGTGATAATATTATTATACTGTTATTTTTGATTCGCATAACTAATTTTTAGTTTAGGATTTACTGAAGAGAAAAAATGTACTAAACCAACAAATTTACTCTAATAACTGGATCAGCACTGTTTTCTCTATTGTTTCACGATGAGTTTTTGAAAGCCATATTACATCACTTTTGTTCTTCTTAATGATATTATCAATGCAATAAAAATTCCCTTTTGTCAAATTGAAGTAAAATTAAGTTCTTTACTTTTGTGTTCGTGATATCACTAAATTAGTACAACACAAGGCATATTGGGTTGCTAAAAGCTTAAATTAAGCTGAGCACAAGAATTCGTTTGCTCAAATGAATTCGTAAAAACTCAACCATAAATATTATCAATTTTTTTGTGCAGTTCTCGGTTTACGTAACTATTACATTGAAAATTGTGAGTATACTAACAAGAAATTGAAGAAAGAGCGTAAAACTAGTTGACCATTGCTAACGAATTTGGTTTGGTTTGCCAAACGACAGCTCAATAGACCGGGACGTACAAATACCAACATCTTCGACCGGGATTTGAACTTAGAGCCTGTTGAACCAGTGACACTGATACAATAGCAAAATCTTTGAAAGTATTGTGATATTCTTGTAAAGTTCATGTGAATGTTCAATTTAGAAACGAGCTTCATCGCAGAAGGGACATGTAAACGAAATTAATAAGCAAGGATCTGTGGCCTCAAGTGCATTCCAAACCACGACGAACATTCATGTCAAAACGGGATTCGAACCCAGAGCTTGTTGAACGAAAGGTCAAGGCACCGACCCCTCGGCTGTCACTACCAGCTGTTTAATTACCTTTATAAAACTACAAATACATAACGAAGAAAATAATTATTATTCTAAAAACTGGTAATGTGCTTATCGAATATGCGTTATATAATTCATATTCGCTAAAAATCTCTACATAAACATAAAAGTCTATCTCTGCAAGATCGTCATATCTCACCGCCTCACCGCTCAATGTTTAGCCGTCAGAGAGCGCAGAATTGATATTTATTTTTAGTACATTTTATTCTACTTTTATCAGTGGCGGATTAAGCGGTACGCGGACTAAGCGGCCGCGTAGGGCCCCGAGGTCTTAATATGTATTTTCATTAGGGTTCGAGGAAAGTTGTGACCGGTAAAAAGTGATTGCGAAAACGCAGAAGATATAGTCCAGAAAGATGCCTCGATAGAGAAGACATCGAAGTAGTAAATAATATAGCTTTATGGTCAACAATATTAACAGATGCTGTTATTGACCATATTCTTAGTAACAAACCAAAAAATATCGGGAATATAGAGAATTTGAAATCAGTTTATAAAGACATAGATGAAGTGAAAAAGAGGACTTTCTTATGATAATTTTTACAGAAAGAAATAAAATGGAAAAGAGAAATTGGTTGATATTTTCAGAAACTAGAAAAAGTGTCTACAGCTACCCTTGCAAACTTTACTCAACATCAAGTCTAAATCAATAACTGGTTTGCAAAATTGGAGATCAATTACTGTTTTTTTACCGGACTACGAAGTTTCGAAAGAACATGTCAGTCATCTGTACTATGTATAAAAGATCAACAAAATTCATTAGAATTGCTACTCAACTATTACAGAAAAAGAAGTATGTTACTGGAGAGGTGTGTTGAATAGAATTATATCAACAATACAATTTTTGAGCCGCTTAGGATTAGTATTTACGATGAAAGCAAATAATTCAATGGGAAAGGAAATTATTTAACCTACTTGGACTCCTGATAGGTTGGAAGTTACACCTACAAAAATATACCAACAATGGACGAGGAAATAGAAACTATTTATCTCATAATATTTTAGACGAATTTGTAGGTCTTATTTGCAATCAAGTAAAAGCTGAAATAATTGAAGGAATCAAGTGTGCGACCTATAGTATAATTGTTGACTATACTCCCGATGTTTTGCATGCCGATCTACTAACTTTTGTGGTACGATGTTTCATCCCTGTGATGTTTCATAATATAAAGGACGTGTTTGTGGAATTCATTCCCATAGATCATATAACAAGAACATCAAAGAACAAAAAGTTTTGAAAACTTTAATAAAATTAGGAGTGGATATTGAAAACTGTCTAGGGAAATCAGTTGGTAATGCTTCTAATATGTCATGGCAGTACTCAGATTTGCAAGAACATATTAAAGAACATAGTCCAAGTACGGTTTTTATTCTGTGTGCTAAATCATTCCTTAAACTTAATTGGAAATTTCTCTGCAGAAAGTTGTAGCGCTGCAATTCAGTAATGTGTTTGTGAAGAATTTATTCACACTTTTTTCATCGTCAACCCATCGCTTGAAAATTTTAAATGGTGTAAACATTCCGTCTCAGTAAAAAGAGTTTCTAATACAAGATGGTCAGCAAGAGCAGATGCTGTATTAACTATGAAACTTGGTTTCACCCATATAAAAGAGGCTTTAACTGAAATATGTAATTCGGAAGAAGAAAAAAAGTTACTATAGTGGAGGCGACTTCGCTTCTGTAGAAAATGGACAAATATGAAATCGCCCTAATGACAGTTATTTGGAATACTATTTTACAAATAATAAATGCTTCTAGCTAATCACTGCAATCAGTGTGCAATGCGAACTATTGAGAAATAATCTATCCTACTGAAGGGTCATTAGAAAATTTTATAAATAACTTCAGAGAAAAATTTGAAAAAGAGGTAACTGATTTATCAGGGCTATCTTTTAACGTGGAAGATTGAAAACCTCGCAGACAAAAAAAAAGATAAAATGTTTTTGGATGAATACAAAAAAGTCGGACATGTGAATTTACAATAAGAAAAAATTCCAGAGTCAATTCATTTTGTGTCATATGTGATTACACCAAGGCAGAATTATTTCAAAGAACTCAGACGTATGAAGTTGTAGTGGAGCCTTTTCGAATATTTTTGTTATTGGGATTTATCAATAGAAGAAAAGAACAAACAAAGAATTTTTTTTAACAATTCACTTATCTAATACGTCAGTAGAAAGATCGTTTTCTGTTTTAAAACGTGAAAAAAATTATTTAAGGAGCATTATGGGAGAAGAAAGATTAAATACTATGGCCATTCTGTATATAAAGCAAGAATTTTTAAATCGAATTGACACTGCCAAAATAATTGACGAATTTTAAGAAATAAGCAAGACGGAAAATCATGTAAAAAATGTTGTTTTGATAAATTTATCTAATGTCTTATGGTATGACATTTTTGATTACTTTGTTTTTGTAAATAACTTAGTGAGAGTTTTTTTTTTTTTTTTTTTCTTGAAAATGTTTTTTCTAAATTTAGTTTGAGGGCACCGAAATTTTACCGCTTGGGCTTGGGGCCCCCACTTGACTTGATCCGCCACTGACTTTTATACTTTAAAATCACTCTCCTGAAAAATCACGTTTTTTGAAATGCAAGATGCAATCCCCTTCCCTTTTCAAAGTCACTGTTGAATCACGTTCCAGGAAGTCTGAAAAGAATATATTTGTTTCTTGTCCCCATCCCTCGGACATTCAGAAACAAACATGGTTACCAACATTTAAGATGAACGAAAGGTAGCCAAGAGGAGAGTGGTTTTCATCGCCAAGGCGCCCATTCAGAAGGGCAACCTTCCCGGTGGCAACACGTGTCCTCAATTCCTATCCATGCTTTCCCTATGGGAGTGCTCCCCTCCCCCCGCCTTCTCTCGAGAATCTGGCGAGGAAGGACTTGGCGCGTTTGATTCACAAAAAGCGATAAATGATTCAAAACAGGAATGACTAGATGCTTGGGCTCGGGGTTAAAGATCAAAATGAGGTAAAATTTATGTCCTTTAGTTTTGTGTACGTGATGTCACTGAATTGGTACAACACAAGGTATATTGGGTTGATGAAAGCTTAAATTAAGGCCCATTGCTAACGAATTTGATTTGGTTTGTCATTACATTTTTGACACACGATAGCTTATTAGACCGGGACCTCCAGTTAAAAGTAGATTTTCTGAACCCCCCTACGAACATCTTCGTAGGGATTCGAACTCAGAGCCTGTTGTGAACCAGAGACACTGACACAATAGCGAAATGATTGAAAGTATTATGATATTCTTGGAAAATTCATGTGAATGCTTCAATTTAGAAATGAGCTTCTTTGTAGAAGAGACATGTAAACGAGGCTAATTAGACAAGGATCCAAAGTGGATTTCAAACCACGGCAAACATTAATGTCAAAGCGGGATTCGAACCCAGAGCTTGCTGAACCAAAGGCCATAGCACCGTCCCCTCGGCTGCCACAACCAGCTGTTTTAATTAACGCCTTTATAAAACTACAGATACATAACGAAAAAAATTATTATTATTCTAAAAACTGGTAAAGTTTTTTACACGAATTATGTGTTAATACATATTCTCTACATATAAAGAAGAATTGGCAAACACAGAAGAGAGACAAATGTACACCGCTTGACCAATCAAAATCAATCCATATCTAATTTGGTACACATATCATTTAGAGCCATACGGGTAGCCTAGTCTACATATTAACCCCTTTCTATTTGGCCTACTTGAACAGAGGTGGCTAAAAACAATTCATAATCCCATAGGAATAGCATTGAATATTATTACTATTGCGGTAGGCAACTCAGATTATTTTACCAATATTACTCGAATTTCAAGCTATCAATAATTTATAAATATTTGACTAATGGTACGAAATGATTTAAAACATTAAATTTTGATTTACCTACATTTTGTTAGCAAACGAGTCTATCTAACGCGAAAATCTCAGCTCAGGTGTTGCCTCTTCATCTGACCATGTTTCAAAATTACGTGGTGTTGTCCTCGGACATTTCCCTTAGGGGACTGTTCCCGGACCGTCGTCAATAAACCGTTATGTTGCACTAGTAGGACGTTAATTAAACGATATTCTACTAGAAGAAGTACACTTATAAAAACGATCCGTGTCATAGTAAAATTGTCGGAAAATCATGTGCTTGGGCTTACAGTTGATATTATTCTTTCTATGCACCAATATAAAATTATATAAACAATGTAAAGAATCATAGGCACGTAATTTTGAACCACGGTCAGAAGACGGGGCAACACCTGAACTGGTACCCTACTCTCCAAACTTATACACCAACCCAACGTGAGAACTTTCGGCCAATACAGATTTAAGATGCACCAGCCGCCTCTATACCATACACTTACAAATATCCATGCCCGGACCCGGATTCGAACCAGGAACCTTCCGATGCAGAGGCTAACACATTTAGTTGGTTCTTCAAAAAACATATTCTAAGTTAAACATAAAAAGCAAGCGAATAAAAATTTCACTTATATGCCGCGCAATTATTTATTTTTAATGTTTATAATGCCGTGCAATAGCCATAAAACTTAAAGCTGCGATTTCTCGTCATCAACAAATTCGATTATCTTATTCGAACTGAATGGGGGGTTGAAAAACCAACTCCCCCTGACTACGCATATGAATTAATGTACCATTGTTTCATTGATTACATTTATTTATTACACAAGTGAAGCATTAATTAAAATTAAGTTATGAATAGTTAATATAGAAGACAATGTTACACAACTGGGCTGTATAAGTTTTGGCAGGAAGGATATTTTACGAAATCTGAATATTGTATAGGAAACAACTATTCTTTTATTTCTTGGTTATTAATATTTATACAGTGCTGTTCTGTTGAGAACAGACAATTTCAAAAAAAAAAAAACATAGCAAGAATCTCTTAACTTCCAAAGTCTAGGGCGTCGCTAGTACGCCCTCGAAACAACGACCAAACTCTTCTCGAGTCTGTGTCAGAGTCCAGAGAGTCCTCTCTCGCAGACCCAATCCTCCCCGCAGTAAGCCTCGAAGCTCACGACCGTGGGAAAAACCCTTGGGCAGTAGTTATCCATCGTCTCAAAACTCCAAGAGGCGAGCCCACCCCCCCCCCCGTCTTTTCAGTTCTATTCCAACAGAGGGGCAAGCCAGCCATTGTCCGACAAAGAACGATTTCAGCCGGCTAGGCGACTGGAGAAACAAAGAGGTCCCCTTTTATCACTTCGCCACATTATATATATATGCAAAATTGATTTTCTCACTTGAATGGAGGGGTTAATGTTCTTTACAACGCCCCCCCCCCTGATTACGCATATGTAAAGTTCATTAACTAATTTGTATACACCATTTGTTACTCTTCTGGGATCATTATCACTAGGGCAACTTTTTTGTTGCAGTAAAAATGGGAAAAGTTGCATTTGTCATTCCCTAAAGTTGCATTTATGGAAATAAAGTTGCATTTATTTTTGATACACTAAATTCTAAAATAAATTATTCGTAAAAAATGAAAAATATATTGACAATTTTAGTCGTGTATAACAATATTATTATACATTCTTAAATACAGACAAACATTGAATGGCCGATCCTTGGTCAGTAATTTCTTTAACATTGAAAAACTGCGCCAACCGCATTAAAATAATGTGCTATATTATATAGCAGAAGCGCCAAATCCTTTCGCTCAACATTCAGTGGATTTTGAAACGTCATATCTACAAGGCGAACAGCATATTTATGATTGACACTCACCTCGCAAACTCTGCAGTCGATTAAGCAAGTTTTCTCTGCATTATCAAGGGTGCCAACTGATGTGTTAAAAGTACTTCTTGCCATTTCACTTTTGTCTGTTAGGACAAACAGCTTCTTTCCATTAACTTCTTGTTTGATCGCAATACTTCGGCGTTCGCAAGATCAGACACACGTGATCGAATATTTGGTTCAGAGGGCAAAAAATAAAATAGTAACTTCATATTAATTAATTTTAAGCTAAATTTTAAAAAGTTGCAGGTGGTTGCATGTATGCAAAAAGTTCCATTTATGCAGAAAGTTGCATTTATGTTGCGGTTATAACTCACTTACAATACACCCCATGAAGGAGGAATTTTTGTTTTAGCATTTTACATGCAGCTTAGAACGTGTGAAAAAAAGTTGCATTTGTTGCAAAAAGTTGCCCTAATTATCACGGAAACTTCAACTGTACCACAAATTCTCACAACTAATGTCTTATCAACTGCTCTGTAAAAAGGTTACGTACAATTTATGAACAATCTTCAGACATATTTTGTCGAACGATAATATCAGAAATACAATTATAATGAAGGCTGTAATGGCGCTGAACAGAAAAATTTTCTGGCAATGTTTTTTCAAGAAAATATCAATATGAGCAAAGTGTGTTTAGCATTTCTTTGGTGCCTTTGCTTGTACTAATAAGGGTAAACAGATTATTTGTCACAATCTTCTGTTCCATCCTCAACTAGACCTTGTCGCTCCATCAAATATATTTTTGTCAAGTAATTAATAGATTTAACTACTAGGAAGTTATTAATGTGCAAGGTACTTTAAAGTTGACTGTTGTTTGGATAAAAATCACTAAATATTAAACAGGGAGTACTAACGATAGAAACACCGCTCGTAGATTTTTTCTTAGAAATGTGTGTGTGTGTGTGCTTAGTATTCTGCTGAAATAACTGAGCTGCGTACCAGCAATAGTAATAATACTCAATGCTATTCATATGGGATTTTGAATTGTTTTTAGCCACCATTGAACAACTAGGCCAAATAGAACGGGGTTAATATGTCGCTCACTCCTTTCACCAATTTCATATCTCGAAAAACGTGATTTTTCAGGAGAGTGATTTTAAAGTTTAAAAGTAGAATAAAATGTATTAAAAATAAATATTACTTCTGCGCTCTCTGATGGCTAAACATTGAGCGGTGAGATATGACAATCAAACAGGAATATACTATTCTTTCAGGGCTTTCTGAATACAGGATGGATAAAAAAAAAGAGATGTGGATTGGTTTTGATTGGTCAAATGGTGTAGATTTGACTCTCTTTATTTGCCAACTCTTCTGTATATGTATAAATTTTTAGCCAATATGTATTAACACATATTCGCTAAGCACAGTTTAAAAAATAATAATAATTTTCTTCGTAATGTATTTGGCCGACCAACCGGTATAGTGGTTAAGGTGTTAGACTCTAGATCGGAAGGTTCCTGGTTCGAATCCGGGTTCGGGCATGGATGTTTGTAAACGTATGGTGTAGAGGCGGCTGGTGCACCTTAAATCTGTCGTGGCCGAAAGTCCTCACGTTGGGTTGGCGTGGAAGTTTGGAGAGTGGGGTGCCAGCTCAGGTGTTGCTTCGTCATCTGACCGTGGTTCAAAATTACGAGGTGTTGTCCTCGGATCTTTCCCTAAAGGGACTGATCCCGGACCGTCGTCAATAGCCCGTTGTGTTGCTCTAGTACGACGTTAACCAAAATTATCATTACCTTGCTAATTAGTTTCGTTCACATGTCCCTTCTACGATGAAACTCGTTTCTAAATTGAAGCATTTACATGAGCTTTACAAGTATATCACAATACTTTCAATGATTTCGCTATTGTATCAGTGTACCAGGTTCAACAGGCTCTGAGTTCGAATCCCGGTCGAAGATGTTCGTATTTGTACGTCCCGGTCAATTAATCTGTCGTGTGACAAACCAAGTCAAATTCGTTAGCAATGGTCAACTAGTTTTACACTCTTCTCTTTCTTGTTACTAAACTCTCAATTTTCAGCGTATGAGTTACGTATACCGAGAACTGCACAAAAAATTGATAATATTTATGGTTGAGTTTTTACGAATTCATTTGAGCAAACGAATTCTTGTGCTCAGCTTAATTTAAGCTTTCAGCAACCCAATATACCTTGTGTTGTACCAATTCAGTGACATCACGTATACAAAAGTAAAGGACATAAATTTTACCTCATTTTGACAAAAAGAAATTTTTATTAACAGATGCCGATGCAGCTATTGGAGTAAATTTTTTGGTTTAGTACGTTTTCCTCTTCATCAGTTTTTCCTAAACTAAAAACTAAGTCATTTTTTATCAGAAATACCAAATTCCCACCCGGTTCAAAGATATTCACCCATTCCACTGTCAAGTGTGTGTCAAAATTAACGGAATACATTTTATACAATACGACGAGTATTTTCAGAGAGCAAAAGGATAAATATTTGTTCGTCATTATCCTTCTAAAACGAAGCAAATTCAGGCCGTTGTGCGCTACGTGAAAACCATCTGGACTTGAGATCTTCCCGGGATAGATATGCGAAAATTTACTTGAGGAAATTACGACCGCAAACTTTAGCCCCGAGACCAAGCATCTAGTCAGTCGTGTTTTGAATCATTTATCGCTTTTTGTGAATCAAACACGCCAAGTCCTTCCTCGCCAGATTCTCGAGAGAAGGCGGGGGGAGGGGAGCACTCCCATAGGGAAAGCATGGATAGGAATTGAGGACACGTGTTGCCACCGGGAAGGTTGCCCTTCTGAATGGGCGCCTTGGCGATGAAAACCACTCTCCTCTTGGCTACCTTTCGTTCATCTTAAATGTTGGTAACCATGTTTGTTTCTGAATGTCCGAGGGATGGGGACAAGAAACAAATATATTCTTTTCAGACTTCCTGGAACGTGATTCAACAGTGACTTTGAAAAGGGAAGGGGATTGCATCTTCGGCATCCGAGGAAGATAGAGAATGCTCAATTTGATAAGACAATTAGTTTGAATTAGTTAGTTACCATCATTATGAGAGAATGAAACATTAAATCTATACGATATTCATGATAAATTTCTTTGGGAACGAAACATTTATTTAGTGCAAACTCCATGCAGCGTTGGGGACCGCGGAAACCCAGTTGGTAGAGTCACGGATTAGCAACCAGAGTCGCGAGTTCGAGACTCGATCCAATCAATGACCGTAGTTGAAGTGGGGGCTAGTGCACATGAAACAGTCCTGACTTCAAAGGTCCTCACATTGGTGTGGTATGGACATTAGGAGTAGGCCGAGTTCACTTACAAAATTGAAGTTATGCAAAATTAAATGTTTTTTAACCTTTACACATAATTTAAAGATTAATAAAATTTTGATATTTTGGGAAAAAAATAACCTTTTAACATTGGAATTGGATAAGGTGTTGGAAAATCAACTCAGTATAAAAAATAGATGTATCCTATTTTTCTATAAAATCTGGTTTCAAATATTTCCACTCTTTCACTATTTGAACACTTCAAAGGTCCAGAACTTGAACGGGATATCACGATGCTATTCGATCTTTAGTGCTTCGGAACGGGCACGTATGTCTGAGTTGAATATTCTTTCTGAGAACAATTTCTTTCCTTGTACAGTCAGCCAATTAAAAATCCGAACACAGGAACCATTTCAAAACATTAAGCTGTGGCATTTTTTTTTTACAATGAATAGTTTCAATTTCTTCGATTTTTTGGAAAAACATAATAGCTTAAATCAAATGGTTTTTTCACAATGTTGTACTCGGTGCTTTGGCTCAACAAGCTCTGGATTCGAATCCCGCTTTGACATGAGTGTTCGCCGTGGTGTGGATTCTTGTCTAATTAGTTTCGTTTACATGTCTCTTCTACGATGAAGCTCATTTCTAAATTGAAGCAATCACATGAATTTTCCAAGAGTATCAAATTACTTTCAATGATTTCGCTATTGTGTCTGTGTCCTTGGTTCACAACAGGCTCCGAGTTCGAATCCCTACGAAGATGTTCGTAGGGGGTTCGGAATCCTCTTTTAGCTGTAGGTCCCGGTCTAATAAGCTCTTGCGTGGTAAAAACTGTAGTGAAGAACCAAATCGAATTCGCTAGGAATTGACCTTTATTTAGCTTTAAGCAACCCATCACGAACACAAAAGTAAAACTACAAATTTTACCTCAATTTGCCAAAAAGGAATTTTAATTACATTGATAATATCATTAACTAGCAGAAATACCCGGCTTTGCTCGGGTTGACTTAATAACTTGATTGAAAAATCATCAATTATTTTTCATAAAAGAATGTTAACATCATTTAAGTTAACAGGAAAAAAAAAAAAATTCCATTTGAACTTCTCCCTTGCTTCTACAATTTACTTCGGACGCAAATATACATACATGTTGTATCCATCCATATAATCCATTTCATGTTCGTTGTACTTCTGCTGAAAGTTTTTTCTTTAATGTGACTGACTTTCTAATTTGCTTCTGACATGAATTGTTCATAATACTTTATGTAACTGTCATTGTAAATGTATTTGACGAGTCCACAACAAATTGAATTGTACACCATGCTGTACATACATTTTTTTTTTTACTCTGGAAATAAATAAGAGAACTTCTTCAACAACTCAAATGTTTTCTTGACCAGCTTGTGGTTTAAACTATGGTCAGGTGAGCTAATTTTTATTTCAAACTCCAGGAACTTTTTTGCAAGAAAAACAAAAAACATTTGAGTTGTGTTTATGTTAAAGCATTTTTTTTTTAAATTTTTTACTTTGATCAATATGTAGTGGTTTAAGAATTTTTTACTCAGGTGAATCACCATCCAAATAGTCTTGCTTTATGCAATAACCTTGGTATAAAACAAGAGAACTCGGGCATCATTTGCCTTGAGCTGAGCTCAACTGCTCTCTCATGATAAATAGAGAAACCTGTGAAGCTACCACAAGTATTGAATACTATAGAAGTATTAGATGGAAACTTCACTTTAGATGGAAATGGGATATTTCACTCCGAGGGAAATAAAATCGATAGAATGGAAAAACTACATGTCATTCAAAGGACCAGTCATTCGTTTTAGGATTGGGTTTAAACGGTAAAGATGTAATTTCCCTCGAAGATATGTAGGAAATACCTTTTAAGGTATATAAATGTGAAATGGATTTCCTGGTTGGATATTACCAAGACCTGGTAAAATAAAGCAATGGGGGAACGTTGTGTTCTTATTACTCAGATGAATATTGTTGTTTACATTATGTATTACCAGGATATGTAAGATATACAGGAATGCACTGTTATTCATTTACACATGTATGATAACTGATAGATTTGTTGTAAATAATAAATGTATTTAGTTTTGATATTCTAATAAGGTGTCCCTTATTATATTTAAAAATACACACATTTTTAAAAGCAAAACATCAAGAATAGTGTGAATTCATTTTCTACATTGGAGTTTGGTTGACAAGTATTATTTACTCAAACAAAATTTTGTATGAATATAATATTAAAAAAAAACTTGACTGATTTAAAACAGGGTTGTTAAAGTATTTCGAAAAAACATGCCTGATTAGATATTAACGCAGCCAAAAAGTAATTCCATTGGAATAGGATATTTCAAATAAATCACAAACTCCAACAGAATTTACCATTTAGCAAACACAAATCTATTAAAGAATAACACAATCCATGTTTAAAACTCTTCATCTCAACATGTTCAATTAAAGAAAAACAAAATTGCACGCCCATCAGATACATGTCTCACCCAAATTGGATGAAAGAATTTTGAACGCTAAAACAAAAGCATCCATAATAGCGTATTTTGAACAAATACACTCTAAATGAAGCATATTCATATTCAAAAGCCTAAATTCCTATAAAAACTAACGTATAAAAAATGTAGAGAAAAGGGTATAACATTGTATTAGTATATAAAATTTTAACTTTAATGTTTTAGTATAATTTTTTAAGAGAAACTAACTTTGTAGTCAACACAAGAAATAAAAAAAGGTATTGTAAATAACAGGTATATATATATATTACATTGTTTAAAACTCTTCATCTCAACATGCTAAATTATAACAGGGAAAACAATTTTAAACAAGAATACGAAAAACATTGTCTCAATTAATTGTATTTATGTACTCAAGTGCATTCAGAATAGTATTTAGCTTTGCACTTCCTACTATTGGCAAAACAAAACTTTGCTTTGAATGACACTTTCTAATCGCACAGTACTTCAAAACCAGAATTGCTAAATTTAACCACAAAAATTACGTATTCTTAGAACTGCTCGAGATGTTTACAGTTAATTACGTCAACTACCATAAAAAGTACAAATGTTAAATAAAAACATGAAAATCAATGCACATGTGACACTTTTTGCATTTTGTCTTGCATCTTAAGATTGCTTCAAGTCTAAATATCATTGTTGACAGCAGGTATTTAATCAAATTGGAAGCAATTTCATTCTAGCTTCATTGAAGACAGATTTTCAATTAATTTCATTAATTGGTAAGACACAATGTGTGATTTTTTGTTTTGAACTTTTATATATGAATCAGACCTTTTGTATGCAAAGCACTTCATTTTTTATTAATTCCATGGGAGACCAAAATTTATACTTTAAATTCAAATTAACTGGAAAAATTTCCAATTAAAAATGTCTCACTACACTTTCAAAACCTTGCAAGTCTTGATAAACATGTTTAGAAGCAATGAAACACTAATCCAAAAAATTAGATTCAAGAGATTTTGACAACAGTACACACTGAATTTTGGTACAAGCAATAATAAGTGTATCGATTTCAGTCACCAGCACAAACACTCTACATTTGATAGTGAATATTGATCAAACTGAATTGAACTTCCTTCAAATTAAAAATTGATTTTTAATGCTGAGTGAATGTTTTTGATACTTATAACAAAAGAGACTGTGCATAGAAACTTGAATCATAAATCTATCAAATGTACTCTTGGTGCCATGTTACATATTCAGAGCACACTCAATACTGAATAGAGTGTACATTGGAATATATACAATTGGATGTATTACTAGAACTAAGATACAATGTGCACATTTGATAGTTATCTCAAGAAATTTGAATTTAAGTACAGATTTTGAGCCAAGACAGTAATTCAAAATTTACTGCTTTGCATACAAGTCTGGTTATTACATAAATGATAAATAACTTCAAATCTGACCTCAGTAAAATTATAGTATCCAGCCATTAGCTAAGGGGGTGATTCTCGCTTTTACAAATAGCTTCCACTTAATAAAAGTTATAAAAATAAAGAACATTTTCGTTCTGACACAAAGTGACACTTGAACTCAATAACCGAAACACTATTTGAGTGGAAAATGCAAAAAGAAAACTATCTGACAAGATTTTCACAAAATATAAACCGCCATTATGAACTGAATATCCGGTATGGTTGACACCTTCATATATAAACGTATCATGTTTATGACACTAATGAAACATTGACAACAGTCGCCTGTCACAACACAATAAATTAAAACAGAACAAATAAAATATATATACCAGGAAAAAGTCACTCGCCGAAATAATTTACACGATACACGACCACGCAAAAGCGTCAAGCAGGAATTCGGAAAAGCAACACACTAAATTAAATTGAATAAAATTCGACCGATTTGGAGGGAAAACATTCGATTCATTGCTAAAGGTTGCCATGAGATGGAAGAAGCCAAAGAAAGATATAGCCTTCACAAGAATTAAAGGTGAATGACCAGAAGGGTGATCAAAAATCCGGTGGCAACGAAATAGCAGCGTCACGACTTCCTGAAATGCGTATCTCCCTGCGAAGAGGCACTGAGTCGACATTTCCTGTGTGGTATTCATCGCCTTGTCTAGAGTATGCAAACTCACAACGGAGGTAAAGAACGTTTGTCGAATTCAAGAACTTCTGAAGTTCACTTTCATGGTTTGCAAACGGGAAATTCCAAACGTCATCCTTCATTTTGGCATTGAAGAAATATTCTCCTTCGGTACACAGTTTAACGTCTTTCATGGAACTGAGCTCAGTTATTTTACATTTCACGAAGAGATGTTTGTCGGAATCACTTTCCTTCCTGCGAATTTCTAAGTGAGCACGTCGATTTGCAGATTCACCTGTTAAATAGAAAGTCATTACAAACGAGGGATCGTCGACCAAAGCAGATGTAACTGGTAGCGATATTCTGTGGTCTGATCGAAGAGCTCGAACCCTTTTAATAGGCCACACCAGGGACTTTCTCCCCACTCTGATTCCGGTTGCAGCAGAACATTGGGTGGAATAAAAATGTCCTTTTAGTTCCTCCAGTGCGTGTCTGGCGACAGACATGAGTATTTCAGCCTCTTTTCCGAGGTTCAAATCCTCTGGAGTAAATTCTGTAGATTTAGTCTCCTCATCGATTATCCACATTCGATACTGAATAGTCAAAGCGTCATTTGACAGAATTCTTTGCTTTTTCTTCAGAATTTTGTTTCTGTGTGCCAGTTTTGGTATTCCCCAAACTCTCTTCTTATTAAGAGTATATAGACTTTTTACTGTCTGTATACTGGAGACCCCTGAGCCTGCTATTGTAAAAGTGTATCCAATGGTTGTATTTTCCATTTCCTTTTCATCCTCTCTACTACAGACATAACATGATATCCACTCATTGCCTTGCCATCCTCTTGGATAAAGCCACAATTGCAGTTTTCTCTTTTTCCACATGTCCACAGTGAAGATCGGACTCTTCAAGTATTTATTTTCCTGCATTGGGCACATACTAAAAAATTTTCTACTCTCCATGTAAACAAGAACTTCCGCTCTGAATTCTGCGACATTTCTGTTTCGAATCCTAGCTACAAGATACGAAATGGAACAAGTGAAGTCGAACACTGAAATTGCTAATTTAGGACAATCGGGAAACACGTCACTCACGTGATATCTTTATCGCGGAAATGCGAACCGAAACTGTTCAACAAACGTCATTCTCCTTTCGTCCTCAGTTGCATAGGATACACGAAAAATTACATATACGGTCAAGGGGAATCTCTAATAATATAAACTAGCCACTGCGTGGCTAGCCCGGCGGCATATTACCAACCATTACCTGGAATAGAAGACATGGGGAAATTTTAAGACCGCTGATTCGTTAGTTTCTCTTTCCGAGATCTATGACGTCACACACCCATAGTACGCACTCCGCATGTGTGAAAAGTATCACTATTTACTTGCAATGTTTGCGAAAAAAAAGTTGAAACTGCTTCGAGAGTCATTCCACGGATGTGCCAAATATTAGATGTCAAACATATATATAATATTTTTTATTGAATTTTAAAGTTCAAGGTCACACAAATGTAGATTCTTTAGCACCAATTGTAGCCTGTTTGAGACCCCTACGGCGCCGCACACGCTCCTCCGGTCTCAAGTACCTTGTTTTTATAAATAAATGTTTAATAATTTATAAATGGTTGTATCCAGTAACGTCTATTTTGTTTCAAAATGTACTTTTTTTACACCAAGTAGGCGAAATATTTCTTCGATAGAATATTTATCGTAAATGGCGCGAAATGAGTACGCGCGTCATTTCACGGTTATGTGTGCATAGTTGGGCTTCGGTGCCGCAGCGGCGCAGCACGTTTAAAAACCGGATGTGTGCACCGGGACTGTATCTCGCTTTGGTAGAAGCATCAAATTCTGCTTGCCATTGGTTCTAGACCAATGTATCAAACGAACTCAATAATTTGCACCAATGCCACTATAAAGTCGAACGAAACCATCCAAAACGCTACATCTGTGGAAATCATTTGAATATTTGATGGCGCTGACGTCATGCGCCTTCCCTGGTCTCCAACACCTGCAGCTTTTCCCAGTTAGAATCTTGATTTGAATTCGAAAGAAGCTAAGCGTTCTTAATTTGATTAATGTTTCAATTTGCATTCATATGCAATCTTTTTCTCTGTCTGTAAATAGTTTAAAATAGTGATTAAACTTGAATTTAACTGAAGAATCTCTCCAATCGTCATTTTCGTATTTGTAAACTAGATCTAAAAATACCACTGAACCAAATCCCGCCATTCTGCGTCAGCATCTAAGAAAAACAATGAACCGTGAAAAACGAGAGAACTAAAGCAATCCAACGTGCAACGAGATAATATAACACGTGATGGGAACCTCTGCTTCAAGGAAGAATACTTAAAAGAACAACGATGTAAAAAAGATAGTGAATAATCGAGTGAACATTCCGCGTTTTTACTTACATTTTAAGAACATACAAGGAGATTTACAAGGTAACAGCTACGCAAGCTCTAACAACCGACGTCTAGGATAGTTGCGATCTTTCCATTTGAAGTGAAGATTTGGTTGTCAAATGATAGAGGGAAATTATAAAATCCTTATTTTATAGAGTGTAGGATTTTTATTCCTCAAAACATCGTGGAAGTGAGGTTTTCATCGGCTTTTACCCTCAAGTCAATCTACCCATCCAAATAAAATCTATTTTCGGAAAGAGATGTTATGTTCAAAAACTAAACTCCTTGCTTTGGGGCAAGGAGGTAAAATCACCCTGAACGGCATATTATTACACACAGAACCAACTGTAGGAAAGCTGAGCTGTATTAGCTTCGAGCTGTCTCACACGAAAGGAACATCAGTTTTCTTTACAAGATCAGATGTCTGAAAAAAAAAACACATGATGCATCAAAGGGGAAGCTTATCGTTACTGGTTCAAAACCCCTCCATTACTGAAGAAAAGGGTTTTTATTCACGCTTAGAAAAGGGAATGTTGGTTGGCTTTCGAGTTTTATGGCCCAAGGGCCCTATTTTGCCATGCTGAGACAGACACAAGACATACAATACCGAGTAATGGACACACACACACACAGTGAAAGTTTTACTGCCACAGAAGAGAGAAATATACCCACGGAGAAATGTACCTGACAGGAATCGAACATGCGCCACCTACAACTCTACTGTTGTAAGAGCAGTGCACGTATGCATTGAGTCACTACTGCCCCTAGAAAAAGAAAGTTTTCTTGAGAAGAAATGTGATTATGGCCGTGGATCCAAATTACGTGGCCTGGGATATTCTCAGATGTACGGTAATGGTAATTTTAGTTAACGTCGTACTAGAGCAACACAACGGGCTATTGACGACGGTCCGGGATCAGTCCCTTAAGGGAAAGATCCGAGTACAACACCTCGTAGTTTTGAACCACGGTCAGATGACGAAGCAACACCTGAGCTGTCACCCCAATCTCCAAACTTCCACGCCAACCCAACGTGAGTACTGAATTGGATTCGGTATGGTAAGGTAATGTAATTTTTTTTAATTAACGTCGTACTAGAGAAATACACCGCGTTATTGACGACGGTCCGCGATCAATCCCTTAAGGGAAAGATCCTAGGACAACACCACGTAAATTTGAACCACGGTCAGATGACGAGGTAACATCTGAGCTGGCAACACACTCACCAAACTTTCATACCAACGAAGTGAGGACTTTCGGCCACGACAGATTTAAGGTGCACTATTCGCCTCTACACCATACGCTTACAACTATACATGCACTGATCCGGATTTGAACCAGGAACCTTCCGATCCAGAGGCTAACACCTTAACCACCAGACCGGTTGATCGTCGGAATTGGATTCAGTCTTGCAAAAAGTGTTTACAGAAGCGAGCATTTTACCCAAAAAAGCTGACTCCTCTTCAAAGAATGCCAATTCCAGAATTTCCCTATCAGAGAGTTGAAATAGATATTTAGGGAAAGTGAGGACGTAACAAGGGTATTATTGCAGTTTGTAGCCCTTTTGGTTGCGCCGAATGTTTAGTGTCCGATAGAGGGTCGAACTTTATAGGCTATAGTTAAACTTTATGAAATATTGGGTATTTTCAAATACATACGACTACAGCATTATACCCTCAGTCCGATGGCGTCTTAGAACGTTGGCATTCAACATTAGCGAATGCACTTTCTCATGTTGTGGATGAGAATCACAATGACTGAGATAAGTGTCTGGAATTTGCTCTTTTGGCCTACAGAACTACTGTCCACTCTAGCACTATGAAAACTCCAGCGTTTGACTTATGAGACCGAATTCAGGCTCTTTTATCATTTTCTGTTAAATCCTCCTCCTCGATCCATTTCGGAACCAGAAGATTACACCATTTTTTTTTTAATAGGTAGTCCGATTACGGTAGTGGGGAGGATTTTGTTCTTCTTTATGATCCTTCACTAAAACAAGGATTATCAAGAAAATTTTCTAAACGAAATAAATAATACAGGTATGAAATAATAATAAATCCGTATAGGGTCCGAACGAAGTTATTCCCCGTAAATTTTCAGATATGTCCGGTTGACCACCCAAGAAAAATCAGTATGTTCTTGTTGATACTCTCAAAAATGGTTGAAGGGAAAAGTTTTCCCGAATATGAAGTCAGTTAGTCGCCTTCATTTAAACCAGAAGATGGTGAAACCGAAGGGCTAGTTTGTCAGGACAACTTCCCTTTGGGGAAAGAAGCATTTCGAGGATGAGAAGGGGTAGTTTCTTCCAGATCAAGAGATCCCTCGTAGCGAAAACGGTCAGTTTACTGCTTTGGAAAGTACTCAAAATTCTCTGCCTGTCCAGCAGGAAGCCAGGATTGAACGATAAAATCTCTGTCCCAGAAGACGTGGTTTTGTGGTCGGGGATTAAAACAAAATATGTTTACTTTCCGTCCGGTTTATGCAACTATTAATTCTTAATTCAAATTACGAATAAATTCTTGCTTCTAAATTCTTAATACAAAGTTCTATTATATTATGTAATCAATGGTGTTTAATGTTTGTATATATGTACATTTCTTGTGTGTTTCATCTATATCAGTGGTCCCCAACCCCCGGGCCGCGGACCGGTACCGGTCCGTGGATCAAATGGTACCGGGCCGCCCAAGGAACATTAAATGATTTCCATTTTATTTACTGTGGTGTATTTCTCTCGGGTTTGTGCGGATCTTATCTATGAACTGTCCACTCAAATTAGGAGGCGGTAAATCAGAACTTGAAATTTGTTCTGTTACTAGAGCTTCAATTATGGTTTCTGAATTCTGTATGTCTCTATTTTTCAATAATTTTGACAAATGTGATAACTGTTTTTAAGTTGGCAGACAAAGTAGCTGCATTTAAAGCAAAACTGAAGTTGTGGGGACGGCGCGTGAACAGAGGCATTTTGGACGTTTCAGACATTAGTGGGGATTTTAGGCGAGACTGAGCCTAAACATTCATTCTCCTAGTTTGTGTACGATCACCTGTTTTTGCTTTTAAAAGAGCACAGCAGACCCAACCACAAAAGACCCACGGACTAGTAAGGAATGAATCCGCGATCCATTTGTCAACAAATCAGGCGAATCTAGCATGTCTGTGCAAGAAGATCAACTGATGGAGATTGCAAATGAAGGCGGCCTTAAAATTACGTTCGTGACAACAACTCTGCCGGTATTCTGGATTAAAGTCATGGCGGAATACCCTGAGATTGCCACCACAGCACTTAAATCTCTATTGCCATTTTCGACAACCTATCTGAAGCGGAGTTCTTTGCAGTGACAGTAACTAAAACAAAACAACGGTATAAACTGGACATAAGCAACACACTTCGGGTGTCATTGTCTCCTATTACCCCCAGATGAAACCGTCTCGTCGCAAAGAAACAAGCTCAGGGTTCTCGTTGATTTAGCGTTCTAGTGAGTTAAAATGTTAAATCACTTTATATTCATTTTTTGGTATAACTGTATTTATTTTGAAGGCATGTTTAAATGTATATATATAATCAAATTAAAAATTTAAATCAAAACAATCTAAAAAAAACAATCAACAATTGGTGACAACAACGAGAGGTCAATTGGGGCCACGACAGAATTAAAGTGCACCAGCACCCGGTCTTTGGTTGGATTCGAACTTTCAACCCTCCAGTTGTTTGTCCGTGATTGTGGCGTCCTCGGATCTTTCTCTAGGGGATTGATCCCGTACCGTCGTCAGTAACCCGTTGTGTTGATCTAGTACGACGCTAATTAAAATTACCATTACCTAAATCAAAGCGACTATTTTCAGCTCGCTACGTCTCGAAACGTCAAAACCTCTCACGAACCGAGCAATCGGAAAAAAAAGAAGTTAGTTGAGATACGAATCGCTCAGGAACCATCCCGAAGGGTATTGTACCATATGGTACTAGCCGACCCTTTTCCCTAACACGTGGACGCTGGAATGTTTCGAAATGCAAAAACAACTTCAGACTTTGCACGTGCGCACGTGCGTATTTTTCACAAAATACCAAAAGAGAGTATTTTCTCATCGGCGGCCCGGCGTTCCATTTAATCCATAGACACAGCTGGAGTTTCCGTCGGTTCCCTAATCCCATGTCTGGGATCAAGTTTTGCTGTGGGGAACTCAAGTCGGCATGACAGACGGTTTTCGCATCTGTGTGGGGGTGTTTCTGTTCTGGAGAGGACATAAACATCTCTAGAGAGCTCGGAATTCACCCCCCTCTCGTTGGCAGCTGCGGTTCTGTTGAGCGAAGCGAACATGGATTTTAGAAGAATTCGGTTTCGAGAATCGACGAGAGACAGACGTCTCTGTTTGCCATCTTCACTTTGGCTTCAGGCAGGATTCGGTTGTCGATGGCTGTGCCCTTAATTATCTTTTTAAATTTTCTTGTAAATATTTAATTTATGTAAATAAATAGTTTAATTTTAAACCAGCTGTCCGTCTAATTCTTACATGACGGTACAGTATCAAGGAAGATCAGATAAGTGGGTAGAGGTTTCGTCGTCGTAGGAGATTGAATGTTGTTTTGCGCAGCAATCCCCGGAGGTTGGCGCTAGTTTCTGTCTATATTAAAAAAAGCTACCGCCGTCGCAGGATTGAAAACTTTTGTTTCGCTCGATTCTTAAGACGATTTTCCTAGAAAATTCGGATCAGAAAAATATGAAATTAACATGGTTTGTTCTTCATCGTGTTCCCTGGACAATTGTAAAGACCTTTTTCCGATGCGGTTATTAGTTTAGGGTTTATTAAGTGTCAAAGTTGAAAAAGTAAAATTTCTTCCGCGAGAGAGCAAAACACATACAAATTTTCAGTCTAAAGCCGTGAGATTTTTTAAAGAGTACTTCTCAACGTCAATTTTTGCAGCTCGTCGAGTTTTTTTAGAAATTTTAATTTGGCTCTTGGTCACACATACAAAATTCAGAATCTTTGGATATTTTAGCTACTCTTTTTGTTAAAACCATCATATCTACAGCTTAATGATATTATTTTCTTAATTTGAGATCACTGAATACCTTATATTGTACTCTTTCTTATGGAACAATTATGTTTTAAATTGGATAATAAATAAAGTCGATACAATCAAAAGTTGGTCATACAATTTTCGAAACTTTCAGATCGTAATTTCCGATATAAAACTAAAAATGTCTTAATAATATTTTTTTTTTTGACATTCGGGAAAAATTGGGACATTTTTGTTACTTTTTTTTATAACTGCCATTTCTATATCTTATTGCTATTAGTTTATAATTTTGAAAATATCGCAGTATACCTCAGAATGTACTCTTTCTTACGGTACAATTAATTTTGAAATTGGTTCAGTAATAAATTTGATGCGACAAAAGTATAACCCCCTAGTTTCTTAAAATATATTAGAAACGTGTATTTACCATTCAATTTTTACTTATTTTAATGTTGCTTTAACATATTTGGTAATTATTATCCATATCAAATTGTAACAAGTTTCAAATGAACACATATTGTGCAGTTCATCCTAATAAAGAGAAAATATTTAGTATAAAAACTTTTGTATTGTGCTTTTTGTAGAAGTTTGGGGTTCGCAAAGGCAATCTCGAGCCGCGGTAGCTCAGTCGGTAGAGCGTCGAGCTCGCATCAGAAGGGTTGTGGGTTCTGTCCTCGGCGGAGCCTGCAATTCTGATGATTGCGAGATCGGCGCTTAGACCTGGCTAAAGACCGTCGTGTTCGCTAATGGTGACTGGGGCACGTTAAATAGGTCGTGGTCACAAAGTTCCCCATGTTCCCGTACCAAATCAATACCTCTGGGGGTATCTGATCAGGGGGTTATCGGCCTCTGATTGGGTTCTAAATTACGATATGTGTGAGTGAATGAATGTGTGAAAGGGACCTTCCTGTAAAACGGATGTGTCAAGTATGAAGAAGTCCGACCCTCCGGGGCAATGGCACCCTCAATTGTGCCATATATGACCCGCACGACAACAACAACCACAACAAAGGCAATCTCGCGAAGTTCAAATTTACATTTTGGAATGTTATCTTTATTCTCCTTTAATTTCAATTGTCATTGTTAATTTGTTTCTCCAATTTTAAACGAAATATCGTTGTCTACAATTAAAATTGTCATTGTTGAACAATAGCTTAAAAATTTTGTCGTTATGAATAACAGCTGGAAAATTTTATCATGTATCATTCTACTCATACAGAAATCCTCTCAATCGTTCACCTGATTATGGTTTTTATTATTTTGTAGTGTTTTAGTAAAATCGAAACTTATTGCATTCATTAGTATGAAATCCGAATTTTCAGAACTCACAAGAAAACAACTGAAAGAAATTTGCAGTTTCACAATTCAGTAAAATCAACAAATTTCAATTCATTTTTAACTGAAAATAGGATTGCGATTTCATTAAAAACAAACACCATATTATTTTTCCAAACTATTGCTATCATCGGAATACTTATTGCAGAAAGTTTGCTCTAAAATCTCGTTAGAAGAAAGAATACAGTTACCCCCATAAATGTGTACAAACTATACTTATAATATACTTAAGGCACATCATATCAGAAAAATTCTGCACAAAAGTCCAATTGCTTCAAGGGTATTTCTAACTCTTCAAGTAAAGAAAATTGTTTAAAAATTACGGTATAACATTCCAAAACTGATAATTTTTTTTCAAATTTTATATCTAAATTTGTTTTGATATAAAACAACTTACTCATAAATTAAGTTCAATAAACTTACAAAATTCTGCTTTCCAACTCAACAATAAAAAACATTTTTTTTTAATTACGCGTTTTACTTTTGATACCCTGAACAAGTAATAAATTTATTTTTAATTTTACAATGTTTTATTGAGTGTATAACTTACATTATAGAGTATAAAACTTCTACCCCAAATCAATTCGTCTACCTCGTCAACATCTGGTGCATAACATTGGCGCTTAATTTGACACTGATTTCAATAAGAGTCTTCCATTGATCAGAGACAAAAACTTCAGCGGCATTTCTGAACACAAACTCTTTGGCCACTTCTAACAAGTTGTCATCATGGTGCAAATCAGCCAGATTCAAAATTAAGCACACATTAGAAACGGATAGTATAGACTGCAAATAAAGCGAGCATCTCCCTCTCAAGGACAGTACTTGATACTTATCCGCTGCTGAGTACAAATTAATAGCGTCTTCTGGTCTCATGTCATCCAACTGGTCAGAGTACAAGAAAAAAAGCATCCGATCCAAGGTGTCCGGATCCAAATCGGTGATGTCCTTCTCTTTCATGTCGTTCTCAAACATGGCGCGGAAGACAGGGGATCTGGTGCCGAGAATGGTCTTGTGAGCCTTGAAAGAACGCTCTCCAACCCGAAGCGTTACGTCTGATAGCATCCCGGTTGTGTAAATATCTTTCAATTCGTTGCCAAGCACAGTGGAAGAATCGATGTTCGGATCAGTTGCAATGCGAAGAGGCACTGAGTCGACATTTCCTGTGTGGTATTCATCGCCTTGTCTAGAGTATGCAAACTCACAACGGAGGTAAAGAACGTTTGTCGAATCCAAGAACTTCTGAAGTTCACTTTCATGGTTTGCAAACGGGAAATTCCAAACGTCGTCTTTCATTTTGGCATTGAAGAAATATTCTCCTTCGGTACACAGTTTAACGTCTTTCATGGAACTGAGCACAGTTATTTTGCATTTCACGAAGAGATGTTTGTCGTAATCACTTTCCTTCCTGCGAATTTCTAAGTAAGCACATCGATCTGCAGATTCACCTGTTAAATAGAAAGTCATCACAAACGAAGGATCGCCGAACAGAGGCAGATGTAACTGGTAGAGATATTCTGTGCTCTGATCGAAGAGCTTGAACCCTTTTAATAGGCCACACCAGGGACTTCCTCCCCACTCTGATTCGGGTTTCGGCAGAGCATTGCGTGGAACAAAAATGTCTTTTTAATTCCTCTAGTTCGTGTCTGGCTACCGACATGAGTATTTCAACAGGAAGAACACCCTCTTTTCCGAGGTGCAAATCATCTGAAGTAAATTCTGTAGATTTAGTCTCTTCATCTTATCCACATTCGATACTGAATAGTCAAAGCGTCATTTGGCAGAATTCTTTGCTTTTTCTTCAAAAATTTGCTTCTGTGTACCAGTTTTGGTATTCCCCAAATTCTCTTCTTATCAAGAGTATATAGACTTTTCAGCGTCGTTATACTGGAGACGACTGAGCCTGCAATTGTAAAAGTGTATCCAATGGTTGTATTTTCCATTTTCTTTTCAAACTCAGTACTAAAGGCATAACTTGATATCCATTCACTGCTTTTCCATCCTCTTGGATAAAGCCACAATTGCAGTTTTCGTTTTTTCCAGATGTCCACTATAAAGATCGGACTCTTGAAGTACTCATCTTCTTGCATTGGGCACATGCTAAAATTTTCTACTCTCCAAGTAAACAAGAACTCCCGCTCTGAATTCTGCGACATTTCGGTTTCGAATTATAGGTACAAGAATCGAAATGGAACAAGCGAAAACGAACACTGAAATTGTGAATCGAATCTGGAACTTGATCTGGAAGAACGCCACTCGCGTGAAATCTTTATCACGGAAATACGAACGGAAACTGCTTAACCCACGTCATTTTTCTTTACAGTTGAGATCTGGTAATGGTAATGTGTTAGCCACTAGATGGAATGGTTACTGGTTCGATTCCGGTTCAGTGTATGGATGTTTGTAAGAGTATGGTGTAGAGGCGTCTGGTGCAACTTGAATCTGTCGTGGCCGAAAGTCCTCATGTCGGGTTGGTGTGAAAGTTTGGAGAGTGGATTGCCAGCTCACGTATTGTCTCGTCGTCTGATCGTAGCTCTAAATGTGATGTGGTGTTGTCCTTGGATCTTTCCCTTAGGGGACTGATCCCGGACTGTCGTCAATAGCCCGTTGTGTTGCTCTAGTACGACGTTAATTAAAAATTACCATTACCCAGAATATACGGATAATATACGGAAGAATAAACTATTCGCAAAAACCAAACAAACTATTAAGAGACCTTGATGGATAGGTAAAAATGGTAATGGTAATTTTAGTTAACGTCGTACTAGAGCAACACAACGGGCTATTGACGACGGTGTGGAATCAGTCCCTTAAGGGAAAGATTCGAGGACAACACCTCGTAATTTTGAACCACGGTCAGATGACGAAGCAACACCTGAGCTGGCACCCCACTCTCCAAACTTCCACGCCTACCCAACGTGAGGACTTTCGGCCACGACAGATTTAAGGTGCACCAGCCGCCTCTACACCATACGTTTACAAACATCCATGCCCTGGCCCGGAATCGAACCAGGAACCTTCCGATCTAGTGGCTAACACCTTAACCACTATACCGGTTGGTCGGCCCTTGATGGATAGGATATCTCGTTAGTAGCAAGACTCTTAGTAGAATTGATTTACAACCCCACGTAATTTTGAACCACGGTCAGATGACGAGGTCACACCTGAGTTGGACACCCACTCACCAAACTCCGACCCACGCCAACGTGAGGACATTTGAGGTTACGACAGATTAAAAGTGCACAAGCCTCCTTTGTGTATGACGGTCTTTGGTTGGATTCAAACTCGAAAGCATCCGGATTTTTTCCTCGGATATTTCCCGAAAGATCATTCCAAATATTTCAGAATTCTAAAACACTAAGTCTTGCGACATCTGACCGTGGTTCAAAATTACGTGATGTTGTTCTCGATCTTTCCTTTTGGAATCGATCCTGGACCGTCGTCAATAGTCCGTCATGTTGCTCTAGTACGAGGTTAATTAAAAATTCCAAATACCACTAATATTCGCTTAGGTAGTCCGAATTGTTTGTAATTTTTCTATCCCCCCCGAATTTTAAAATTTAATTTAGAACAGTTTAAAATTAATTTAATGTTATTTTTATATTGGTATTGTTTTTCTTTGGATGGCAACAGTATAAAAAGATTAGTAAATCTAAATTTATTTTTACCGTTTCATTTAGAAGCGGGGGGCTCAATTCCATGATAGTACTTTACGCAAGTCCAACTTGATTGGCTAGTTTCACGGGCTTGGCTTCACTTGGATATCTCGCCAATCTGATTGTTGCAGTAACCATTTGATTTTGAATATGCGCGTTGTTTCGTAGAATTACAAATACAATACATACACTAGCACCTCAGCGTAAGTGTCCGACAAGTTGTATCTGATTGGCTCCTCATATATATGTTGTATGGTTGTTGTTAGAAGTATTTCTCGCCAACTTATACTAAGGATACTTATACTTTTAAAGAGCTCTTTTTCCGTGTTGCACCGATGGCCTAATGGCTGAAGTCACCAACTTTCAGAATAGCAGCGGCAGCGAATGATGACTTCACGAGTTCGAATCCAGCCGGCGGAAAAAATTTTAGATCCTCCAAATTATTTTTAAAAAATTCCAATTTAATTCCTTTTGAGTCTAAATGACTTTTCCTAATTTTTAATACCCTTTTTATATTTTTCCAAGCTTCCGTTGATTTTACATAAATAATCTAAGAACCACTCTTGAACTCACTACCAGCTGATATTTTCCCGCCCCTCTGCCGTCCCCTTTGCTTTAGGATGATGGTGTCGTATCCAACCCTGGCTTAGGACCATTCTGATGTAACAAAAAGCATACATAAAACACTAACTTATATAATTATTAACTTATATAATAAAAGGATACAATTTTCGGCTCCCACCTCTACTCACCCATAGCCATGGATCTGAAAAGAAAAGAAGAAAGTAGAAAGGAAGAGATAAATCGCCAACAGAAAAATTCTCATGACCTACGTATCTAGGTCATGTGATCCGATTAACCAATGAAGTTGGACTTGCGTAAAGTACTATCATGGGATTGAGGCGCCTGTTTTCATTTTCCGAGCGTAGCCCCTTGGTTCATCTGGGCGGTCAGTTGCTCAACAGTTGCACGTCTATTCGCCCGAACGCATCTCCGTAGCCTTCGTTCGCCTCTGTCATCTATAGCAGTGCTCCCCAACCTTTCTATCGCCGCGGACCGGATCAACGTTTCATAATTTTAACGCGGCCCACTGAGGGGGGGGCGGGGGGGGGGACTTTGACTGTTTATATTTTAGATTGTTTTGATTTGATAATTTTAATTTAATTGTATTTAAACATGCCTTCAAAATAAAATACAGTTACACCAAAAAAGGAATATAAAGTGATTTAACATTTTAACTCACTAGAACGCTAAATCAATGAGAACCCTGTGTTTGTTTCTTTGCAACGAGAAGATTTCCTCTGGGGGTAATTTTAGACAATGACACCCGAAGTGTGTTGCTTACGTCCAGTTAATTATGTTGTTTGGGTTGCTGTCACTGCAGAAAATCCCGATTCACACAGATAGGTTGTCGGAAATGGCAATAGAGATTTAAGTGCTATAGTGGCAAACTCAGGGTATTCCGCCATGACTTTAATCCAGAACACCAGCAAAGTTGTTGTATCGAACGTAGTTTTAAGGCCGCCTTCATTTACAATCTCCAGCAGTTGATCTTCGTCTTGCACAGACATGCTAGACTCACCTGATTTGTTGACAAATGGGTTGCGGATCCATTCCTTACTAGTTCGTGGGTCTTTTGTAGTTGGGAAGTAGCGCTCAAACTCTTTTACAAATACAAATACAAATATTGACGACCAGCTACAGGCTCAAGCCCAACAAGGCTGGTCCTTTGTTTATGAATTCTCCAATTCCCACTGACTATCCAATTGTGTCTTAAATTCGTACACTCCCTTTGAATTAACTATATTTTCTGGCAACGCGTTCCAACTGTCTATTAACCTATTAAAGTAGTAGTTTTTCCTTAAATCCCGATTAAAATGTGTCTTATTCAATTTATACCCATGGCCCCTTGTTCTGTTATCCCTATTGAAATTTAAGCCCTTTGTGTGTCCCCTTGTTTTACAAAATTGAAAAGCTGAATCAAATCCCCCCTCCTTCTTCTTCTTTCCAATGTATACATGTTTAGCTTACTTAAACGTTCATTATAGTCGAAATTTGCTAGCCCCTTTATTATTTTTGTAGCTCTGTGCGGAACCCTTTCAATTGATTCTATGTCCTTTCTCATGTATGGAGCCCAGAATTGTACAGCATATTCTAAATGTGGTCTTACTAAAAAGGTGATCGCGCACCAACTGGAAAAATCAATGTTTAGGCTCAGTCTCGCCTAAAATCCGCACTAATGTCTAAAACATGTCCAAAATGCCTCTGTTCACACGCCGTCTCCACAACTTGAGTTTTGCTTTAAATGCAGCTACTTTGTCTGCCAACTTGCAAACAGCTGTCACATTTGTCAAAATTGGAAAATAGAGACATACAGAATTCAGAAATCATAATTGAAGCTCTAGTAACAGAACAAATTTCAAGTTCTGATTTACCGCCTCCTAATTTGAGTGGACATTTCATAGATAAGAACCGCACAAACCCGAGAGAAATACACCACAGTAAATAAAATGGAAATAATTTAATGTTCCTTGGGCGGCCCGGTACCATATGATCCACCGACCGGCACCGGTCCGCGGCCCGGGGGTTGGGGACCACTGATCTATAGTACGTGGTGCACCACATGTGCCTGTCCGCTGATTTTGGATAGTGCCATTTTGCAATGCACGGTATACTTTTACCACTACGACACGCGAACAGTTCACAAAATTAGCCGTTTCCGCGAATTGCTTCCACCCTTGGCCCGGACGTCGGATAAATCGCTATTATGTTTCTACATTACGCCAAGAATTGAAATGCTTTCCGATGGCCTAGGACATCCTTTATATACACTCCACTGCAATGTGCTGCCACCTGCCTTTTGTGAAATGAGATTTGGCACACAGGTACTCCAAATTTTTTGCAATTTTTGGATCGCGGGGAATTTTAAAATTCAATCTAGAAGATTTTTAAATGAATTTGATAGTTTTATTCTCTATTGGGTTCATCAATACCTTTCTTCCGGTGAAAAGAAGAAACACACAAATCAGGACTTTTTCTACACACGTGATCTTTTATATTTTCTGATAGAGATTGTGACGTTACGTAAACTTTCTCTTTCAAAAACAAACAAACCAAATTGCATCTTCTGCCTTTCGCTCTAAAAAAAAAAAAAAAACGGATTATATTTCCTGTTCCATTCCATTTCCGCGGATGAGAGCAAGAAATAAAAATAATATTGACAAGGATTGATAAGTTTTTTTTCGTAAAATCGGAATCGCTAAAGATAGATTGAAAATTTCAACGGATTTGAAATCTGCGGAAAACTTTACTATAGATTAATACCTAAAAATATAATTTACTTCAAATGAATATTTCATTAATTGAATATATCTTCAACGGTTTTGAAATCTGCGAAAAATTTTATACTACATTAATACCTTACATCACATTCAACGCCGGGCTAGCACCGCAGTGGCTAGTTTTATTATACTTGGGGGCTCCGCCCCCGGCTCGACAACCCGGGAAGCGATCCCATTTGGTTTGCTTCGCAAACCAACATTCCTTTCGCAGAGTGAATCTCCTGAACAGCGAAACTATCTGAATAATTCCTAAAATCCTGATTTGACTTTCCGGTCAATGACGTCACAGCGAGGGCTTCGCCCTCTGCTCGTTTACGCTCGCCGATACGCGGGAATTCCTACGCAATCCCGTTTGGTTTACGAAGCAAACCAAGACTCCTTTCACAAGTGTTTTCACTTTAACACTTCATGCACCCTAAACTAATAACCGCATCAGTAAAAAAAACCTTCTGCATCTTGTTCCCTGTACAATTTTAAATAAACCGTGTTAATGTCCTAACTTTATCATCTGTACTTTCTCGGTTAGGGGTGAAAACAGTCAAAATGTAAAAAAGAGGAAAATATAGGCAGCGTTACTTTGAACTGCAAAAATAGCTGAATAAGAATACTATATTTGTTTACAGAACATTGGTGCAGCCAGAAATTTTTTCTGAGCAGGGTTGGCAAATTTTTAGTCTGATAAAACACTAAAAAAATTGTCTTTGGAAGTAGGAAGGTTAACCCATAACCTCCCATGGCTGCGCCACTAGTACAGAATATGTGTTTATGATAAGCATGTATTTTTGCCTATTATTTAGCTTAAAAGCTCTACAAAGTCCACTATAAACAATAAAATTTGTCTTTGGAAAAGGGGAAGGGGGCACTTTACGCTTAAACTCAAATTTTGTAAAAGAGAAAAAATATCTTAGCAACTCTATAAACAGTATAAAAAAGTTGCATGAAGTTAAAAATGTTACTTTTATGAATATTTTTGAACATCTCACCAATGGCGAGTTTTTTTTTAAAGAGTTGCAATTTTTCCAAAACCTTGATACAAAAATGAAATTAACTGGAAATAAAAATGATGTTACAAAAGAACAAATAAAATTTGTGCTTTTTGATAAAAATAGTATTTATTTATATGAAAAAAAAAATACGCAGACACCAAAAATGAAAATAGTACAGCTTAAGTCTACATTTATAGCAGTGGCAACTGACTTGACGCTTTTTTGGCGCACTTCTAGTAGCTAGTAAGGGAAGATTAAGGCAACCCATCTGTATAAGGTGATTGCGGTTTTTATGGCAACCTCGGCAAATGGAAAGTTAGATTTTCCTTTTGAATATTCTAGAAAGTTCTTTCAAATTCCGTTAAACTGTCGTTTGATTTCATAAGTTCAATTGAAATAATTCTTTCCTTGGCGACTTAAGTGCGCCAAATGCAGGCCGTTGCCACCATTATAAACGTAGATTGAAGCTGTACCCCTGTGATAAAAAAATATAACTTAATTCAGTTCAAATTTACAACCTATTTTCGAATATAAAATATTTTTTTCTTCAAAATCTCTAATATCGCTATATTTTTCCGTAAATATTCTTATTTTCTAATTAATTCAACTTTAAATCAAATAAAACTTAAAATTAATAACTTGTATTATCCAAAAAACAATTTAACTTATTAAAACAATCATAAATATTGCCCTTAAAAGAAGCATCATTTTGAAAATTTCCGTTGCAAAATATAGCTGCAGTCTATGTTTAAGACGGTGGCCGCCGCCTTGGTGCAGTTCTAAAGTAGCCAAAGAAAGAAGTTTTAACGGATTTTGAAAGTTCTTTCTAGAATATTCAAAATGAAAATTTAAAATTTCCGCTTGCAGGAGGTTGCCATAAAAGACGAAATAACTAGTTTTCTGGACTAATTTTCTAGTTGAAAGAAAAATCACATTAAAAACTAATCAACTTAAAATATTTCATTTATACCTTTTCCGCCGCATCATGACGTTTCACGGCCGCTAGGTAACAGCTCCGCTTTTTTAGGAAACCGTAGCTTTACCTATGAAATATTAGTTCAAGAGCTGATGACGAATTAGGGGAAGGTATTTTAGGCGCTGTGAAATTGTAAAATAGTAGTATATCAATGGTAGTTGAATAGGGAATCGACAGTCGGGAAAGGCGTTTGGGGTTTTTTCACTACTGCGCAGCATATGACACTTGCAAAAAATTAATCTCACCGAGTATCCTTTAGGCACTTAGAAATTTTTTTAATATCTTATTTTAGCATTTATAGAATCCAGAAATAAAAATCCCAGACTGTTCAGACGGTTTTAAAGTACAACTCGACTGCCCCGAACTTGTATTATAATAAACGCAACAAATATTCTTTAGGCGCTCTGAAATTTTTATAGCATGTTTATTAATTAGTATTGAAAATATGTGCAAAAAGCCAGACTAATACGACGGTTTTAAATAACAACCCGATGCAAATAAAAATATTACATAAGTATCGGCTGAATGCCGACAGCTGCCAAGAACCTAGCTCGCCGGTCTGTGATTGGTTGCAGAGGAACCACATAACTCGAGTTTAGTGTGCAGCTGAGGCTGCTTACAAAGCATTTTGGAGGAGTTTATTTATTTTTCACACAAATGTGACCACGCTGCAAATTATTTTTAGTTTATTGTTACTGTTTTTTGAGGTTTTTTAAAATACAGTTGGTGTTATTACCATTTTAAGTATTAACATATGCACATGTATCTAACTATGCATACATAGTAATAATTAATTATTATAGTGATAATTGTTTTACCTTCAAATAAATTCTGCCTGTAGATATATTGATGATTTAATTGATTTAATAATAGTAACTTTTCTAATATTTGGAAATTTATCTATCCAGAGGACCTTTCTTTAAATAAAAACCAATTTAGACAATAATACAACTGATTTTCTCGACTTAAAATTTTATGTTTCGTGTGACATAGCTGACATTAATGAAAGTAATTCTTGAAACGATGAAAGAAAGACAAAAAAATTACCCAAGAACTTGGAGAACCTGGTATAAGTGTGACATATGATTTAGCTATTGCCAAAGTTGCGATGCAAATTCAATCAATACAGGAACCATTGCACGTCAATTTATTTATTCATTTAGGAGAGTTCATTTTTATGTTTGCTTATTTCAAAGCTATTGAGAAATTTATTAGTGGTTGCGGATTAATGAATGTTGCTGTTGATTGTGAGCTGTTAGCTGGTGGATCTGTTGAATCATTCCTCACGGGCAAACATTCCAATAGATGTAAAAGATTGCACCCATTAATGGCACTGGGGTTAGAAATTGTGAACTTTAAATTATTTCTCGAAAAAGGAGAATTCACAATTGGGGACGAGTTACGTTCGAAACTTTTGCAATTTAATAAGGGTAGACTGTCTTTCACGACTGTATTGGAAAACCAAGATATGTCGGAGCTTATGACCTCTTATCTTGCACATAAAGAAGCCTCTCTGAATGGATCATTTATAAAAACAGCACAATTTTATGACTTATATATACCTAATTAACTATTACCACATGTTAAGCCGTAGTATCAGAACAGGAGATTTTGCACTATTTAAATACAACTTGGCAAAAATGTCTAATCTATGTTTTTTAACCAGCCGAATTATGCTCATTGGTTGGTTAAATATCACGACAACTTAATGAAAAATGAAGAAACTCATCCTGAAATTGCAGAAGCTATGGAAAAAGGATATTTCGGAATCCAGAGAACTGATAAATCTTTTCAAAGACAGCCAATCGATCTGACTCTGGAACAAACTATCAATGATGATGCTGCAAAGAGATTAGTCTGTGTAATAAATTTTACAAATTCCATCTCAGCTCGTCAACGTTGGTGTAAGAGCCAAGAAATCCGATTTACTGTTATATCATTTACATATGAAACTACTGGGCTACAAAAGAAACAGGACGTAATATCCGATTTGGAAGAGCATAATATTATCAAGAGAGATACCAAATCGTTAAAAACTTTTATTGGTGGATTTTCGAAGTTTATGGATTTATTCGATCAAATATTAATATTATTTACTTTTCAATATTTCTAATAGAAAAGCAGCTTCAGAAAACGTGGAAAAATTTTTATTGGGAGAGATTTGAAAAATCCAATTACAAGAGTACGCATTATGAATATTTCTGCTGAAACTATAAAAAAAGGAATAAAAGTGGTAATAATGTACAAGAAATACGGATGCAACAGGATTTGTTTGGAAGTATGCTGAATATATCAATGGATTACAATGTCGATTTTGAGAAGATTTTATGTTATCCAATTATACCGATTCAAATCTCTTTATGCCATTTCTATATAGGACCATTTGCAAAACCAAAAAGTCAGCAATAGTAGAAGTTTTTGAAAAAAATCACAAACCTGGAAACATACCTAAAGATTTTGATATCGTAATAGTTGATGGTTTCCATCTTTTGCATACCATGCGTGATATGCCAGTGACATTCGGCAACATTTCCAAAAAAATTATGAAAACTCTAACAGCGACCAAAGCTTCACGTGTTGACATAATTTTTGACCAGTATTTTTTCTTATCGATTTAAAATTACGAACGTGTACTACGGAATGAATTAAACAGCATGGATTTTAAAATTACCGGTCCAATGCAAGTACGTCCAACAAATTTCTTTAAAGAGATAAAAAAAACATTAAATTCAAGCAGGCTCTCGTAAGATTTTTAATAGACCACTGGACTACACCAGAAATGGCTCCATTTATTGGTAACACAAACATTAATTTAAGTTATGATCAGTGTTACTCTTACACAGATTGAAAATGATACGGTAATTATGGTAAAAAAATGATGAATTGTCTTGTGACGATCACGAAGTAGCAGACACAAAAATTGTATATAATGTGTGTAAAATTAATAATGATTTTGTCACTAGCGTTCTAATTAAATCTTGCGATGCATATTTTTTAATTATAATGCTCGGCAGTATGGATCATCTGCAGTCTGACAATTGTCATGGAGTATTATGGACCATCAGTGTGTTCCAGCTTGCCTGGGTTTCATGCCATTACGGGTTGCGATTACAACACTTTTCTTTTCAAAAAAGGAAAGAATAAGTCATATTAAAATCTAACGGAGATTATCAAAAAGCCTTTACCGATCTTGGAGCAGCCCATGTGTCAGGTTTGCGATACGAACGTTTTCGGTATCAGAAAAATTTGTCTGTGAAATTTATGGCTTTAAAAATTCAACCGATATTAATACTGCTAGATTCCATAAATTTTGTCCAACATATAAAGCTCATAACGCTAATTAACCGTTCAAAAACTTTTTGAAAATCTACGATGCATCAAATTTACCTCCGTGTAAAGCTGAGATACACCAACAACTCTTACGCACTCAATACATAACAAGCATTTGACGAAATGCATATTTACGATTTCCAAGTAGCATATCGGCATTAAGGCATGGATGGTATTTACAAGATGAGAAATATGAATTTTACTGGTTAGAAAGAGATTGTAAGCCGCCTTCTGTTTTAGATGCTTTAAAAGTAGAAATTAAAACATAAAATAATACAGGTAAATATCGATATTTTTTATTCAACGAAATTTCATTATTTATTGTGCGCAAATGAAAATTAACCTTTTTTTCAGACAACGAACAAAATATCGATGAAGACGGAGACGTATATTGAGGATGAGCATACAGACGATGAAGCATCGGAGAGTAATGAAGAGGAGTAATTAAGTCGAAAATATAAGTTTACAGCTTTCAAGGAGTTCAGCAAGCCAGGGCCCCGGCAGCTGCCAGCGCAGCCGATAAACGTTCTCCCGTACTCATATCTACCAATAAGACTTTGTTGACGCATTCATGTAAAATCTTTATTTGCGTCTGGTAGTTATTTAAAACCGCCGCGTGTTCGTTTGATGGCTTTTTGCACATATTTTGGATAATAATTAATAAACAAGCTATAAAAATTTCAAAGCGTTTATTATAATACAAGTTCAGGGCAGTCGGATAATACTTTAAAACCGTCTAAACAGTCTGGGATTTTTATTTCTGTATTCTATAAATGCTAAAATAAGATATCAAAAAAATTTCTAAGTGCCTAAAGGATACTTGGTGAGATGAATTTCTCAAAATCCAAGTTGTCCAAGTTTTCCACCAAACTAATAAGCTTCTCACAAAGGATTCTTTTTAAAAATGAATTTGCAAGACTTATCAGCTTGCAAAATTTAGGAGTGCAACGTTGGCGATATTTGTCTTTTTTGGAGCAAATAAAATGCAAAAAAGGGCAAAAGTCAGAATTTTTTTCGTAAAAATGATAAAAATCGGTAATTTTCTCAAAAATTTACGAAAAGTTGGAAATACCTACATCAGTCGGAAGAATCTCATTCCTAAAGTAAGGACAAATTCACAATTTCTTTATTGTTATTTTTTTTACATTTATTCTTTGGCTGTAATTCCATGATATAATTTTCTCTAGAAAAAATTATAGTAAAAGCAAAAATTCTCGAAAGACAAAAAAAAGCGGAAATTTTTGAAAAAAAAAAAAAAAAAAAAAAAAAAGCGGAAATCCGCGTAAACGCGGAAAATTTTCACCCCTGCTCGGTAAACCGTCTGAGAACAGTGTGAAAAAAACGAGCCTTTTTCCTCGCCAATTAAAAAGAAATCGTTTTTATGACAATTGCTGCTACGATAAATTTGATATCTGGCAAACCCGATACTAAAAAATGCAATCTTCATTTCCATGAGGAATATGCTGAGAGATAAAAAATACGAAATTTGTGTGACCAACTTTTGATTGCATCGAATTTATTTCAGAACCAGTTTCAAAAATAATTGTACCGTAAGAAAGAGTACATTCTGAGGTATACTGCGATATTTTCAAAATTAAAAACACATAGTAACAATATACAGATGTGACAGTTTTAGTTTTGTATCGGAAATTACGATCTGAAAATTGTATGACCAACTTTTGATTGCATCGAATTTATTTATTAACCAATTTCAAAAATAATTGTATCGTAAGAAAGAGTACAATGTAAGGTATTCAGTGATGTTCTCAAATTTAAAAAATAATAGTATTAAGCTGCAGATATGACGGTTTTAACAAAAAGTAGCGAAAATATCCAAAGATTCCGAATTTTGTATGACCAACTTTTGATCGCATCGAATTTATTTATTAACCAATTTCAAAAATAATTGTATCGTAAGAAAGAGTACAAATACAAATATTGACGACCAGCTACAGGCTCAAGCCCAACAAGGCTGGTCTTTCTCATTCTGAGGTATGCTGCGATATTTTCAAAATTAAAAACTAATAGTAATAAGATATAGATATGACAGTTAAAACAAAAAAATAACGAAAATGTCTCGAATTTCAAAAACAAATATTATCAAGAACCAAACTGAAATTTCTAAATAAACTCGACGAGCTGCAAAAAATTTACGTTGACGGTACTCTTTAAAAAAAACTCACGGCTTAAGACTCAAAATTTGTATGTGTTTTGCTCACTCGCGGAAGAAATTTCGCTTTTTCAACTTTTGCGTTTCATAAACCCTAAACTAATAACCGCATCGAAAAAATATCTTTACAATTGTCCAGGGAACACAGTGAAGAACAAACCATGTTAATTTCATATTTTTCTGATCCGAACTTTCTAGGGAAACCGTCTAAGAATCGAGCTAAACACAGTTTTCAATCCTGCGGCAACGGCGGTAACTTTATTTTTTAATATAGAGAAACCACGAAATTGTAAATTGTTTTACACACAAAAATCCATTTAAACAACACTTTATTTTTTTCTTGGCTGTGATACAAATTTATGTTAACTGTAAAATATACAAACTTGAGTAACAATTAAAATTTATCCTTATCACATATACTTTCATAAAAATTATATTTCTTTACTGGTAAAAACTGACTTTCACAACCACTTCCTCAACAAGTTTCTCACAGCTCTAAGAACCTTTGAAATTAGATTATCCACATTAAAAAGTCAAATTACTCACAAGTATATATATAATATTGTACAGTTCACACAAACACATATTTACAAAGACAGTTTTCACAAATTTTCAAGTGAAATTCTAATTAATTTTTTTTACTGAATACAGGGAAAAAATAAAAATAGTATTGGGTATTTGATTTTACCGACTATATTCTGCACCAAAATTTATCAAAAGAAATGCACATACACCACAGATATAATATACTTATATGCAATGTTCATCTCCATTATATAGTGGGACCATGGAGTTAGTTGTTACAAGCATGCCCAGAATATACTGACAAATTTATTATTTAAAAGATTAATTTAAAATTATACGTTTCCTCAATCTACTTGATTTTTCAGACTAACATGTTTCATAAAACAAGACACCATTTTAATTTCATGCAACATTTAAGTCAATGGATGTAAATGAAAAACATATACAAGACTGCTTGGCCAATAAAACATAAGGTCGGCTCTTTTGGTGCTTTGGTAGTGCAAGTGTCGTATTTAACCAAGCTGTGCCAAACACAAGACAGATGTCGAGTAATGGACATACACAAGGATAGTTCTACAGTATAAAAATACATCTAGGGGAGGAATCAAACCAACGCCACCCCAAACTGGCAGGTTGCTAGGCCCACATCACAGCGATCCCATATAAAATGTAAGGTTGGTTAGATTGTGGCACAAAGGCCGTATTTGCCCATGCTGAGCCAAACACAAAACGGACAATGTCAAGTAATGAACACACACAGGGAAAGTTTTACTGATGCAGAAGAGATGAATACACTCTGGTAGGGAGCGAACCTGTGCCACTTACCAACTCGCAAGTTGCTAGTGCATTGGGTGTACCCACTGAGCCACAACAGCCCCATAAAGTGTAAGAAAACTGTTTATATCAAGTGAAAGGAAAGTGCTTAGCACAATACATGAGCCTGATTATAATAATAAGTAAGGAAATGCTTAGAAGTGATTCGATTAGCGAGGGAACAAGACGGATAGTCGTGAGTAAGGGTAAATCTTAAATCATAGCAATGATCACGAGTGAGTTTATCATAGGGAGTGAGCAGAATCTATATAATCTCAGTACAAAACTAATTTTTCACACAGAAATTCCACATAGCACTGGTGTAATGTTTCGATTTTGACTGCTGCATGTGAATAGAATACAATAAATGTATGTTTAAATACTTAAATATTGAAAATGGATTTGCAGAGAAAGAAAAAGCCCATATGCTAATAATTATCCGCCACGTAAAGATAATTTAACACCAAATATTAAAAAGAAATCGCATTTAAAATTTCAAAAAGTGTTTTGCATGCAGAAGAAGGTATGATTTCTGCTCTAAATTATTTTTATAGAATTTTTCGCTTCCAGTGAACATTTCTAGGAAACTAAAAACATCCTCTTTCACACTTTATTCATTTCACACTTAATTTTCCCAAACAGTTTTGTTTCAAATACAGAAAATGAATCTTTAGATATACAAAAAAGAAAAGTATATCTTACAAATAAATTGAACAAAATAAGTACGATATTGAAACTAAGTAAAATTCATTTTTTTCCTATTCATTGCGTAACGGCATGCCATCATACATCAGAGCAAAAATGATTAAAATTAAATTTAATTTCCCATGATTGTTTAAATAAACAATTTAGAGAGAAATTTAATCAAAAATTAAAGTAAAAAAATATTTAGCCATTATTGTGTTTGTATCTTTTAGAATAGGAAATTATAGCGTGGGTTGTTATAATCTTTCAGTCGATCACAACAGTAGAAACTATGCACTATAACATTAGGTCGGCAAGTATCCATAAATGATTTTAGGTGAAAATGCAAAATATAGCCAAACATGCATCATTAAAATGGCTTCAGAATAGATACAGAAATTAATTTGGATAGATTACATGATCAAAACAAAAATATTTAATGACATATTTACTATAAATAAAACTGTACCCTTGAAATAGATCTAAAAGAAATGAACACAAAATATGGCAATGACTTAATAGTTAAAAATATACAAGAATGTAGCATTCAAAGAATATGATTTGATTACACTTAAACACACAATTCCAATGTCAGGCAGCATTTGAATATATTCAAACGCCATTTAAACATACATTTTATAACTTTTAACCACATCAACCATAAAGTTTAAAAACATTCTGTAGACAAAATGAATCGTTTCCAAATTAACATTAATGCAAAACATAATTTTTCACTTCGAAAAACTAACACTATATGAAACTTGTAGTCTATTGAAATAACTTTACATGGAATACAGTACTTTATTGTTTTTAAATTGGATTATGTAATACTACAACGATTATGTTACTTGAAAGTCAGATTAAATTCTTTAATTTAATGTGTTTAAGGAAGTTAATCCAATTTTTTATAATGAGCTGTCATAGAGCCAGGGTTATTTTCAAAGTGATACAAATTCATTCCACTTCTTCTAAAGTAAAATATTTACTGTATTTTTTAAAAACTAAAATTTTTGTTGCAAAATAATGCTTGCAATAAGAGTAAACTAAAATGCATTTCAATACAATCATCTCACCTAGCAATAGTCAGGAATAATTAATATACAATAGCAAATTAAAATTGCCTTTTCCAGTTAAATAAGCTCAAAGGATATGTTTAAATAATTTCTGCACAATAGCATAAATGAATTACTTACATCATATACATTTTATTACATTTATGTTGCATTACATTTAATTCAGAAAGTAACTGATTTAAAAGTCTTCAGAATATTTCATATTACATTAAATAAGATATTTATTACTTTAAGCATATATACATTGTGGATTACAATATAAGTTATATGAAAATTATAATTATTCAATCATCCAACATCTGTATACAGAAGCACCGATTTAAAAAAAACAATACACAGTAGAATAGATGTGTTAGTAAATAAGAAATAAATTTCTGTATTACAAAAAATGACACATCAAATACAACCTTGGTTTAAAATCACAACTATTTTTTTCTTCACAAGGAACCAACTCTTTTAATAGATATTAAGAAAAAAATGCTTCTTTCCATACACTTTTTCATATAAGGTTTAAATAGTTCCAAAATGAGATTCAAAATTCATCAAGTACTCATCCTTTTTAAATAATAAAAATAAGTTCTAGTACATATCAGTGTTATACTAACTTTCTCCACTGCTAAAATCAGGGTAAAAACAAAAATAACAGATCTTTTAATCTTTTTTTTTACAGTGTAAAACTTAATACATGCTAAATCATACATAAACAATATTCAAAGTTAACAACAAAATTAAATTTTGAAATAAATATAAATCAATAGACTAGAATCAAAAATTTTATAAATATGACAATAAAACAACGAGAAGTGAAACACAGTTCTGACAAAATACAATGAGCACATTAACTAATATTCTATGAAAATATTGTAATGCCATTTTCAAAAAACTTTTAAAGTCATTACTTTCGACATTCAACACAAGAGATTCACTGATAATCTGAGTACAATAACCAAAGAAAATACAAAACTCAATTCTCATGGTCATGGGCGCATCATTAATTGACTTATTATTAAACTATTCTACTGAGTATCTATGGTCCCTTTATGAAAGAAATATGAATTATAACTACATTACAAATCAACGCTACAAATGTGAAAAGTGTGAACACAAAACAGTCCTGATACTAGTGATACATAAAAAAAATTAATAAATTTTACAATTTTAAGTACATACAGAAAACAATCACACAAAAATGGTGAAGTAATATTTCCATAGGGGCTAGGTAGTTGAGTTGATTAACAGCGAACTGAAATGACAGAATGTGCTAATGGGGACAATCCAGGATCAAAATCCCAAAGAAAAGTTCCGAGAATAACCTCGTAATTTCGAACCAGTCAGATGACAGAGGCAACACCCCGATGACCTATTCATAATCCAGAAAATAACTTGGTAATTTTTGGTGCAATATAATAACGAGCTATTTCTGAGAGAAAATATAAAAGTAATATTTTTAATTTAATGATGTTTCAATTCCAGATTAACTCTTAATTATACAAAAATATTTTTTTTACATATAAAGGATTTTACAGAAATACGATAATTATTCAGTTGTTAGTAGTAGATATTTTGATTAATGCCGTACTGGAGCAACATAATGGGCTATAGTAATTATTTAGATCAACTTATTAGAATTTTTTAGCCAGCATGCTCTTGCGATTAATCCTGTGTACTATGGTAGGTGTTTTTTTTGTTGTTGTTGATTTCGGATAACCCGGGTTTTACGATATAAAAATCTTAGTGAATGTAGAATTTTGCACTTAATCAAGAAAAAATTCCTTTTCAAACAAAACATTTAATATCTTCATTACTTATGCCCTATTAATGCTCATGCTTTTAATAAAAAGATGGTAGCATGAATTATAAATGTTAGAATTCTGGTAAATAAATTATTCTAATATTTTACAAAATTCATGAATAGAATTAAATCCAAATCTGAATAATAAAATTTCATAGAAAGAATTTTGAACACAAATGCAATCAAATTGAAACTGAAAGACTAAGAAATGGTTTTTTCAACAAAGATACACCACAATATTTAAAATGGAAACATACATTTTATATTCAAAAAGTTTTGGAACTTCTCTAAATTAACATTCAATTTGAAACAGTCAAACTAACAAACAGTTACTTAAATTTATTAAAAATTTTAGATTAAGATAATCCAAAATGTTAAATACTATCATTATTTTTTTAGCTAAATTTACAAATTGTACATTCCAAATCTGGGAAACAAATCCTCAAGACCAAGAACACCATTATGAGAAAATGCCTGAAATTTTATCAACTTTTAGAAACATATCTTAGCGAAAATCTAAATGGAGTAGTTGACGCCTATAAGAATGTGTTAATGTTAATAAAAATCAAACATTTCAGTATACTGTTTACTTAAAAAACAAATCTTCTCTCAAAAAATTGTAAGTAATTTATTTAAAATATTTCAAAGTTGTGAAATAACAATTCATAATTTTTGTTTGGCTTTTAAAGATGTAAAATTCTTTTTTTTTTTTTTATGTTACAAATATATTTAATTTAATATAAAGAAATAACTTTGAAAACTATGCTACTTCGTTTTCAAAGAAATGAGTGAAATAAAAAGTAATTTTTAAACATGCCGTTTTAAGTACCATGTAACCAGAAAATAAAACAATGTTTTAAGTACATTGATTATAAATACAGATCAAACGTGCAACCAAATAGCTGGCATTTACGGGGAATTATAGTAGTGATTAATCAATCAAATCCCACATCGATGAAACCTTTCCACAAAAAGCCTTCCAAACTGCTAAAAAAATCCAGCTAATCATTTAGTATAAATATTTTATTATAATATTTCAAACTTATGCAGAATAACTAAAGCAAATTTCTTGAGTGCATGAATTTTTCATTGTAATTATCCCTGGCCATTGTTTACTTTGTAAATTAAAAGAATTTAGGATTCACTGGTAGTTAAGCTTATTCGTCTTAAGACAGCTCAATTCATCAAAGTCCATGTGGAATTTAATGCACTAATCACTATAATAAATCCCACTCACACATATATATCCATAATCAAATTATATTGTATTCAATTATAAAAAGATGCAATAAATACAACGAAACAGTATAAATTATGTTTTAAGTATCTTATAGAATTTTAAAAGAATTATTTTGAAAAATTTATTAAATCACCTCCTTTTTATATATTACAAAATAATGGCATCGATTGGGCCCCAGTTCCTATGGGGAAGATAAAAGAGGCTTCGTCTACCTTTCGTAAATTTGTACATTGTATTCATTCAAAGCCATATATGATTCCGTAGCTTTTTACTTAGGACCTGCATCGTAACTAGGTACTTGGGGTAAATTTGTCCATAAATTTAAAAAAATACAGGTACACCTCATCAACTCAGTATTAAGCAACCTAAGTGTAAAATTTAAAGTATAATTTATGCTTTTTTTTATCTCCCATAATTTTTCTCAGTATTTGCTCGATTGGTATATTGTGGTTTTTCTGATCACCCAAGTGGGATATATCGAAGGATTACTTTAACACATACACATGTCATCAGCTTAGAGTAGAAACGCGTTAACTGACAAAGAGAATATTTTCTGTACAGCTGTTTAAAGACTAGCTACGAATTTCTAGGTCAAAAACTAAGCATTTTGATAGTATTATATACCTTTTAAACACATTAAAATAGTGCACTGTATCTCTAATCATCACAAAGATAAGCATTTAATGTCTGAAAAAATGTCAGTTAATGAGTTTCTGCTCTAGCTGACAATACAGCAAGTCAGAATAGTTATCTACACTTAAATTGCTATTGAAAATATTTTTTGAATTAGAAAAGGAATGAAAAAATACTAATATTTAAAGAAAGGTAAACTTTCCTCAATGCCTTTAATTGTAACTTGCTTTAAAAACAAATCTTGTCAAATCAGTCACATAACTAAGTATGTCCCTTTAAATCCCCCCCCCCCCCCACACCAAATGGTTTTCAGATAACTTTTTAATTTAAAATGTCACAGAAGTCTCACTTAAAATAAAGTTTATTCTAAAAATACTTTCAAGAGAAAGAAGTCTTTCTGGCAGGGTTTTGATTCTCAACTCAAATCCAAAAACCCACGAGAAAGGAAATTACTTTCGAAAAATAATCACCTGTGATTAATACATAGAAATAGATACTGAGACTAGAGAACCAAAGAAAAATTTGAATATATTCCATTTCATAGTAACTAATACTCTTAAACAAATAGTAACAGAAGTAATATGACTAGTTTTAGAATTTTTCATCAAGAGAAATAGTGATTGTAATTTAATGACAGCAAATAAAATTAGCACCACTTTGAAATTGACAAGGAAAAACAAAAGATGATTTTTTCCAGACTTCTGTAACAGCTTCCAGACAAAAAGAATACATTAGTCCCAAATACCACCTGTCGGATTAGCATATGTACAAAGAATGAAGTTAATTTCACCGGTTACTTGATTTATTTTGTGAGCTCTGATTCATTTCAAGAGAAAGGTATTTGTCCCTTTGAGCAAAATATTCATCTAGTTTTTCTTTAGCATACCTGAAAAGTTCAAAAACTATTTTACAAAACTTCATATTTAAAATGACAATAGATAAAAATGACATGAACTTGAAAGAATGTATCTCTTTCAATATACCAGCTATAGAGCAGCTTATAAAATTGTGAATCGAGACAGATATTTAAAAGATTAAGGAGGATCAGGTTATTTAATACTTGAGGATAAGGAAGATTTAGAAAGAAACAAAATAAAAGGCAAAACAATCCAGTTTACATCTATTAACTAAACATTTGATATGAACAGCAACATGGTAAGGTATTTGTAGGTAGTTTTTAATTAACGTCACACAAAAGCAACACAACAGGCTATTGGCGAAGGTACAGGCACAACCCAGAAGGGAAATATAAGAGGACAATGCCTCGTAATTTTGAGCCATGGTCACACTTGAACTGGCACACACCAATTGAGCAACATAGAAATAGTGGCCATTTTATATCAAACTTTAACAAATTCTTAAATCTTAGTATCTAGACAGCACAACTAAGTATTAAACTTTTGACTACAGCTAAAGATATAACAAGCATGATTCTTATAACTTTTAAGGTATAACTGCTGTAATGGCCATAGTCTAAATTCTTTCTTGGCGCGATTCTTATAACTTTTAAGGTACAACTGATGTACTTGCCATTGCCTAAATTCTTTCTTGGCGTTATCATGGCACAACTGCTATACCGGCCATAGTCTAAAGGTTAATTTCAGTTTACACTATACATATATGGTTATACAGGGTGGTCCCGAATTCATGGTACAAACTTTAATGGTAGATACAGGACATTGTAACAATGATTTATTGTATAGGAATGTATAGTCGCAAGTGACGCGGTGAGGCGTAAACAGGGGAAATAAAAGGAAAGAGAAATGGAGTGATCGGTTGGTATCATTGCCGGTAGAGGGCAGTAGATGTCTAGCCGCTGTTGAACATGATGCATCGCAGTAGGGAAAAGCGCCATTCACAATTGTGCTGCCGTAGACGATGGGTGACTTTACGTATGCAGAAAAAGCAGACATGCATTACATGTACGGCCGTGCAAATGGTAACGGCAGAGCTGCGTTACGAATGTATCGCGCGGAGTATCCTGATCGACGAATGCCGGATCATAGAATTTTTCAACGGTTACATCGTCAACTTTGTGAAACAGGTGCGTTCGACGTCAACAGACATGGCGCTGGTCGAGTAAGAGCTGTACGCACTCCAAGGCTGGAAGAAAGCATCTTGAACATTGTGGCTGATAGACCCGAGTCAAGCACAAGAACTGTTGCGCGTGACGTAGGTGTGAGTCATCAGACTGTATGCAGAGTGTTAAACGAAAATCGCTTACACCCCTTCCATTTTCAGAAAGTACAAGCATTGAATCCGGCAGATTATCCTCGCCGCGTGAACTTCTGCCTGTGGGTGATGCAGCAATGTGCGTTGCAGCCGGATTTCGTAGATTATGTGCTATTTACAGATGAAGCGACATTTTCACGCGAGGGTGTCTTTAATGCGCACAATTCCCATGTGTGGGCAACCGATAATCCACATGCAACGCGTCGACATGCGTTTCAACAACGTTTCAGTATTAATGTGTGGGCTGGTATTGTAAACGACTTTTTGATTGGCCCATACTTACTACCCACGCGGCTCACTGGCGGAAGCTATCTTATTTTTCTGAAAGAAGTGTTACCACAACTGCTGCATGATGTTCCGATCGCCATTCGTAACCGCATGTGGTTTCAGCACGATGGGGCGCCAGCACACTTCAGCATTGATGTACGGAATTACCTGAATGCCACGTTTGGTACTCGATGGATTGGGCGTGGTGGACCAGTCCCTTGGCCACCCCGATCTCCCGATTTATCGAGCCTCGATTACTTTTTATGGGGACATCTAAAGCATCTTGTTTATGAGACTCCAGTTGACTCAGATGAGGATCTCGTCGCTCGCTTATCTGTAGCTGCTGCAGGTGTGCGTGAAATACCAGGCATCTTTGAACGTGTACGCCAATCGCTCCACCGACGCTGTCAAGCATGTATCGATACTGGTGGACGCAATTTTGAACAATTACTGTAAACATGACACTTGTCAACAACGCTTTCAATAAAATCTTTGTTTTTCCTTTCGGCCGTTATTTCCCCTGTTTTCGCCTCACCGCGTCACTTGCGACTATACATTCCTATACAATAAATCATTGTTACAATGTCCTGTACCTACCATTAAAGTTTGTACCATGAATTCGGGACCACCCTGTATTTTTAGGACATTATATACAATACTTCCAGCATTAACATTTCACACCAACAGTCTACATTACGAAACAAAAATCTTGTTCATAGACAAAGTATTCAGAAAAACGAATATACAGCACATATTGCAAAATATACTAAAAATATACAAATTAAAGATAGTGTGGTAGGTACTGGAGCAACACAACAGGATATTGGAGACAGTCCTGATTCAATCCCAAAGGGATAGATTCTAGAACAGCTTGTAATTTCTAACAATGGTCAGATGGATAGCATGATAGGTTGGTTGGGTTTCATGACACAAGGACAAAGCAACGTTTAGTAGATGGTCATACATACCAGGAATACTTTACAGACAAATAAGAGAAATGCACCCAGAGAGGAATCAAACCTGTGCCACCTACACAGCGGTTAAGTCATGGTGACCGATATAGCAGGTAGAAAAGATTTAACTGTTAATAGATCACGAGATATAACAGTATTATTTACCTGAATACAATAGTTTTAGTGAATTGTAACTCTACTTAATACCCTATGGTTGGCTGGTAGCTTTTAGGTTTTATGGCACAAGTGCCACATTTGGCAACTCTTCAAATGGGGAACAATTCTTTCAACTAATTAAGGTCATTGCCAAGTCCTCGTAAAAATTATCTTAGCTGATTAAGTAATTAATGAATTGGTAAAAACAGAAAATGTGTGAATGTATGAAACAGATGCTGAAGATCTCTCCAAGAAATTTAAAATATAAAATACATCTTTTTCGTAACCTTTTGACTACGACTATAGATATAACTGAGGCGAGATCCTTTCTTGGCACGATTCTTATATAACTTATAAAGGTACAACTGTTGTTCCGGCCATAATCTAAATTCTTTCTTAATGCGATTCTTATAACTTTCAAGGTACAACTGCTGTACTGGCCATAGTCAAAAAAATTTTGTAGTACAACTGCTCTTCCGGCCATAGTCTAAAGGTTAAAAAGGTTTTCATGACAATCTAGTAACCACATGTTCCAATGCATTCTTTCATGGTTGCCACTGCTTGGTAGCAAAACTTGAAATTGGTCCTTTGGAAGTTTCTCTCGAAAGAAAAATATTTTTGCTTACTAACAGTTTTAAAAAGGGACTAGATTTTCACTAACCTTTGGCGACTTAAAAAAAAGTCGCAAAAATTTTGAATGTAGAAGCTTTTGAGAAAAATTTTTGCTCAAAATAAGACCCCTATCCAACTAGGTTGGAAAATAGTAGCTAAAAGTCGCCTCAAGCAGCCCTGCTATAATGGGCTAATTAAACCAACTGACAATAGATGACATCTGGTATAAAAATAATTCACAATAGCATCTGAAAGCACTCCTGTTATTTTATGACACCAATATTCTATATCACTGGTTGGCACACATGAGGTCAATGAGAGCCGCATTCCGGTTTTTCATATAAAGAGTTTATACAGATATTATAAAGACACCATAGTTACATAGTATTATATACACAAATTTAGTTTAATATTAATTAATATGGTCACATATTCTATGTAAAGTACACATACATAAAAATATAATTTCGAGAAAGAAAATACAAAATAGTTTTATTTCAAAATTTTACTAATAAAAATAGAATGTATTAATAAAAAGTATAACATTTAAAGGAAGACCTTTGATCAAATCTTTGAAATTCGGCATAAAATTTATCTATAAATAAACTATTGAAGCAACTACGTACGACTTGAATGCTTCACTTTGTCAATTTAACAAGATTCGTGAAAAAAATTATGAAATAATAAGAAAACGAATTTAAATTTTTAATGGGATCAACACATCAATCGATTGCCATTATAAATAAATCTGATAATGAATATAGATATGTGGTTTTGACCTAAGATTACAAAATTTATGTTTTCAGAACACTACTAAAACTTACCCTAAGAAATCAAACTCAAGAGTGGAATGTGCAGATTGAATGAGTCCCCATGTGCCCCATAACAAATGAGCAGCCTAAAGAAATGAAGAGTTGAATTTCAGCACAATTAAAAAAAGATAACATGGGCCATGGGTGATGGTGCAGTAAGAGCCAGACACGAAGCCAAACTTACCAAGGCAAACTTGTTAACCTGAATGTACAGACATTCAACAGTTTTGTCAGTGATGTCATCAAGGCTCCACTCATTTTCATAGTACCAAGCCTCTAAGTAGTCTTTCAACCACCTCATTTGGAATTCTTTGTCAGGATAAAGGTTTGGGTCATATTTTTCTACACCTTAAAAGATTTTCAGTTAACCAGCAAATAGGCATAAAATATTAAAATTATAGCAAGCATATCAGATGAATTTTAAAAACCAATTTTTAAGAGAACTACATTTATCACACACAAGTAACTAATCTATTCAAAATCAAAACAGTTCAACTAGCTTTTCCAGCAGTGCATTTCACACCTAACCTATAACTTGTAAGTTGGTTGGATTTTTATGGCACAAAGGTCATATTTGGCCATTCTACACCAAACATAAGACAGATAATCAACATACACATACAAGGATCGTTTCAAACACAGAAGAGAAATACTCCCTGGGAGAAATCTACCCTACACTACCAATTCACATGCGGCCCACCACGTGTCCCAGATAAAAAATTAAGTAAATGGAAATAAAACTAAGAAATGTAGTAAAAACTGCTGTACCAAATCCCACACATAGCTATCTTAGCAGATCTTATAAAATTTTAGACATCCAACAAACCTGAACAGCTTATACTTTTGCAAAAAAACTTTTATTATTTTACTTCTCTGGTAAGTATAATGCTTTAGTAAGGTCCCATAAAGGAAAAATGATGAGTTTGAGTATGCTTTGAATATACGTAACAATGGCAATGTTTTGACAGTTTTTGTGAAATAAAAAACAGAAGAAATCTAAAGGTCATAAGCTAGACTTCTTTTTCGATTATTGAAACCTTTTATTCTAAATTTGTCAGGATTTTGTGCTCTTATTTTTTCAAAAAGAACTAAAAAGGAACTCTATACATATCGATTATGATTGTTGGTTGGCTACGATTTTTTTACGGTGCAGGGGCCATATTTGACCAAGCTGTGCGAAGCACAAGACAAATAACATAAAGAAATGGACACATGGTTGGGTAGATATTTGAATTAACGTCGCACTGGAGCAACAGAACAGGCTATTGGCGATGGTCCTGGATCAAATCCGAAATGGATAGATTCTAGGACAACAGCAAGTACTTTTGAATTGTCGTCAGATGACAAGTCACACCTGAGCTGGCACCCCACTCTACAAATTTCCACACCATGTCAATGTGAGGACATTTCAGCTCATGACAGATTGAACATGTACCAGCCCCCTTTGTACAGAACTGTCTGTCATTGGATTCATTGGAAACCCTCTGGTTGCTAATCCCTTACACTTCCAACTGGGCTACCATATCCCATACACACTAAGAAAGTTTTTACTGACGCAGAAGAGAGAAATACACACAGGTAGGAATCAAACCTAATTGTTCTAGCAAAAATGTAATTGCAAACAAGAAATATTAATTTAATACACAAAAAAGATCATTAGTTACTCAAATTTCAAATTGTAAACCACAAGTTCTTTCGCTGGCCTCATGGCACCGAGACGCTGCAGCTGAGAAAAAAACAGAGGCAGCGGTTTTCAAGAATTATGACGCCAGTGTTCTTTATTTGTATTACGATTTCGGTGGGTAGGATTCATTCGATTCTCAAAAGCACTCTTAACTGCGCATCTCTAAATAGGACAAACAATAATAGTAGCCATTTAAATAATAAAAATTTCCCTGATTTTTTGTGAAATTGGAAAACTTTCCGAGATTTACCTGATTTTTCCAAAGTTAAAAAGTTTTCAGATAATTCCCTGATTTCCCGGTTTTCTGTTAACCCCCCCCCCCACTGCATAAAGGAAAGCAAATCTCTCTAATAGATTCAATCAGCAATTGAAACACAATTGATTGCAATGCCATGTTTCAATTATTTTATATGGCAACAGGAAAACTGTATCTCATCAAGTGGTCCCAGTACAATTTGGGTTGGCCAGGCCTGAAGATTACTCCACAGTGAAAAAGGAATAATCTATCACTATCCACTAGCAATTAACAATTACTTTGTACCAACAAGTAAATTTTCAGTCTCATACAAGTCTTTTACTTCAAACTTAGGTAATTTAAAAATGAATACTTAAGATACATAGGAATCAGTTCTTAATGTATGGTGTTCTAGGTTGCATTCTACCATTTGTTTAGGAACCATGCTACCATTGTTTATGGAAAGTGTTTTTTTAAATGTATCTGTCTATAAACAGTGGTTAAAATGGTGTCAACAAACGAAATTATTTCAGAAACTAATCCAAGTTTATGTTCTGAAAAGCTTATCATAAAATTTATGTTAGGGAATTGCTACGATTCTACTCAGAGAATTCGTCTCGTAAATTATTTATTTAGAAAATGAACAGCATTCAAAATGTATTTTCTATCATAATTGACAAGTAAAAATATTTGACTGAAATCAAACTTTCAAAGTGAAAATAAAACAGCTTTTCTATAAGCAGTATTGTAATTAAATATTTGCTTCAATAACTTAATATTAAAACAATTTAAGAACATAAAAATTTTAAGACTTACCAGCAAATTCACAAAAGTGGTTACCAATATCCAAAGCTTGATAATTATAATCAGCATATTCATAATCAATAAAAGTCACTTCATCTAAATATGAATCAAAGTAATATAATTGTAGTAATGCATGTCTACAACAAAAAAATTAAATGTATTAAAACTGATAACAAGCATTCTTCTATAAAATTACATGGAATTGACTATAAAACTTCATATTTGTTTCAAACATTATTTCATAAATGCTTATGTGCAATTTTACTGAAGCTAATTTTACTCACAGAAAGCTGTTTGATCTCAATTGCATCAACATCTTTAGTTTATATAGAAATCAGGATTTTACGAAAATCAGTTTTTCATATTTATTGACAGGATAGGTTTTTCAAGGATTTTATTTATCTACAAGTTGAGGTACCTAAAATGCTCACAGGTAAATAAGAAAGGGATTCATTGAATTTTTAAAAAAAATTTCCATGCGAGTTCCTGTAGATTCGAGGTTAGAAGCAATTGGTTTTTTAAAACTTTTACAGATAACAAAAACATACTGCCAGATTTTTTACATAGTAGTGTTTACATTTTGAGTCAAAATTTTTCTTATTTCAATCAAATTTTTTTGACTGCATTTGTAAAACTGTACCTATTTATCGTTATAAAAGCTTTCAAATTTGCAATGGTAAATAAGAATTCAGATGAATTTTTAAATTTATACTTTTATAATATTGACAACCTTTATATTCCTAACTCACAATTACATGAAAAGTTGTTTGATTAAATAGAAAGATTGCTCTGAACAGAGCAAAATCATGTCTCAGATCTCTTTTTTAATGATTCCCAGAGGCCTAAGGAAACCAATTGTGAACAGATTGAATATCTGTTTAGGTGCGACTAGATGAGAGTTCTCAAAATCATGTGGGTTTGTAAAATAAGAGCTTTTTGAAATAAGCATAGATTGTAAAAATAAAACGATATCAAATGTTCAAAGATTAGGAAATTCTTATTTTAACATTCTTCGATGCAACAACCATTTGAGAGTTCGATAACTTCCCCCCTAAATTGTACTACTTTTTTTATCCATTCTTTTCATTAGCTATTGCAATTTTGTGAGGATTTACAGATATTTATTGCTAAAATGGAATGCATAAATAAGATCCAATAACCTTGATAGATATAAAAAAATTTAGCATTTACCTTTTTCTTTATTGTAAATTACATTTTTCAAAAGAAGATCATTATGAGAGAACACAACAGGAGATTCTAAACTTATTAAATGTTCTTTCAATGAATTTATTTCTGCTTCTAAAACTTCCTTCGGAGCAACACAACTTTTATACCTAAGAATCACAAAATATATCATAAATAGCACACATAATATTATCCCAGTTTACAATCTTAAAAATAAACTATTAGCCCTAATTTATGTGATGTACACTGCTATACAGTGTAAGTTGCAGTAAGGTTGAATGCATTTATAGCTGTCATTTTAATAGTTTTTGAAAAAGGAATTGACTTATAAACTAGTTATTTTTATTTGGCAATTTTAAAAATAAAATTGTAAATAGCCACTGTGTGCTTTTCATTTATCTACAGTCAAGGTCAGGGTGTAAAGATTTAAATGACTTGATTTAAATCAACGATTAAAATCATGATTTTAATCAAATGATTTTTTTTAATCAATGATTTAAATCACAACTAATCTTACATTTTAAAACTAAGTAAATATACCATAGGAAAATCACAGAAGTGGTCAAATGCTTTAATCTTTCTGCACTCATAGTGATTTCAGCACTAATGGTTACACCCAGCTCAGAGGGAACTGGGTCAATTACTGCATATTATAAAAGATTGCCACAGCCAGTTGTAACTTATTAGAATATACTATATACTGGAAACAGTAATGTAAACACATGACATAAATCTAAATGCCAGGAGGAGTAATGTATAAACATTCCTTATTAACAGCAATCATAACATAAAAACTTAAAGGAAGTATGCAACAGTTTGATTCAAAATTATAAACTAAAAGGGTGACTGATTTTTTATTAGCTAAAAAAAAAAAGTGGAAAGTGAAGTTTTTTTAGGCATGTGTTAGTTAGCTTATTTATTATTGTGGTGTGCAATAGAGATTAAAGAGTAGAAATATACATTTTCACACACAGCCATTAAAATGTCAGCAGGAAGTATGAATTAAAACTAAGTAAAAATTCATTTATTATTGCTGCTCTGCAGTTTTATTATTAGAATTTACTATTGTCTGATCATTTCTGTCCTCTATTCTACTTCTCAGACTATAGTTTAGGTCTGTCACTTACACTTACTGATAAATTTGTTAACATGATGTAATTTACCCAAGAAAAAGTATGAAGGATGTCAACTTGTGTTTTAAAGTTAAACAAATGTTTTACCTTTAGCTTTTATTTCTTAAATGCATTACCATGTGTAACAAACTAGGATTTTTAGTAAGTAAATATTGATTTACCATGTCACAAATTCTGATTGTTTACCTACTTAAAATAAATATTGGTTTACATGTAATATCTCAAATTCTTTATTTAACAAATTTATATATTATTAATATAAAAACAACGTACAAGGCCTGCAGAAATTTAAATAAAAAAATCTGATTTAAATAAAAAAATCTGATTCAAATAAAAAAATCCCCCTAATTAATGATTTTTTTTAATCTTTATTACACCTTGGTCAAGGTTTTGTTTGGCTGTTGAATAGTTCTTTCTGAGATCAACTGTCAGCTACATCCTATTGTCCGGTGTAATATGTGTCTTGATAGTTCTGAAGAACATTTTTGAAAATTTATATTGAAAAGGGTTTACAAATATATGTAGGGGTAAAACTACTAACCTCCCCAGTCCTCACCAATAGCGCCCTCTACCCCCTATAGGCTGCGCTAGCATCGAGCGACACGAGAAGGAAGTCAAACATTAAAAGAGGAATGTTGTTCCTCCAATGTTCTGAAACGACTTCAATACGAATGAGCAAGACGTGTCACTGATGTTTGTGGCTTAGTTTGTGGTTTGTGCCAGACGGGCATAGTGTATATTTTTCTGTATATTCTCATCTGTATACTTTTTCATCACCTGACCCTCAATCATTAATTAAATATTAAGTTTATTGGAATTGTGTGTGAACTCAATTATTACATATATAACTCAGAGACTACATTCCTCTCAATCTTTCCATTTTATTTTGCTAGCAATAGAGCCCAAAACATCAAGCACATTACAAAAAAGGGGTACGTCTCGGATTCCAGCTCAAATTTAAAAAATCATGTCAAATATCCCTTTTTAAATGAAACTACAATAGATTTAAGAAAACTATAGTCATTTCTAAGTATAAACATGAAAATATACTCTTTAAATGTACCACTTTTTCTAATGTTTTCGGTAGAAGATTTTTCTTAATGTCCAGAAACTGGCCTTTTTACTTTTGGCACTACAAGGGATGGATACATGTACTCAGTGGGTAAGCTATTGTTACTCCTAAAGGTAAGCGAACATAGTCTGCATTGTATGGACAGCTCACATCAGATTTTAGAATCACTTACTGTTTCAAATGAGACTAAGCACACCTATTCGCATCGTACATCAACAATTGTGAATATGATTCCGGAGAGAAAATAAATTTCATTCCGTCCATATAATGCAGACGACTCATACGGAATTTCCAAGTAGTGTGGGCACCAGAGGTAGATGTTATACATTCAGTTCCGCTTTTATTCCCTTAACTCAAGTCATTATCTCAGCGATGGTTCAAGATAAAACTAAAAATGTCAACATATTTCAAATCAGTACAAATTTTTACTTTATAAAAATTGGTAGTTTTTCAATAGCAGCAACTAATTTTTTAACAGATGTCTTTTACAGTAAACAAAAACTGAAGTTTTGCCTTCAAGGGAATGTCCATGTGTCCGGCATTTTCACTTCAGTTTCCAAGTGAAATGCCAATACTCTGAATGCAGTATGCACAGTACTCAATTAATCTGATCCGTGCCAAGCATGCCGTCTGTTCAATGTGGAACAGTGTGCACTTGCCTAATAGGGATAATCATTCAACACCCATGTGCTTACCAACTGCAATTCAAACGCAAGATCCACTATGTGGCACAGACAAACACTGTGACCACTGTACCAGTTAAGTGTCTGAGGATAAATTTAAATTTAATATTTTTGAATTGAACATGTGCATGCTTTCTTTCCTCCAGTGATGTTGTCCATACTATCCAGGGACAGGTAAGTACATTAATTAACGTTGCACCTGAGCAACACATCGAGCTATCAGTGATGGTCTGGGATCAAACCTGAAGGGAAAGATTCAAGGACAATACTATGATTAAGCACCATGGTCAGATGACAAAGTCACACCTGAGGTGGCATCCCACTCTCCAAACCTCCAACCCATGCCGAGACACTCCAAAGAAGGCTTTAGTTGCCAAGTTTTGTCTCCTGATTGGACATGACTGTTGACTCTCTTGACTTTATGTAATAGTACACAACCAATGATGGTTCAGCACTTATGCATATGCCCTGAACTTAGTAATAGAATACAGAAGTATGGAAGTCAGATGGCAAATGACGTAATTGAAAGTGCTTCACATTTGTTTCATTCATATCTTTGGATTGATCAATTATATCTAAATTCAGCTAGAACCCTTTTAAGGAATTCCCAAAACCAAAAGTATATAATTTCGTTTACCTACCTGGCATCTTTGACAGGATCAGAAAACGATGTAGGAATAAGTTGTAGATATTTGTAAAGTATAGGGAAAAGACATGGTTGGGGGATGACACCATTTACATTTGACGGAATGCTATGCATTTTGGCCAGTCTTCCAGCAATTAATCTAAAAAAAAATATATTATTATTACCACAAGACAAATTTAATAATGGACAGTATTTCTAAAAAGTCATAAACAAAAGGTAATGGTATCATAAGATTAAAATCAGCTAGCTGTCAATTAAATTACGACAATAACCACTGATTTGAGAAGCATTAAGTTTCGATAGTATTTTTCAATAATTGTTCACAGGAGTGAATAACTAATGAAAAATACATTTTAATTCAAAGTTTGATTAATAGGTTGATACTTGAAATACCATCACACTGGAGCAAGATCCAAGGACAACACCACATACTTTTGAGCTACGATCAGTTGGCAAGGTCAACACCCGAGTTGGCACCCCCTCCCCTCCTCTCCAACTTCCACACCATGCCAAGGTGAGGATATAAGGCCACTGCAAATTTAACAAGCACCAGCTCCACATACATGGCAGTCTTTCGTGACTGATAAAACTACTCAATTGGAATTAGAGTTACTCTACAAAAAAATTTCATTGCTGTTAATTTCCAGTACTTTTTACAAAGATTGATTCAGAACTTTTGTGAACAAAATAAAAATGGTATTTGATGATAGAGTTTTATCAAAATCAGTTAATGAACTGATACTTCTGATATTCCAAATAATATTTATGGTGCTACTCCCACCAGGTGTCCCCATATGGAATGACCCCTGCATAAAAATTAGACGATGGTAAAATGTTTTATCAGATGATAAATGCAAAAAACTTATTTTTTTAATAACCAAGATGCAATATCCCCATCTTCAAAATGGTAAAAAGTCACGAAATTCAATTTAAAATCGTATGTGGAAAAAATCCTGAATTATGAAGAAAGGTAAAAAGCAGTTGAGGTTGACCCAGATTTGAAAATGGATTGCAAATAAATTTATTAAATACTGTCAATGTCTTTTGAGCATTGATGATGTAACATATTTGAATTACATAAATAATCTGAGAAAAGCAAGTTGCCTTAGATTATTGCTTACTGACCTGAATTATGGAACTAAGACAAACAAATTTATTTTCAGTTGGGCCCAGATATAATTAGCATCCAAACACAACATAAACCAAAGTCAAACAAAAATGTCATGGAAAAGACAAAAGTGAGCAGAGAATAAATCAGTGGGATGAAAGGAGAAAAAGATCATTTGGGTATCCTGGGATTGTGGCCCCTGGGTTTACTTAAGACAGTATCCCATGTGAAAAGCAAAGAGCACTAGGGTCTATATGAAAGCAGTATATACCTAGAGAGGAGGTCCCTGAGGGGACTAGCACTAGGATTTTGGACGATCAACATATTTTTTTTTTGCTTTAAAACCAAAATGTTTAATTTGAGTAAAAATAAATGTGCTACAAAAACAAACTAAGCTGATTTATGAGTCTTTTGTATAAAGCTTTTTCATGAACTTTATGTAACTTTAAGCCAAACTGGTATTGTTTTCACGATATAAAATACTTTAAAGGCCTTTTTTGTTCTATTTAAGACATCACTCTGCATATTTCCATGTTTGAAGAAAATTGGAATTTTTGGAAAATTTTTCTTGAAACCCCATTTTTTATTGGCACAGGAAAAACTCTCCCATCATGAATTTTAAGAGAAAAGTACAAAACTTCAAAATATAACTAATCTGTTTTTAGAAAAAATGGAAAAAAGATGCCTTTTACATGTTATGCGTGCAAATAAAATGCATTTAAAGAAAAATTTTAGAACATAATTACTTAGAAATATCGGGATCCCGAACCATTTCCGTGTCCAATACTTCTCCAGGTGAATAACCGTAACACAATCCATTCGTGAAGGCACAATGCAACGGAGGACACAATCCAGCTTCACACATCATTTGCATGTTCCGGACTTCTAAATCTCGGTCAATAAAAAGTTCAGTTTTTTCTCCATAGACGCGAATGAGTAATGCTTGGTCAGGATTATCTTTCAAATAACATTTCACCAAATGATTGGTGATCCCATCTTTGAAAAGCTAAAAGAAAATTATTATAGTTTAACTATAGCATTGAACTACATATTTCACTCAACGGACACATGACACAAAAAATGGAAGTTAACATGTCTCATTAAGATACTTAGGGGTGCCATTTAATGAAATAAAGCTGTTCCTTCTGAGAAAAAATATTCACATTTTCCCTTAGCTTTAAAAATTACTGAATTTCAAAGAGAATCATAAAAGCCAGGATTTGTATCCATGTTGTAAAAAACTGCCAAATAAAACCTTAGGCCCAAAACAAAAAAAGATTAGTTTCCTGTAACATGAGCAAAAATATTAGGGTTTGTAGGTAGGAAAGTTTTTTTTTTTTGCTAAATAATTTTAGCAAATATGCAAAAGGAAATATTATCTGAGTGTTAATGTTTGATTTAAAATTGATCAGAGGTGTGATCAATGATGCAAAACAATTGGGTATATTTATTTTTGCAGGTCAATATCCTGGGTATACACTCAGGTATTTACCCAAATTGGGTATTTTAGTGGGTATTTATCAGGGGTGAAAACAGTCAAAATGTAAAAAAGAGGAAAATATACGCAGCGTTATTTTGAACTACAAAAATAGCTGAATATGAATAGTATATTTGTGTACTAATGTGTGTACAGAACATTGGTGCAGCCAGAAATTTTTTCTGAGGGGGTAGGCAAATTTTTAGTCTGATAAAACCCTATAAAGTCCACTAAAAATAAAATTTGTCTTTGGAAGTAGGGAGGTTAACCCATAACCTCCCATGGCTGTGCCACTAGTACAGAATATATGTTTATGATAAGCATGTATTTTTGCCTATTATTTAGCTTAAAAACTCTACAAAGTCCAATATAAACAATGAAATTTGTCTTTGGAAAAGGGGGCACCTTACGCCTACTCAAACTTTGTAAAAGAGAAAAAATATCTTGGCAACTCTGTAAACAGTATAAATAAGCTGCATGAAGTTGAAAATGTTATTTTAATGAATATTTTTTAACATTTCACCAATGGTGAGATTATTTTTAAGAGTTGCAATTTTTCCAAAACCTTGATACAAAAATGAAATTAACAGGACATAAAAATGCTGTTACAAAAGAACAAATCAAATAAATACTATTTTCATTAAATAGCATAAATTTAATGAGAAAAAAAAAAGTAGACACCAAAAATAAAAATGTTTCAGCTTCAGTCTACGTTTATAGCAGTGGCACCGGGCTTGGCGCACTTCTAGTAGCCAGTAATGACATATTAAGGTAACCCATCTACATAATGGTTATTGCGGAATTTAATACAACCTGGGCAATCGGAAAGTTTAAAAATTTCATTTCGAATATTCCAGAAAGTTCTTTCAAATTCCGTTAAACTGTCGTTTGATTTCATTGGTTCATTTGAAATAATTCTTTCCTTGGCGATTTAAGTGCGCCAAGAGCAGGCCGTTGCCACCGCTATGAACGTAGACTGACGCTGTACCCCTGTGGTAAAAAATATATATAACTTAATTCAGTTTAAATTTACAACCTATTTTTGAATATAAAATAACTTTTTTTTTTTCAAAATCTCTAATCTCTGTATGTTTTCGTAAATATTCTTATTTTCTAATTGAATCAACTTTAAATCAAATAAAACTTAAAATTAATAACTCGTATTATCAAAGAAACAATTTAACTTATTAAAACAATCATAAATATTGCCCTTAAAAGAAGCAACATTTTGAAAATTTCCGTTGCAAAAAATAGCTGTAGTCTATGTTTTAAACAGTGGCCAACGCCTTGGCGCACTTCTAAAGTCGCCAAAGAAAGAAGTTTTAACGGATTTTGAAAGTACTTTCTAGAACATTCAAAATGAAAAATTTAAAACTTTCCGCTTGCTGGATGTTGCTATAAAAGACGAAATTACCGAGCATCTTATTTTTTAGTTGAAAGAAAAATCACATTAAAAGCTGATCCAACTTAAAATATTTCATTTATACCTTTTACGCCGCATCGTGACGTTTCGCGGCCGCTAGATAACAGCTCCGCTTTTTTAGGAAACCATAGCTTTACCTAAGAAATATACAACAACGTACGCTAACTATAACGTACGCTACTCAAAATCCAAGTCCTCCAAGTTTGCCATTAAACTAATAAGCTTCTCACAAAGAATTATTTTCAAAAAGGAATTTGCAAGACTTATCAGCTTGTTAAATTTAGGAGTTCAACGTTGGCGATATATGTCTCATTTGGCACATTTTACGATTATAAGAAGACAAAAAAGGCAAAAGTCGGAATTTTTTCGTACAAAAGTGATAAAAATCGGTCATTTTCTTAAAAATTTACGAAAGGCAGATTGTTATTATTTCTTACATTTGTTTTTTGGCTGTAATTCCATGATATAATTTAATTCTAAAAAAAATTGTAGAAAAGCGAAAATTCTCGGAAGAAAAAAAAAACAGCGGAAATCCGCGTAAACGCGGAAGATTTTCACCCCTGATTTATAATTTTTGTTCAGGTTTAACTGTTTATTCACACCTAAAGAGTTTATTTGTGACGTATAATGGTCTGAACTGAATATATAATAAACAATTTTTAATCAATTACGATCATGTTATATTGTTATCAATTAAAAATTTTAACAAATGTTTTAATTTTTTTTCATTTAAGTAAATTAAACTTTTAAAAAGGTCTAAAAAACTCTAGGGTTAGAATTTTTTTTGTATTGTAATTTCAGGGTCGGTCGGGTAACAGGAAATAAACCACTTTTTTTGTTTGGCCTTAGCAAAGTACACTGTATGGACATGTAAAAGAAAAAAGCAGTCACATGATCAGTATTAGCAGGATATAAGTGTTTGCCCTAGAGTGACCAACTTTCAGTAATGAATTTAAGATAGATTTAGTCATTAGAGCAATTTATATATGCATGTGATCATAGTTAGATTAAAGCAACCTAGTTCACTAGACTAGTTGACTTGAATCTAACAAAGATGAACTTGAATGTGGGTAACAAACCTTATCTGGATTCTTTGTCACTGAAGGAATTAATTACCAAATTGAAGGATGATTGAGGCAAAACACCAGCAGCACAGTATCAAAAATCTTATACTTATCATGTTAATAGGTATGACTACAGGAGTGTAGAGTATAAACAAGGCCAAAAATGGGCCAATACCCTAATGAAATTTCAATAAAAGCAACATTTCGTCAAGAACTCAGGAGTCCAGTGACTTTTTCAACATAGCGAACAGTCTGCCTACCACAAGAACTGTTCCCGACACCAGGTGTGGATATTATTCAGGGTTCCCACTCTTTTTTTTTGTAACTAAAAATAAGGACTTTCTAAGCACTTTCTAAGACAAAATAAGGACTTTATAAGGACTTGCATAAAACGTTATAGAAACCGTATTACACAATGTAATACCTAACTTTCGACCAAATGGGGATGCTCTTACAGATTATATAATCTTATAAGAACAGTAGTATGTAAAAAAAATTAATATTCAAGTCTATTTTCATAAAATTATACACAAATAAAGCCACACAAAAATGAGATTTTTTTAAAAAAGCAGTCTGATTTTTACAAAATTCAGCAGTTAATATGTGTGCATTTACGTGTGCACGTATCTATACTATTATAAAAGGAAGTGTTTATCTGTCTGTTTGTTTCCTGCCCACAAAGTCCTGACGAATCTATGGCACTTACAGTAATGAGATTTGGCACATAGTTAGTCCGAATTTTTTCCAATTTTACGGTTGAGACGAAATTTAAAATTCAATCTAGAACATCTTAAAATGAATTAAATATTTTTTTCACCATTCTTCATTCAACTGCGGTAAATCAGAGGAATAAAGAAACATCAAAATTTAGACTTCCTGCCCTTACGCCTTGACGTCAGCCTTTGGAACCATGCCACATTTCATATCCAAGGAGAGAACACATTCGAATGACCTTCGTTTGTTTTGAGATTCATTCATAAATTATAATTAGTGGCAAACTATAAATTTACTAAAAGTATGTAAAAGGATTGCAAGTTGCATACGTCAGAGTCAAATTTGACTTTATCGATAACCGAACGAGTTTCTAAGAAAATATTTTCACGTAAACCAAAACAGATCAGAGCTATGCAAAAAAAAACTTTGATAAATTTATAAAAAGGTTAAAAAAATAAAATGCAACTTTATTGAATCGATATTCAACTAGTTGCCACAGTCCCTGCCTAAGCCATTCGGTATATTGCCACATAATTTTGAACCACTGTCAGATGAGACATTTGAGCTGGTGCCCTACTCTCCAAACTTCCACACCAACCCAACGTGAGGACTTTTGGCCACGACAGATTTAAAGTGCACCAACCGCTTCTACACGATATGCTTACAAACATCATTTTAATGAAACAAAATTAACTTAAAAATAATCATCTTAGCTGACAATGGAAACAGATTGCGCATGGCATAACAAAAGAAAGTGAAGTTCAAGCACAGTCGGCCATTGAGTATTTGTCACCCGGATACAAATAGAAAAAAATTATAAAGCATAGAAAAATTACTTTAGTTTTCGGTCAGCAACCAAATGCGATAAGAGTCCGAAATTTAAAGTTTTCAAACGACTTTTCCTGATTAGTGAAATTCCTCGACTATTCTCGGTTCTCCAGCACTAAGGTTTACGTTTTTGCGATCTTTTCTTCCAATGTTTTTTTTTAAACAAGTGGATTGGTTTTCTTTTGGAACTGATAACCGATTGCTTCAAATTTTCAAAACAGAATCACCCCTGAAAATCTTAATTTTTTTTTTCTGGGATAATTGTTACAAAAAATTAAAAGCATAAAAAAAAAAGATAGATTTTTAAAAAAAAATTACCACTCAAATAGCAGTATTAATTAAAATAAATTATTTTTATATTGTTTTCGATTCACCTACAAACTTAAAAATACAATTCCCCCTAGTTATAATTAATTTTTAAAACATTGCACCCTCGGGTAACTGGATAAAACAAAATTAAGTAACATTGGATGATTGTATTCTAGTTTCCTCTATCAGGAAAACTATTTAGTGCATTGCGAGAGACACTCATAAGTCGAAAACAGACAGATTTTCATGGGTTTTCAAGTTTTTAAAGTGTATTATGAGCTCATCAAGATACGTACTCATCAAGAGTCGATAGGCGATTTGTATATCCCGTATCAAGGGTTGCCATTCTAGCAAGCCAGTACCTGAATTATCATTAAAACTGTACTTGTAAGAAGTTTTATCGCCGATCAGCTGCTAAAAAGAGGTCGGAAATATTGTAAAAAAATATCGTCATTTGAAAACTGAATTTTGTTTTTAAAGGAAAATAAACACTTTCTAAGGACTATTGATGCAAAATAAGCACTTCTAAGGGCTCTTAGAAATGGAAGGTCAAAATAAGCACTTTGTAAGCACCCGTGGGAACCCTGTTATTGCAGTTGTTATAGAAACAGGGCCCATTCATTTTGAAAGGGGGCGACTCTCAGGTAGATTTAATTTTGTGCAAATGTTGGTTGCTGAAATGTGCCAGTATAGATGTAGATGACAAGTAAATATTTTTACAAATATATTATTTCCAATTCCACAAATAAATGGCAATGTACCAAACTTGAAAATATTTCTAAAAACACCTTTGTACGGTTGGGTTACGGGTTCGTTGGGTTTTAAAGAACGAGGGCCCCATTTAGCCATGGTGTGTTCGACACAGACAATATCAAGTAGTGGACATATGCTTACAAGGAAAGTTTTGATGATTCAGAAGAAAGAACTACAACCAAGGAGGAATCGAACAAGTGCCCCCTACAACTTGCAGGTCAGGTGAAATATACACTGTGAAGTTCCCTAGCCAACACACTGAGACTGAGGAATGTTGGTCAGAAGGAATGATTGAATCTCTGAGGGATGTTGGCGGAGAACAGGAAGGGTGAAGAGGGAATACTTGACAAGGGAACAGAGGAGGACGGATGTGCAAGAGCCTTTTCACTGGCATAGTCCATTATTTGGAACTGCATACATCATATGTACATATCAATGTACGATACCCTAAAAATGATAATAAACATATTGTAAATTTATTCCTGAAGAAGCATCACTCTGCCGTATATCCTGTCGACTGCGCCACTGTAAGGTGTACTTGTGGTTCTTTTGTCATCCATATATACAATATCAGAGTGATGTTTATTCAAGGGAAAATTTACAATATGTTTACTGTCAGTTCTAGGGTATCATGCATTCACATGTATAGAGGGTTGATATGTACCATTTTGAGCACTCTGTGGCATTGCATCGTAAAACCAAAGTGTTATCTATTTCACACATGTAAAGTTTGGATGTTGTTTGAAAGAAGGAATTTTAGCGAGTACTAGGGGGGAAAATTGTGTTATTGGGTTGTTTTTAAACTGCGTTAAGCATTAGAAATGAAAAAAAATACAAGGAGCATTGTCAGCATATTTTTTTTTTAATTTCTGAAAAGGCAACAATGTTTCTCAGATGAAAAAGAAGATATGTTGTGTGTAGGGGGAGGGTGTCATTCAGGGTTCCAACTCTTTTATTTCTAACTAAAAATAAGCACTTTCTAGGACAAAAACAGGACTTTCTAAGGACTTAAAAGTGGGGTGCCACAGGGATCAGTTTTGGGACCAATTTTATTTATAATTTTCATAGATGATATAGGTCAGGGGATCAAGAATAGAATCAGTATATTTGCAGATGACTTAAAAATATGGGGGACAGTGGATACCAAGTTACAGATAGAAAATTTACAAGGGGATTTTGATGAGATATCCGAATGGGCTGTAAAATGGGGTATGTCATTTACTGTAGGGAAATGTCAAGTTCTGCATATGGGTTACAGGAACAGTGGAGCCGAGTACAGGCTGCAGGGAGTAAAGGTAAAGGAGGGAGAAACAGTCAAGGATCTTGGGGTGATAATTCACAGGGATTTTAAAATGGGTCATCAATGTTCAGCTGCGGGTAAAAAGGCTAATAGGTTACTGGGGTATATTAAAAAGACTGTAACTTCAAGGGATAAGAATATAAACTTGCCGTTATATAAGGGTTTAGTAAGACCACATCTAGAATATGCTGTACAATTCTGGGCTCCATATATGAGAAAGGACATAGAATCAATTGAAAGGGTTCAGCACAGAGCTACAAAAATAATAAAGGGGCTAGCAAATTTCGACTATAATGAACGTTTAAGTAAGCTAAACATGTATACACTGGAAAGAAGAAGAAGGAGGGGGGATTTGATTCAGCTTTTCAAGTTTGTAAAACAAGGGGACACAGAGGGCTTAAATTTCAATAGGGATAACAGAACAAGGGGCCATGGGTATAAATTGAATAAGACACATTTTAATCGGGATTTAAGGAAAAACTACTACTTTAATAGGGTAATAGACAGTTGGAATGCGTTGCCAGAAAATATAGTTAATTCAAAGGGAGTGTACGAATTTAAGACACAATTGGATAGTCAGTGGGAATTGGAGAATTCATAAACAAAGGACCAGCCTCGTTGGGCTTGAGCCTGTAGCTGGTCGTCAATATTTGTATTTGTATTTGTATAAATAAAATATTGAAGAAACCGTATTGTACAATTTAATACTTGAATTTCGACCAAGAGGGAATGCTCTTACAGATTAGTTAATCTTGAACAGTAGTATGTAAAAAATTTAATATGCAAGTGTATTTTCTAAAAATTATACACAAATAATGCCACATAAAACAAGATTTTTCAAAATAAGCCGTCTGATTTGGACAAAATTTAGCAGTTATGGGTATTTACGTGTACACATATTAGTAATATGCAAGCACGTAAACAAATTATAGAATAAAGAAAAAAAACATATGATGTTTTTCTTTTATCTTTTTGCAATGCATTTGCTGTTATAAAAAGGGAAATAAAGAGTAAAGTTTGATGAGGGCAGGGCTTTTTATTGCCGGTCTCCCAGCTGCTGTTGCGAGTTTGATTTTGTTTTCTTATTCTTTTCATATTGTTTTGTTTTGTATTTTTTAATGGTCTTTGGGGGAGTGTATCACGCAAGTCGAAAACAGACAGATTTTCAAGTCTTTAAAGTGTATTACGTGCTCATCAAGAGACGATTGATGATTTGTATATAGCGTATCAAGGGTTGCCATTCAAGCAGGCTAGTTACCGAATCATCACAGTTTTATCCCCGATCGGCCGCTAAAAAGAGGTCAGAAATATTATGAAAAAATATAGTCATTTGAAAACTGAGTTTGTTTTAAAGGAAAATAAGCACTTTCTAAGGACTATTAATGAAAAATAAGTACTTCTAAGGTCTCTTAGAAATAGAAGGTCAAAATAAGCACTTTCTAAGACCCGTGGGAACCCTGTCTTTGATGAAATCACCTGCCGCAAGTGGTTCAGAAAGTTTTTTCACCTTGATCAGTTCTTTAGCCAGAAACCTCAGAACTTCTATCAGTGCTAGACTATGCAACTACCAGAGAGATGGTGAAAGGTCACCCGAAAGAAAAGCACATAATATTTTGATTAAATACACAATTTTAGTCAATAAAAACATTTTTCTTCAATTTTTGTCAGAAAAACCAGAAGAACTTCATCTACCCAATACATGATATATATAGTTTCAAATATTGCACTATGCCAGCAAAAGGACACTTGCACCTCCGTCCTCTTCTGTCCCCTAATCGAGTCTTCCCTCATCATCTACTGTTCTCCTAACCAGGATGACCGTCTAAGGTCACAGTGATCTGATGGCAACCAACAATCATCAGCATGTTGGCCATGGGAACATCACGCCTACTGAACCATGACGGCCAGCATCCTCTATGGGAAAGATAAGATTTGTTTTAAAAGCAACAGACAAGGGCAAACTTATGTCTGGAGCTGTTGACATGATAAACAGTCAGTGCTAGATCACAAACGGCTTGCATGACTTTTATTAAAAATGAATTGACTTTACCAATAATCGCAATGTTTATTTCATTGGGTTGCAGAAGAATTATGCGCTGTGAATTACAACTCATTGACATAACCAGGCTCATAATATACTTTAATTCGATGAAAAAAGTTTTGAAAAATACCACCTACTTCAAAATTGATGCTATCTGATTTCCAGTTCTTGATCATATTGATGACTGAAATTGCTCCAGCACATAATGATGAAAACGAATCATTTGACACAACAATGTCAAGTCGAGTGATGGTGCCATTTGCATTATTTGGCATTGTTTATGAAGATCATCAAACTTTAATACAAGAAATCTGCAATGACACAAAAAGTATTTTCACAACCACAGGAATTGATAACTAAACTAATTGTTCTTATGAGGTAACTATAGGTACAATTACAGATTGTCAGTGTTGCTCCAATAGGTTACCAGCAAAAAAAGCAAGAGCTGAGAAATAGCCTTGCATCTTTTGATAGAATTCGAGAACTTAAGACATTTATGCATTCCTTTTCACTCTTTTGCAGAAAGCTAAATGTGGTGTAGTTACTTTTTCATAATAAGGCAGACCACACATAGCTTAGAATAGGAGAGTACAATTTTTTTTAAATAACACCATGGTTCAAAATGACGTGGTGTTGGCCTTGGATTTTTCAATTCAGCGGTGATCTTGAACCGTCACCAAAAGCCCATTGTATTGCTCCAGTGTGACGTTAATTAAAAATAAACACTAAATAATGGGAATAGGCTCCTCTGCAATCTAGGCTTCAGAACCATGCAAGATGATGGGTCCTAGTACTAGGTGGAGATGACGGGAGTCTTTATTAAACACCAAAATATATTCATACCATTGTTTTTAAATAATTTTTTTCGCTATTCCTTTTGCACATTTATTGCAGCTTTAGTTTTATAAATATAATAAAACTTTAGTTTGAAAATTCTTCCAATATGTTGCACACATTTTGCCCTCCATTCCAAGTAACACTCATGAGGGACCTTGTAGAAGGCTTTTAGCACAACTGGTTAAACTCAAGAACAATACAATCATCAATTGGTAATACTTTTCTATTGCCAAATGAGATTTGCAAACCAATTTTTCAGAGATATTCAAATTCATAAAAATATTATAATGTTCTGTTTGGATCCAGAAATCAAATTTTTAATGATCTTTAAAATAATTTTAGCTGCATGACTTCAAATACATAATTAAATATCAGAAAATTAGGAAACAACAGGCTATTTGTTTTTCTTTTTGTCATTTCAATGAAGAAAAACCACGTATGAGCCAAAAATGCACCCGTAATATTCTATTTTAAGCGAATGGGATAATGTGTTAAATGTGGAAATATAAACTTCATTATTCGATTTAAATTTGTTATAGTGATACATATTTTATAAACCACTTTAAGTCAAACATGTAGATACCTCAGAAATAAGTTGAACTCTCACAACTTATGGGATTCGCCGATCCGGTAATATGACATATTTAAAATACTAAACGTTCAAATTGTATACAAGCTGAATGTAAGGAAAGTATCGGAAGTAAAAAATTGATATTTTATATATTTTAATTCATTCAATTTCATAAATATGCTCCACTAAAATTCCAAGTACTCTGTCCTTACAATCCCGAACTAAATCGGCTTTCTGCTGCAAATGCAAATGCAAACCAAGCAGAAGTTGCCAAATCGGCTTACCTCAATTTTGTAAACGGTGTCGATGGGTCAAGGCAAAACACAACGTGTTCTCGTTGAACTCTAATGTTACAAAAATGTCAAAAATGCAGATCAGAAAAGACATTGAAATACATGTAAAAAGTACAATCATTGAATAAAGGAAGGAAATTCTTATTATTGTTACAAAAATGAGGTGAACACCTGAGCTCACCGGTTGGTTCCTGGTTCAAATCCAGGTCAGTGCATGGGGTTCGTACATGTATGGCGTAGAGGTGGCTGGTGCACCTTAAATCTGTCTTGGCCGAAAGTCCTCCCGTTGGGTTGGTGTGGAAGTTTGGAGGGTGGTGTACCAACTCAGGTGTTGTATCGTCATCTGACCGTCCTTCAAAAATACGTGGTGTTGTCCTCGTATCTTTTCCATAGAGGATTGACCCCGGACCGTCGTCAATAGCCCGTTATGATGCTCTAGTACGACGTTAATTAAAATTACCATTCCCATTACCTGAGCAGACACCTCACTCCCAAATTCCCACATCATATCAACGTGAGGACGTTTGAGGCCACGATAGATGTAACGTTCACCAGCCCTCATCTACACGAAGGTCTTTAGAAGGACCGAGTTTTGAACTCGCAACCCTCCAATTGCTAATCCTTTACTATTGCAATTGGGCTAGTCATCTGATCGTGGTTCAAAATTATGGGGTGTTGTCCTCGAATTTTTCCCTTGCGGGATTGATCCCGGAACATAGCATTGTTGGGTTCCTCCAGTACAACGTTAATCCAATTTGCTACAGCGGCACCTGTTTATGAAAAGGTTTTTAATTATAAACACCATAAAAAATTCAGAAGAAATTCCGGTCAAAAATTTGTTTCATTTATAATAATGATTATCTTACAGTAAACTTTTTTTTTTTAATTGGTAAAGATTAGTTAACGTCCTACTAGAGAAACACACCGGGCTATTGACGACAGCCCGGGATCAGTCACTTAAGGGAAAGATCCGAGGACACCTCGTAATTTTGAACCACGGTCAGATGACGAAGCAACACCTGAGCTGGCACCCCACTCTCCAAACTTCCAAACCAACCCAACGTGAGGAGTTTCGGCCACGACAAATCTAAGGTGCACCAGCCGCCTCAACACCATACGTTTACAAATATCCATGCCCGGACCTGGATTCGAACCAGGAACCTTCCGATCTAGAGGCTAACACCTTAACCACTACACCGGTTGGTCGGCAGTAAAATTTTTGTATGAGAGGTAATTTGTAATTAACGTCGTACTAGAGCAACACAACGGGCTATTTACGACGATCCGGGATCAGTCCCTTATGTGAAAGATCCAAGAACAACACCTCGTAATTTGAACCACGGTTAGATCACGAACCAACACCTGAGTTGGCACCCCACTCTCCAAAATACTTCATTATAAGGGCCCGTTCACAAGAGGCGCGTAAAACGAGCGTTTGGAGAGGCTATCAGGGTCCCGCTCTTCAAGGTCGCAAAGACAGAAACTTGAATTAGAGGAATAAAATAAACATAATTTAATGGCGGGACCTCACTAGCCTCGCCATACACGCGTTGAAACGCTTCGTGTGAACGTGGCCTAGTAAAAAAGTTTCAGAAAAAGGTATATGGAAAATTGTAAAACCTACAACTTAACTTTTCTTGCTTTTCGCAAGCAAATTCTGTTATTAAGTCTCACAATAGTCCAAACTTTCTGCCATCTTTTGTAAAATGGATGAAATAGCAAGGTTTGTCAAACGATTCTTGACCCGAGGAAGTTTTTGAACTTTCAACTTACTAACACTGCACTCCTAGGACGCCACTGTAAACGGTGAAGTCAAAAAAATCCAAAGGGCAACTGCTTATACAATTCAACAAGTCACACTATCCTCAATGACTTCCACAACTTAAGTTTTAAGACATCGAATTTTATTAATTAATTTTTCAACATTTAATATCCTTTTAATACAGAAGCCCGAAATCCCCCTCTCCAACTAGAGTATTTAATTCTTATGTTCGCAATCAAACACATCTATAGCAGAGGCAATCTCCTGCAACGGCGAAACCTCCACCCCCTGCTCGCCTCCGTTCATTGACGTCACAGCGAATTTCATCAAGGCCGACTGAGTTTCATCGAGACTTTCATACCCGTGAGCCTCGGTTTCATGAAGGCCGTTTGACGTTGAATCTCCCCGAAATTTGTACACTGTCGCGAAATTATACTTTTTTGTCACGTCGAATTTTTCTGAACCAATTTCAAAAATAATTGTACCGTAAGGAAGAGTACATTCTAAGATTTCCTGCGATTGTTACAAATTTAAAAACTAATAGTAATAAGATATAGATATGACAGTTTTAACAAAAAAGTAACGAAAATATCTCGAAACTCGACGATCTGCAAAAATTCACGTTTAGAGGTACACTAAAAAAAATCACGGAATACTGAAAATTTGTATGTGTTTTGTTCACTCGCGGTAGAAATTTCGCTTTCTTCGAATTCGACACTTAATGCACCCTAAACTAATAGCCGCATCGGAAAAAATCTTCTTCGTCTTGTTGCTTCATCTTCTTAGCTTTCGCAAACCAACACTCCTTTTGCAGAGTTTGTCTCATGCGACGGCAAAACTATCTTAATAATTGTTACAATCCTGATTTGACTTTCCGGTCCATGACGTCACAGCGAGAGCTTAGCCCCCTGCTCGCTTACGCTCGTCAACTCTTTAAAAAAAACCTGAAGATTAAAAGTTTGTATGTGTTTTGCTCACTCGCATTAGAAGTTTCGCTCTTTCAAATTTAACACTTAATAAACCTTAAAATAATAGCTGCATCTGGAAAATTTTTTATTCGTTTTGTTCCCTGTACAAATGTGAACAAATCATGTTAATTTTGTAATTTTCTGATCCGTACTTTCTCGGGAAACCGTCTAATAATTGATCTAAACAACACAGTTTTTAATCCTGCGGCGACGGTAACTTTTTGTTTAATATGGAGAGAAATATCGCGAAAAATGAGTACTTGCGTCATTTCATGGTTATGTGTGAATAGTTGAGCTTCGGTGCCGCGTAGTGGCGCCGCACGTTGAAAAATCGGATGTGTGAACCAGGTCTAAATAAACTAGAAATCATGAAAACCGACCAGAATATCTCGAGTTTTTTTATCACCTTCAAATATTCTCCAATTTCTTAACTTGGAAACAATACCACAATCTTGTAAATGTTCTGAATATTTTTACTGCAGCACGGGTTTTTGTTACGTTCTGTCAACATGTATAAATGTGCTTCCAAAATTTTGAACTCAATTTCCGAAGAAATGTGTTTTTGCAATCCGATGCTTTGTTCAAACAGTGTTAACTCAACAATGAATATTGACTCCCCCTCTTATCACCACTTACCCCCAAATCATCACCACAGCTCATGCATTTTGCCACTTCTTTTCGGTACTGATTGGTCGCCCCTCCTCTTTGTCTCCCCCCACCTTTGGAACGTGAATTGGACTCCTAATTGTATCAATTATTAAACTCTATCGTCTATCTCAATTATTTACCTTTATCATAGTGCAATGCCACTACCTTTAACTTTCTTTCTCCATTTTTAGTCTACAATCATTAAATTCCTTATTAAATTCTGATGTGGAGGTTCGCAGTTCTCTGCAAGGTACTCCGTAATTGATACGTCCGTTCCGTTGCAATGAATATTGATAAATTATAATTATTTTTGTATCATCAAAATCTATATAATACAGCATAGATGTTTTGGCCCTCATTAAGAAATATTAGTTAAAAAATAAATTGTTAATTGATTTTTAAGTGTTAAATTCCGGAAAAACCTTGATTTTTTAAGTCACAATTTCAAAAGTCCTGCAGAACATATAAATACTCCTTGTCACAACCCAACACGAAAATGTAGTATATGAAATGTACCATGAATTTGACCTTCTGAAATAGCCAATTAAATATGTGTTCAGATATGCTGGAAAATGTCTACGAATGATACGAATTTTACATTGATTGCTTAAATATTTTTCTCTTTAAGCTTGCAAGAATTGCTAAGACATTGTTTACTTTTATTTCTAGCGGAGAGATAGACACACAACCAATAATTTTGCTTCATAGCAGACAGACACTTCATCAGCAAATTGTTATGATTGTGGTTTGTGACGTAGATGTGTTCAGTTAGTTCATTTCTTGAGACATGTAATCAAAAGAAGCCTGTTTGGTATTCCTTTCTTGCGAGGATTTTACGAATGTTTCATCACTTGTAGACAAGCGTAACTTCTTTTTTAAAAGTCGTGAACTTTATTTCACAATTAAATAATAAAGGGGCTAGCAAATTTCGACTATAATGAACGTTTAAGTAAGCTAAACATGTATACACTGGAAAGAAGAAGAAGGAGGGGGGATTTGATTCAGCTTTTCAAGTTTGTAAAACAAGGGGACGCAGAGGGCTTAAATTTCAATAGGGATAACAGAACAAGGGGTCATGGGTATAAATTGAATAAGACACATTTTAATCGGGATTTAAGGAAAAACTACTACTTTAATAGGGTAATAGACAGTTGGAACGCGTTGTCAGAAAATATAGTTAATTCAAAGGGAGTGTACGAATTTAAGGAACAATTGGATAGTCAGTGGGAATTGGAGAATTCATAAACAAAGGACCAGCCTTGTTGGGCTTGAGCCTCTAGCTGGTCGTCAATATTTGTATTTGTATTTGTATTTGTAAAGAAATTTCTGTTATTTAACCAATCGTACAGTAGAAGGTGGATATACAAGCATTAACAGGATATAGTATATATTTTTGGATAAGATTATTTGGAAAAGGAACACAGAATATTGGTTTAATATGTTACATTGTTTTAATAATGGAAATCCAATGCTAATGCACTGCTAAAATACTTCATTTATATTCACTTGTATCACCACAATAAGAAAAAGGTTCAAATTAGATTAAAAAAGAAAGAGACGCTAGATTTTATTGGGTCATCCGGAAAGTTCTGTACATTTTTTAAGATAAATACCAACGAAGCAGTACAAAAAGTACAGCAGCACAATTTTATTGAATCACATAAGCCCCATTTTGTTCTATGACTTTTTACCATCTCTCTGGCAGCTGGAAAATCTCTCTATATTAAAAAAAAGTTACCGCCGCAGCCGCAGGATTGAAAACTGTGCTGTTTAGCTCGATTCTTAAACGATTTCCCGAGAAAGTACTGATCGGAAAAAAAACGAAATTAACATGATTTGTTCTTTATCGTATTCCCTGGACAATTATTAAGATTTTTTTCCGATGCGGCTATTAGTTTAGGGTTTATTAAGTGTCAAAATTGAAGAAGCGAAATTTCTTCCGCGAGTGAGCAAAACACATTCAAAATTTCAGTCTTCAGCCGTGAGTTTTTTTTAAAGAGTACATCTCAACGTAAATTTTTGCAGCTCGTCGAGTTTTTTTTGAAATTTCGATTTGGTTCTTGATAATATTTTTTTGAAATTCGGGAAAAATCAGGACATTTTTGTAACTTTTTTTTTAAAACTGCCGTATCTATATTTTATTGCTATTACTTTTTAATTTTTAAAATATAGCAGTATACCTCAGAATGTACACTTTCTTACGGTACTATTATTTTTGAAATCGGTTAATAATTAAATTGGATGCGATCAAAAGTGGGTCATACAAAATTCGGAATCTTTGGATATTTTCGCTACTTTTTGTTACAACCGTTAACTCTAAAACTGTCATATCTATATCGTATTACTATTAGTTTTTTATTTTGAAAATAGCGCAGTATACCTCAGACTGTACTCTTTCTTACGGTACCATTATTTTAAAAATTGGTTCATAAATAAATTCGATGCAATCAAAAGTTGGTGACACAAATTTCGTATTTTTTATTTCGCGGAGCAAATTCACGGAGCATTGTATTCGCGGAGGGTTGTATTTTTGATTATCGGGTTTGCCAGATATCAAATTTATCGTAGCAACAATTGCCATAAAAACGATTTCTTTTTATTTGGCGATAAAAAAGGCTCGCTTTTTTCCCTCTGTTCTCAGACGGTTTACCGAGAAAGTACAAAGTACACATCGTAAAGTTTGGAGATTAACAGGGTTTACTTAAAATTGTACAGGGAACAAGATGCAGAAGATTTTTTACTCATGCGGCTATTAGTTTAGGGTGCATTGAATGTTAAAGCAAAAAAGAATGAAATTACTTGAGTAAGAGGTATTGGTTTGCGAAGCAAACCAAACGGGATTGCGTAGAAATCCCCGGGGGTCGGCGAGCGTAAGCGAGCAGGGGGAGAAGCCCTCGCTGTGACGTGATGGACCGTAAAGTGAAATCAGGATAATACAAATTATTCAGATAGTTTCACTCTGCGAAAGGAATGTTGGTCAAAAGCCATATGTAAAAGAAGTGTTGGTTTGCGTAGCAATCCCCGGGGGTTGGCGAGCGTACGCGAGCAGGGTGCGGAGCCCCCTAGTTCCGTAAAAAAATCATTTGGCTTCTTTGTAAAGAAGTTATCGAGGTGCTGTTTGACAGTCTCCATTCTCTAAAGAATTGAACACCAGGCCGTTCAAAGAATTTTGAAATGTGCTGAAGCGGCGAAAATCTGAGGGGGGCAAGGTCTGGTGAATATGGGGGGTGAGACAAAACATCTCAGCCATCCTCAATAAATCTTTGTCTGACATTCAGCGAAATGTGGGGAAGAACATTGTCATGCTGTAAGACAACACCTCGACGAATGGTCAGGTCCGGCCTCTTTGCTTCGATTTCTGCTTTTAATACTGCCATTTGAGAACAGTATTTTTCCGAATTTATTGCCTAATTTTGTGGCAACAATTCATAATATACAATTCCTTTGTAGTCCCATCATACAGAAAGCATCACTTTTTTGGTATGCAGTCCCCCTCTCGATGTTACTTGGGGAGGTTCATTTGACTTACCCCATGATATTTTCCTTGCAACATTCTTGTACAGTATCCACTTCTCACCACCAGTAAGGAGACGTTTCAAAAAAGGAGCTTCATTTCGTTTCAGTAAAGAATAACACGGAAAATTCGAGCTAACATATTCTGCTGACGAAAATGAACTTTCTGGTTCTCCATTCTTAGCACTGCAGTGAAGCAAAAATTATGCCACAACACGTGCTATAATTATGCAGTGCAAGCTGAAAAGACCGAATTTAAACAGCTGCTTCTATCAAGGTCACTCCTTATCAGCGATAGCAAAATAATAATCATAACAAAGATAGTTTCGATTTGAAAACGCGCAGAACTTTCCGGATGACCCAATAAAGCTTCAAAAATGATTTGTATGATCAATAATTTTGAATTCCATAAAATAACCATTTATTTAAACATTATTTCAATTCTTAAATTCCGGAAAATTTTGCAATTATTTTTGACAAATGCAAACTTCCAGAATATTTCTTTCCTTTATCTCAAAATCGTTTTTTGATAAAATACCGCAACTCCGTTCAGAAATAAAACGCAAACACTAAATTTCACACCCTGTCAAAATTATAAGAAATATGTGACAGAAAATCATAAATTAAAAAAAAAAAACATAGATGTCAAATGAATGAAAACGCAAAATGGTTATATTTAAATAGAGCAAAATTTGAGAATCGAAAGTTTGAATCTTAAAAATATCAAACGCAATGTAAACACGAAAATGTTAAGATGAATGCAGTATGATACAAAAAAAAATAATTATCCTATAGTCTCAAACCAGAATTCTAAAATAACTCGCAAAATAAGAATAAAACACTTTTCTGTGTTTCAAGAAGTTGTAACTTGAACAAATATAGCTCCAAATCTCTTACCTGTGTAGTCAAAGACGTGAAACCTTTTCACAGAAAAGTTATTTCCGCACGAACAAGTTAACAAAAAGATGACGGTCACAGAAGTAGTATTCAAGGCTTTTTTAGAATTACACTGTTTACTAATAACACTTTTTTAATTAGAAATTCGTTCGAATGACTGCATGTAAGTGGAAAAACCCGAAGCACGATTCAGAGGAAGACTAAAATGAAACGCAGAATTTTTATGTGTAATCACGGAGTATGATAGCACAATAGTGAAGTTTCCGCACGAATTCCACAAAAACAAGTAGAATTTATAGCTGACATTTTCTGAATCAAAGAAGTAAGAATTCTTATCTCAGTGTAAAAGAAAATAAAAAATTCTAGTCTGATCAGCTGCGGAGAGAATAAATACACCCAATGCAGAGAGGACAGATTTACGGTATTTTGAAAAGGCTTTTCTTGGAAAACATCACAGATCAAAGTTTCGAATACCTTTTTTGGCTATAGCCGTATTTGTATTTTATACTTCATCATATGGAATAAAAAGATTGTGTTTTATTCAAACTGTCTCTTTGTTGTTCGTAGTACCAGTCTTTCGTTGTAAAGTTCGTTGTTCCATCTGGAAATTTTCCAATATTTTTTTTTTCTTGCTTACTTTACACACTAACTACTAGGGATTGCAATCCGGCACGATTTTCAATACGGTCGGATCCGGCTGGATTGACACAAATTCGTCTGGATCCGACCGGGTTGGAATTTTGTTAAAAGTCTATCTAACCAGTATGTATTTTTCCAAAATCGGCTGAGTGAAAGTAGGTAAAAAGGATATTATTCCAAATTGACGAACAAAACGTTTTTTTCTAGCATTAGAGAATAAACTTAATTATTAATTATCCATAGGTAGGAAATCAGTCACCAACAATTAATTATAGTAACTATTAGTGCTGCTAGTAGTAAGTATTAAACGATTGATTATGATCAGTCACACTAGTATCCACCCCAAAAAACGTCAGCTTGTTTTATACGTAGTACTTTTCTATTTATCTAAAATTAAGTAGTCTATATTTCTAATGTCGTTGAGTAAATGACATATAAATTGTACCTAACCTTGCCTCATACTAACACAAAAATCTAATCTATGGCAGTATTTGGTCAACATAACAAAAAAGGGGAACTCTTAATTCTTCTTAATTGCTTAAATCGAAGTTATATAGTAATGAAAATCAATTGTGAGTTTGAAAGAACCATCTAAGGAAACAAATCGTATTAATAGTGTCATCCTCCAACCTAGTTCTCAATGAACTAATAAACTAATAACGCAAATATAACCAGCGGTCGAGAAGAAGGCCCTCTCAGCTTCACTAGTTGGTTTAGCCGTCATTAAGTAGTCGTACATAAGAGACACATATTTTCCTTCGACTCCATTTCATATATATGAAGACATTTCTTTCTTCATTATTTTCTCAAAATCTGTTTCTTTTCTAAAGTTTGTCATTTTGCAATAGTCTTCATTTTCTTGCAGAATTTATTTTTCTAATTCCTCTTTATTAAAAAAATATTCTTGATGGGTAATTTTTTTATTTTTTCTAGAATTCTCCAAACTGATGATTGAAAAATATAAAATCGATTCATTCACAATCGATTGCTTAATAAACGATTTCGCGACTTTAAAGTTGGGTTTGAACAATCGATTATTTAATTTTAAAAAATTCATGTTTATCGGATCCGGATCGGATCCGATAGATGTTGCCGGATCCGGTAGGTAGCTAATTGATGCCGAATCCGCCGGATCGGATTGCAATCCCAGCTAACAACCAAAAGTTAAGCACGGAGAGGAAAAGGTTGATTTCCAGAAGCCAATCTGAATTTGAGGTGCTGCAATTTGCCGCAGAGGTAGATGGAAGTATGCAAATGTGTTATGTAACAGCCAATCACGGTTTCATGTCAAGAAATAGACAAAAAAAAAAGGCAGTCGTATAAGAAGTCAGCATTTAGAAGGGTTAGAGGAGTAAGTATGTAAGACATGTAAGTGCTGATAAAAAGTGTTTGGAACATTCGTGCGATTAGTTTTCAAGACAGACGTGTTTCTATTGTACCGTCATGTAAGAATTTGACGGACAGCTGGTTTAAAATTAAACTATTTATTTACATAAATTAAATATTTACAAGAAAATTTAAAAAGATAATTAAGGGCACAGCCATCGACAACCGAATCCTGCCTGAAGCCAAAGTAACAAATGGCAAAACAGAGACGTCTGTCTCTCGTCGAATCTCGAGTCCGAATCCTCCTAAAATCCACGTTCGCTTCGCTCCACAGAACTGCCGCTGACAACGAGAGGGGGGTGAATTCCGAGCCCTCTAGAGATGTTTATGTCCTCTCCAGAACAGAAACACCCCCACACAGATACGAAAACCGTCTGTCATGCCGACTTGAGTCCCCCACAGCAAAACTTGATCCCAGACATGGGATTAGGGAACCGACGGAAACTCCAGCTGTGTATGGATCAAATGGAACGCCGGGCCGCCGATGAGCCGCACGTGCAAAGTCTGAAGTTGTTTTTGCATTTCGAAACATTCCAGCGTCCACGTGTTAGGGAAAAGGGTCGGCTAGTACCATATGGTACACTATAGCTCCCAGAAGACGAATGGTAGATAGTGAGCGATGGCTTTCTGTGGGACGTACAGTGTGTCATTTTTGATTCTAGGTGGACAAATTAAATTTTCTTAGTGTCGCAGATTGTCAAAAAGACATCACATCTTAAAAGTAGTATGTCCCCTTAGCAAGGCCATGGTTTCATTTTTCTAAATAATTCCTCCTAACAGGATGTTAATGTGTCCAAAGTCGAACTTTCTGCGTTGGGGCTGCAAAACCAATCTGGCGAATGCGTATTAGTCTTTGAGAAAAACTGAAAAGTATAGCTTCTATATTTTCTTCAACGCTATTTGATGGATACTATCATAAACTTCTGCTCATCGAGGTATGTTTACGTGCTTTTAGTTTCTTGGGTACAGTTTCATTAATTTGCAAGATCCTTTTGAATTTATAGCTAATTAGAGTCTTACGCAACTATTGATTTCAAATTTCAACTATACTTTTAACATATTATACCACCGTATACCACTAAATTATTACATATTAGCCACTGCATAGCCACTGCATAGCGTTGCCCATGGTGGCCATGGGCAACGCCGAGATGTAAGTTATTAATCTGGTGAAATATTTTCCGCAGATTTCAAATCCGTTGAAATTTTCAATCTATCTTTAACGATTCCGATTTTATGAAAACGAACTTTACAATCCCAGTCAAAATATTTTTTATTTTTTTTTGCTTTTATTCGCTCAAATAGAATAGGGCAGAAATGTAATCTGTTTTTTTTTTTTTTTTTTTTAACGCGAAGTTCAGAAGATGCAATCTGTTTTACGTGACGTCACAATCTCTTGCGAAAATATAAAATATATATTCAATTTAAAACTGATTTATTAAAGAAAATCATATTTTTAGATAATGATCCAAAGTGAAATTTTCAGCAGATTTCAAATCCGTTGAAATTTTTACTCTATCTTTAACGGTCTAGTATATAGAAAAAAAGAACCAAGTGACTCCAGTTAAAAGATTTATCGTCTGGCTGGAAAATCATTCCTCCGCGCAAAATCAAAACGGGAACGAAAAAAATAAATTTAAAATCAGTGATCTCTTTTATCAACACCTCCTACAGCAGGTGTTGCTTCTATGGTGTTGCATTCAATAATGATTAAATTTCATTTATTTCATTTAAAAATGTTTTAGATTGAATTTTAAAATTCGCATTGCCCCCTAAAACTGAAACAAATTCGGACTACCTGATTGCCAAATCCCATTACTGTAAGTGCCATAGATTCGTCAGGACTTTGATCACAAGAAACAATTAAACAAACACTTCCTTTTATAATATTAGAAATATGGAGCAAAGCTGACAAATTTCTATAAATTTAGCATATTTCTGCATCCAAATAGTAACTATAAACGTTAAATATACACCAAATCAGCATTTTATCACTCACAGCCTCTTATAATCACCCAAATCCAGTGTATTTTAAAAACAATAATTTTGTCCACCAAGATTGCGAAAATGACACACTGTGAGACGCCTAGAAGCAGGGCCAATCATAGGTATGTCCCCACTTGTGCGCTTTCATTTTCAACTTGCCTTTCAACGTTCAATTCAACATGCGTCAACGCTTGCCTTATTACATGCGCTTGGAGGCATGCCCTTCACCTGTCCACACTCGTGCCTCACTTCAGTTGTGTTTTCAAGATGGATGAAATGATCCTATTCTGTTAGGAGGAATCACACAGTGCGGCATATTTAGTGATTAGGCAAGTAAATAAACGTTGGAAATCAAGGCGAGCGAATTGGATGAAAGAATACTTCAAAACTCGTAATTAGCATTTATTAATATTTGTTAAAATTAAACAGGACCTGTTTTCCTTTCGACCAATAGATGTGGGAATGTAGTCCTTATGTGTGTTGTGGAACCAATAAAAATAAATTCAAAACACAATGTATGAAGTAGTTACAAAACAGTTGTAAATAATCGTCGTTATCGATAAGCTGGATTTCAAAATTTTACTGCTGAAATCAGAAGGTAAAACCTAATTGTGCATTTAGTTACTCGTAAGTACTCATAAATATTTGAGTTAAATATGAATAATAATATTTGCATATAATCTATGCTTATGAACTTAGATGACTTTCAGTTTATATATAATTATATTAATAATTAAATGATAAATACGTGTTTAAATGAAGTACATTTCTCATATTTCTCATAGAGAACAAGGCACAAGCAATCGGCACCAGAACATCATCGAGCATCACGCATTCCGAGGTGGAAGCATCATGGTGTGGGCGAGTGGTTGGCCTCGGTGTGGGCCGGTATTTCGTTGGGATATCACACCGACCTGCACATCTATAGACACGGTTCTATGATGGCTGTCCGGTATCGGGATGAAATCCTAGAACCTACTGTGAGATTGTACGTTGAAGCAGTTGGTTCTCCTTTCGTTTTAATGGGTGATAATACGCGTTCCCATATAGCTGGCATCGTCGACAACTACCTGGAGAGTGAAGGGATTGCATGTATGGTTTGGCCGGCGTACTCGCCATAGCTTAATCCCAGTGAAAATCTTTGGGAAGCCCTAGGCCGTGCTGTGTTTGAACGTTTCCCACCCCCAGCTACTCTCACAGAGTTGCAAACTGCTCTACAGGAGGAATGGTGATTAATTGACTCAGGGGTGGTTGATCACCTCATGGAAAGCACGGTTGCTCGTTGTAAAATTTGTATGAGGATGAGGGGTGGTCACATACCTTATTAATGTGGGTTTTGTTTAATTGTTTTGGATTTAAAACATCATTTTGTTAATGACTCTAATATAACTTCATCGTATAATTTAAGAAAATTCAATATTGTGTTCATCTTCGTATTTAATTCTTTGTTTTGTTTCAAGTATAAAGCTATTTGCTACTTTCCTGCCCCATTTCGTATCAATCAAAGCTGTTTTTGTCGTTTTATTCGCATTTTACTTTTCGTGCTTAACTTTTGGCAGTGAGTGTACATGTGCAATACGCCGTGAGATGATTTGTATATATGAAGTAAACATTTTCACCAAAGATAAAATATGTCAATAGAAATCCTCAACAAGCTTTTGCAAGACGAGCAAAGGCAGTTGTATTTTGTCTCTTAAAAGTATTTCACGATGGAGATAGTTGCACTCATATATGCCTTTATTTTAAGTTAGCTTTTGGAGTGTTGGTCGAGTTCACGATTATCTCTTTACAAAATTTATCAGCCGCTGAATTCGAAAGTACCAGCCACAAAAAAGAAACCGACCTCTAGTTGAAAGATTGCCTATTGCATGGAGAACTGATTCATATCATGGCTGTACTTCCGTATACGTTGTCATGCAATAGATGATTACCACCGTGAACTGTCCTGCTTTGTCTTTAGGAGCTGAGTGTCAGGCACCACGTAAATAGAATTCTGAGGGTCAGCTGTGATATGAATTGAAGCAGTGTCGCTCATCACAGGACTCCAGACTGTTATCGGAAGTGATTGGCATCACATCGGCAGTTTATTGCGGATTACCCGACGGATGCTGTTTATTGTGAACATCATCTGGTATTTTTCTAATACATCAGGCTTGTTTTTGAAAGTGTGCGCCAGTCACCAATTTTGTCAGACTTGTGAAAGATGGTCTAACTTTGTTTACCCAAAAGCTGGTTGATATTGCTAACGCTGCTTTATACGATTGTGTATTTTAAGTCAATTTTTGGCTAAATTCACCATAAAGCTAAGAGGTTTTTTGACCGTTTGTTGCGAAACTATGAGTTTATGTTCCACTCTGCCTGTCCTTATATTAAATGACTAGCCATTGCGTGGCGAGCACGGGGTTGCCCGTAACAATTTCAAAAAGGTGGAAAACGTTTTTTTACGAGAGTAAAAAAACTAATAAATCTCTATACAAAAACGAATTTCCATTTGGTTTGCTTAGCAAACCAAATGGGAATTCGTAGCCTTTTGGATAACAGCCATCACGGAGTTGCCAAACCAACTCCACGGGCAACGCTCATTGTCAAATGAGGCCAAATTCGAATTGCGAAAAGATCCGATCGGAGTGATGTCACAATCTCTTGCGAAAATATGAATATTTTATTGAAAAATTATGTTTTTAAAGAAAATCAAATGTATATGTAATAATCGAGTTTACACGCAGCTTACTTAACACATATTTAATTAAACTTAATATTTAATTAATGATTGAGGTGCAGCTGATGAATAATTTACAGATGAGTGTTCATATGGCGAGTACACAATAACAATGCCCGTCTGGCTCGTCTAACGCCACAAACATCGGTGAACACGTATTGCTCATTCAAGTCCTTTCAGAACATCAGAGGAATGTCCTTCCTCTTTTATGTTGGACTTGCTTCTCCTCGTTCGCTGCTCGCGCAGCCCATAGGAGGTAGAGGGCGCTGGTGATGACGAGTGGGGAAGGTTTGTAGTTTCACCCCTACATATATGGTATGTATCTGGTGTACAACTTTCCGCAGATTTCAAATCCGTTGAAATTTTTAATCTATCTTTAACGATCCCGATTTTACAAAAAAAGAACTAAACAATGCCAGTCAAAATGTTTTTTCTTTTTTTGCTTTCCTTCGCTGAAATTGTGTGATCGCATGAAATGTAATCTGCTGATTTTTGGAACGCGAAGGATGACGTGACGTCACAATCTCTTGCGAAAATATAAAAGATATATTCAATTTAAAAATTATTTATTTAAAGAAAATCATATTTTTAGGTGTCGATCTAATGTGAAATTTTCCGCAGGTTTGAAACCGTTGAAATTTTTGTGCAATATTTAAAAAAAGTACTATAAAAGAAAAAATAGCAATATAACTCCTGTTAAAACTTTGTTTTTTATTGTCCACTAAAAAGTCGTCCCTCTGCAAAATCAAACGGAAGCACGGAAAAAATAATTCTTTTGATATGATAAAAAAATAATTAAATTAAAAATCTGTCATAGAATGCCACATTCCAAAGAAATAAAAAAAATTATATTAAATTCATTTTAAAAATGTTCTAGATTGAATTGTAAAATTCGGTTCGAGCCAAAAATTGCAAAAAATTCCTGTGCCAAATCCCATTCCTACTAAAAAGTCGTCCCTCTGCAAAATCAAACGGAAGCACGGAAAAAATAATTCTTTTGATATGATAAAAAAATAATTAAATTAAAAATCTGTCATAGAATGCCATTCCAAAGAAATAAAAAAAAAATTATATTAAATTCATTTTAAAAATGTTCTAGATTGAATTGTAAAATTCGGTTCGAGCCAAAAATTGCAAAAAATTCCTGTGCCAAATCCCATTCCTACAAGTGCCATAGATTCATCAGGACAATGCGTACAGAAAACACACTCCCTTTCATAATAGTAGAGATATGTGTATACTCCTTCGCATCATCTCCTCCCTCTATCCATATTTAGTACTCTATTACCAGATAGTAGGTACCAAAGGTGATGGTCCACCATCTTATGTCTCATTCCGACTGATTACGAGAACATCAATTGAGTACTAAATTTGATTGAAATAAAAGATGTCAACACAGGAAAGAAGTGGAATATGTCTTGTTGAGAAATAAAGCTGCTATCCCAGGTTCCTTGCCCAGAGCTATTAGCATTTCTGATTCGACTTCTCATCGAATAGGATTGTTTAATGTTATGTTTCGTGTGTCGATTCTGGCAACATTGAATTTGCATTATTTAGCTTTTTTATAATCTGGCTACATCGATTTATGCAAGAACAACATTGTAGTATCAGAACTGATGTTAGCTAGGCTTGTCGCCCTTTTGTCTATTCTTTATGATCTTTCTGACTCGTGAACCTTAATTATTTGAATGGAAATTTGAATACTTCAATTGAGACATAAAAAGAGAAATTCTTTGCTGCATCATATTTCAATGACCTTGACACCGAATATCGAAAAAAGCAATTTTTTCTGAAGAGCGTTAACTGTTATATTTTTTAACTCTCATGGTTGTTGTCTCGACGAGATATCTCGTTCATCAGCAAAACTGACCAGATCGTGATATCAACATCATTACAAAATGGGCAACATTTTGATGACGAGGTATATTATCATTAGTAAAACTAACCAGATCTTGATGGAGAAGATAACTCGTCAATAGAAAAAAACTGTCCAGATATTGCTCTCGTCATCATCTAAGATGGGCAGTATTTTGATGACGAGATATCTCATGCAAAACTGACCACATCTCGATCTCGTCATCATCAAAAAATGGGCAGTATCTTGCTGACGAGATATCTCGTGCAAAACTGTCTCTACTATTATAAAATGAAGTGTTTGTTTTCTGTACGCATTGTCCTGACGAATCTATGGCATTTACAGTAATGGGATTTGGCACACAGGTAGTCCAAATTTTTTGCAATTTTTTGGTCGTGCTGAATTTTAAAATTCAATCTAGAACATTTTAAAATTAATTTAATAGAATAAAATTAGTATTGTTTTCTTTGGAATGGCAACAGCATAAAGATATGAAAAATTCTAAATTAATTTTTTTCCGTGCTTCCGTTTGATTTTGCGGAGGAACGATTTTTCAGTGGACGATTAAAAACAAAGTTTTAACTGGAGTCAATAGTTCTTTTTTCTATCTCCCATACCGTTAAAGGTAGAGTAAAAATTTCAAGGGATTTGAAATCTGCGGAAAATTTCACATTAGATCGATACCTAAAATTAAGATTTTCTTTCAGTAAACAATTTTTAAATTGAATAAATCTTTCATATTTTTTTTTCCAATAGATTGTGACGTCACGTCACCTTTCGAGTTCCAAAAATCAACAGATTACATTTCCTGCGCTCATACGATTTCAACGAAAAAAGCAAAGAAAAAAAAATTGACTGGAATTGTTTAGTTCTTTTTTGCAAAATCGGGATCATTAAATACAGATTAAAAATTTCAACGGATTTAAAATCTGCGGAAAATTTTACACCAGATAGATACCATATACATTTAATTTTCTTTTAATAAATAATTTTTCAAAAAAATATTTATATTTTCGCAATAGATTGTGACGTTACATTTATACACAGTGTACAAATCCAAGAGGACCAACATTTTGTAAAATTGATGAAATTCTAAATTTCCGTTTTTCAGATAATATTGGACAAAAAATATAAATAATTGAGATCTATGGTAAAAATTTTAAAATAATCCATGGCTATGGTGCAACAACTTTTCTCTAAATGGGTGTTTCCACATGGAATAACCCACTAGCTTTCACTATAGTTCTTAAATTATTAAACTTAGATGCGTGAAATTTGGACCGACATTGAACTATCCAAAACGATCTTTCAAATGAAACCAAAAGTTTGCATAAATTAAGCGCTTTATTCAAAAATTTGAATATATAATGAGAGAAATTGTGCTAAAAAGTCAACTAATTGAAATATTAATTGTTTGTTTCATATTTTTGTGTTACTTGAGTTACATTTTTTGGTTTGAATTTAAAGTAAAGTAAGCACTTTAGTCCTTATTTTGAAAGAAAACGCTTGGGTTCAGACTCAAAGTTGCATAAGCTGTCCTTGTAATAATTTATCTTATAGATAAGAGTTTATGCAATTTCGAAAAAAATATTGCAAACGATTTGTTTTAACAAAAAGTATTACAAGCAGGAAGATAAAATTTTCCACATTTCTTTACATGGGACAAGAGAAGAAAAAATTCCAGTTTAAAAAAAATGAGAGGCTGTTGTGTTGAAAATTCCACTTGTTTGTGTTGACTGAGCCTTTAGCTTCACAGCATTTCCCAAGACAGTAATGCTTTTCCCCCACAACGTACATTTCCTTATTTCCTGTTAGAAAGCCGATCTCTTTCACAATGAGTATTGCACCTTGACGAAGATAAGGAGAAATCAAGATCAAATTGAGATCTATGATAAATATATCAAAAGCAAAACATGTTTTCGAAGTCGTTTTTACGTTATTTGCGTATAGTGGCCTATATTGTTTAAAAGTATCCTAGGAATTATTCTATGGAGGAAGAAGCTCAAAAATAGTTAGATGCGAGTCTAGTAATCTTTTCCTTAGAGTAGAATTCTATGGAACGATTAAATTGACTCATTCTGTATAATTGAATACTTTGGAAATATTATCTTAGTCCTTTCCTTACAATAGAATCATTTGAAAATATTATATTGAAGATTTCATTATAATAGAACCCCTTGGAAAGATTCTATTGGTCGTTTCCTTAGATTAGAATCCTTTGAAAATATTTAATTGCTCATTTCCTTCGAATATAATTCTTAAAAAAGATAGATTCTTTTGGTCCTTTAATTAGATTAGAATTTTTTTTGAATAGAGACAATTGCTCATACATAGAAAAGAATTATTTCGAAATATTCTATTGCTCTTTTCCCTAGAATGGAATCCCTTAGAAATATTTTATTCCACATTTCCTTTTAATATAATCTTTAGGAAATATTCTATTGCTTCTTTTCTTAGAATATAATTTTTTGCAAAGAGACGATTGCTCTTTCTCTTATAATACGATTCGTTTGAAAGATTCTATTACTCTTTTCAAAACTGAAAAATATTCAAATTATCAAACAAAACCTATAAAATTCCTTAGATAAATAATAGTTCGACATTCTGACGACTATTTCATAAAAATGACATTTCTCTAGACAAAACATATTTGTTTCACAGAACAATGATAGCAATATAAAAAGCAAAGTCAGAATTGCTTTTGAAATGTCTCATAAATAATGCACAGATCAGAATTGTGAAGGCAAAAGCCAATCAAAACACATTCTTTTTATTGGCTTGTTTTCAAAGATATCTTGAGTTTAAATTCTGCAGCGTTTTCATTTCTGAATAAGAGATCCAGGAATTGAAAGGCTGGATTGGAAGGAATGGTATTTGTCCATTCCTACCAACAAACTAATTGATGTTGGTAGGAATCGCAAAAAAAAAAAAACTTTTATCTTCTCTCTCTCTTTCTCTGTTATTTTACAATAGCAGTCTCATATATATATATATATATATATATATACAAAAAACCCGTGAAAGCACGAATCAGAAAATTACGAAAATAACATGGTTTGTTCTTCATCGCGTTCCCTGGACAATTTTGAAGATTTTTTTAGCTATTAGTTTGGGGTTTATTAAGTATCAAAAGTTTAAGTTTATTAAGTGTCAAAATTGAAAAAGCAAAATTTCTAATGCAAGTGAGCACAAGACGTACAAATTTTCAGCCTTCAGTCGTGATTTTTTAGAGCACCTCTAAACTTGAATTTTTGCAGCTCGTCGAGTTTTTTCAGACATTTCAATTTGGTTCATGATAATATTTTTTTGAAATTCCGGACAAATTGGGATATTTTCGTTATTTTTTTTTGAGCCCCTAGTTGTAAATTTTGCTAAACCAGTTGTTATTATTAATTATTGATTTTAACAACTTCCGTCAACAGTTAATAACTAACACAAGCAGTTAATGAATACATTTAAGTTATTAGTAACTGTTAGGTATTGACGTTAACAGTTAATTTAATCAGGTAGTAGGAGAGACTGGGGAGATTTGATCCCTTTTTGCAGTTTTTAATTTTTATCTTAATAAAATATTGTTATTTTTTTAAATGTTTTGAATCACTATAGATTGCACAACTGTATTCTTTGATATAACATTTATTTTATTTTCATAAATGAATTCTTAAATTTTATATAAATTTTTTTCAACAATGTGAGAAAAAAATGCAGCATCCCAATTTTGGGGCACTTGATTCTTGACACAAACAAGTTTAAACAATTCAAAGCAAACAAAAATAGAATTCCCATTTTCATGTCAAATGAAGAATTTGAAAAAGTACTACATTTACTACAAATACAAACACCTAGGTTATTTGTATTAAAAAAAATTAGTGAATATTTTCAAAATGTGAAAAGTCAAAACTGTTGCAGTTCGTAGGGTTCTACCTAACATAGTAGGTTTTGTCAACTTTTTAACACAATCCTCTTTATCAACAATGCTTTTGTCAGCTTTTTCAGGATATATAAACTGATTAACACTTGATCCTTTTTTCTCAAAAAGTTTATTTCAAATTAGGAAACAATTTTTTTTTTGATTTTTCCAACAAAGTGATTTAACTTTTTTCCTTTGGAAATTTTACAATTACAAAATCATTCTCTTGAAAGATACATCTTGGGTGTCTTCATTTTCATCAGAAAATTTAAAAAGTGATTTTGCTTCTGTTGAATCGTGAACATTGTAATAGCCCACTTTCCGAGGAATCGTCGACATATTCTCCTCCTTGGTAGCAACTTCTTTTAGTGGCTATGCAGTGGTGAAACCACTTTCATCAATGTTCCATATTTTTTGTGGGTCTAGCTTTTCTTTAGTATACATCAGTTCCAGATTTTCAAAAACATTAATGTTGTGTTTGTTGAAACTAATGGTACGATTAAGGCTGGTTGCCTATGGTTTTCAAAGAGACAATGACTTATTACGATTCATAAACCCTCTGAACCATTCATACCCCGTACGTCCTTCTTTTCTCCATGATTCAGGGATTTTTTAATTTTTTACAGCATACTGGAATGCTAACTGCATTAAATGCATAGAAGTAAGTCCATGATGTAATTTACTTGATGTTTTCAAATATTCACACAAAACATTTTCTTTAACAGAAAACACTCGAGTGTGTTTGTAGTTATATTCATAAATAATATCACCCACCTGCAATTTTTGTTTTCTCACACAACGTTTTAATGTCATTACATAAATGCCAAATGTTCATGCAGTATCCTTTATACTACCACCATCTAATACAACCTTTACTGCTGCCTGCATATCTTTCACATTGATATTTTCCCTGGGTTTAACACCATCTTTACATATATAAAAACATGGCATGACGTCACCAACAAAAAGTAAACAAAGAAAAAAAATTTGTGTGTGTGACATTGGTGATACTGATCCCGGAATCATCTCTTCCCATATGATGGGAATCATGTATCCCCAATGCGCATGCACCATGAAAATATTGTTGGGAAAAAAAAAAAAAAAACTGATTACACATAAAGAGTATTATTTATAAGGTATGAAAAGGCAGTGTGAAATATCATTATATATAACTACTTCAATTATAATTAGTTAAAAATAAAAAACTTAAACCGCTAACCATAAAAAAAGTTCAAATTCAGGAAATCAAACAATTTTTTCTCATAGTAAAAAAAACATGGCTGAAAGAAATTCTGTTGCCGGATTTGTTAACTAAGAATAACTGTTCCAGTGTTACCAGTTTACAAGACTTAACTCTTCATTATTGTTGTTTTTAACATTAGGGATGAAGTCTTCTTAGGGATTAGGTATCCCCAGTCTCCACTAATTGCTTGAATTATTAGTAAATTCCACTTTTATGTTTTTTTTTTTTTTTTTAATTTTTAAATAACTTTGAAAGTTTTTTTTAATGTATTAAAATTTTTAAAGTTTAGTTATTTTAAAAATTCCACTTATTAGTAAATTCCACTTTTATGTTTTTTTTTTTTTTTTTTCAAATTTTTAAATAACTTTGAAAGTTTTTTTTAATGTATTAAATTTTTAAAGTTTAGTTATTTAAAAAATTGCTTTTTAACATTCGCCGATAACGGATAACATTTTCGGTAATAGTCCAATTTGCACTAGCACTGTTATTTCATTAGCTATCGGACTAACAGTCCGTCTCTACTTGTTGCTTTTAAAACATTTTCTGGCGTTTGAAGTACCAATATTCCAGGATGCCACCGTTGGAGCAACCTGAGTTATTTAAATTTACATAAAAGAAAGCAATCACAGAGCATAGCTTACCTGAGTGAAATGTTTATAGAACGGTCTGTGTGACTCAGTGTACGTTTACCGAAGATATGATTCTGCGGAAAACTCTTTGGGAGAGAAAGACACTGACTATTGATTTCTCAACTTGACTTTCAATAAATCTTACTATTGACTGTTTTTCTCGGTAATGTTCTATAAACACGCACATGCACCTTTTCTCAGTTACGAATGTATATCAATATGCATTGCAACCGTAGCCTTACGACTTTTCAGTTCTATTATAAGGCCTAATTTGATCTTCAAAGTCAAAATTCACTTTTCTTGGTTCATTTTTGATCAATTACCTCAATAGGACTATTTCTGAAACATTAGTCTCTTAGAAGTAAACATAAAATATTGCCGTACAAAAAACTTTTGATTTTTCAGGAAATCGCTTTTGCCTCTGAAAATATGATGTAAATTGATAGAATATACCCAAATTCATAAATTTCTTTTCTCATGTTACCTTTTAAAACAATTTTTGGTAATTTTTTAATTAACGTCGTACTAAAGCAACACAACGGGCTATTGACGACGGCCCAGGATCAATCCTCTGAAGGAAAAATCCGAGGAAAACTCCACGTAATTTTGAACCATGGTCAGATGACGAGGCACAGCACCCGATCTGGCACGCTACTCTCCAAACTTCCACACCATACCAACGTGAGGACTTTCCGCCACGAGAGATTTAAGGTGCACCAGCCGCCTCTACACAATACGCTTACAAACAACCATGCACTGACCCGGATTCAAACCAGGAACCATCCGATCTAGTGACTAGCACCTTAACCACCAGACCGGTTATAACAATTTTTGCAACGTAGTTCAGACGAACCACAAGTTGGTCTCAAATAAAACACAAGTTGAATGTAAGACAAATCAAATTTTTGTTGTTGCTTAAAGCGATAGAAACTTTCGCTTTCAAAACAAATTATTATCAATCACTTAATGATTGTCAAAATCAAACAATACTTGTAACCATATTCTCTTTCGTGACTTTCTCTATTTCTCTTATTCCAAAATACATCCAATTTATTAAACGTTAAAGTTAATAATAATCATATAAAGTAATTTAGGTTAAAACATTTGTTTATAAGGTATGCATACTTAAAAAAATATATATTTAAATAACATTTGAAAAATTCCATAAACCATTCTAAAAAATATTTTCAATTGTTCTTCGTCTCCCATATACAAATACAAATATTGACGACCAGCTACAGGCTCAAGCCCAACAAGGCTGGTAATTTGTTTATGAATTCCCCAATTCCCACTGACTATCCAATTGTATTTTAAATTCGTACACTCCCTTTGAATTAACTATATTTTCTGGCAAGGCGTTCCATTTGTCTATTACCCTATTAAAGTAGTAGTTTTTCCTTACATCCCGATTAAAATGTGTCTTATTCAATTTATACCCATGGCCCTTTGTTCTGTTATCCCTATTGAAATTTAAGCCCTCTGTGTCCCCTTGTTTTACCAACTTGAAAAGCTGAATCAAATCCCCCTCCTTCTTCTTTCCAGTGTATACATGTTTAGCTTACTTAAACGTTTATTATAGTCGAGATTTGCTATCACCTTTATTATTTTTGTAGGTCTTGTCCTGAACCCTTTCAATTAATTCTATATCCTTTGTCATATATGGAGCCCAGAATTGTACAGCATATTCTAGATGTGGTCTTACTAAGCCCTTATATAACGGCAAGATTATATTCTTATCCCTTGAAGTTACAGTCTTTTTAATGTATCCCAATAACCTATTAGCCTTTTTACCCGCAGCTGAACATTGGTGACCCTTTTTAAAATCCCTGTGAATTATCACCTCAAGATCCTTGACTGTTTCTCCCTCCTTTACCTTTACTCCCTGCAGACCTTTAATATAGACAGCAGTGCAGCGTCATGGGGGGTCTCCTTGCAGCAGTTTCATGGAGGTCCTCTGCGAGATTTCCTCTATTACGTGAATTTGCCGTCGAAGGGAATAGGCTGGCGGATTTATGACCGGATGGGGGTAGAGGAATGCGATGTAGCCCCTCTTCTTTGAACTGTCACGCTTCGTAAAAATGAGAAGCGAAGAACACCGTGTGCGGTCCCCCCTCAAAGAAGAGATAATCGTTGAACGTGTGGGCGTAAACGGACGTAGAGCTGATCTGCTCCGATTAAACCAGGGACTTAAACTAAAAATCTGTTTGCTGAGCAGCTAGCTAAGAACGACTTGTCTCATTTCTCGAGGTTCAATTCAATACCCTCAGTAAATGAAGAGAAGCTGAAGAATTATGAAGATGGCTTGAAAAAACTGCAGTTTGAGTTCGAACGCAGATTTCAAGATTTCAGTTCAAACAGAATTGGATATTTTTACCATGCCTTTCAACGTAAATTGTGAAGCAGTGAGGTCAGATTTGCAGCTTGAATTAATTAAGTTGCAATCTAACAACCATCTCAAGCAGTTGTTTCTAAATATGCCAAAGTTAGAGTTTTACAAATCACTATCGAAAGTAAGTTTCCCAAATTTAATATCTCACGCCCAGAAAATCAGTGCTATGTTTGCTTCGTCTTAAATATGTGAACAAGTGTTTTCAACTATGAACCTTAGAAAGAATTATTTCAGAAGTAGACTGACAGATGAGCATTTAGCCTCGTTCCTTAGAATCAGTACATCTCACTTCGAACCTCAATATAAGGAACTTTTAAAAATGAAATCGCAATTTCATTCATCTCATTAACATATTTAAATTGTAATACTTGTGTATATTGTTTTTAAAATTTTAGAAAAATTTATCTTGGCCCGCCAAATTTTTTTTTTTCGATTTTTGGCCCGTGACCGAAAAAGTTTGCTTACCTCTGGATTAAACCAAGGGACTGAAACCATATTTGTAAGATATTTTAGCCTCGAAATAGCCTTACAGTGTACATATGTTTAGTAACTAATTAAACGTGCTGTATTTCTAAAAGCTGTTTTAATTGCCTAAGAGCCGCTTAAATTCTTCTCACGTTACAGCGGGGATTCAAGTTCCACAAAGTGAGCTTTTGACGTAGGTTTCTGTACTGGTTATTATACCCAATTTTTGATCTGGATACCAATATCCAGTTTTGACGACAGGTTCGATCGGAATGAGTGGAGTTCTCAATCGGTATCGGATAGAAATACCGCCAGATTGAAGTAAGACATCGGGATATACAGGTTCCTTCTTTTCGAATCAGGTGGTTCTTTCCTTCTGGAATCTAGAGATTTCTATTATTGGTGAACGACACAGTAAAGGCAGCCGTATTCTGTTTGTTTTCATTCATTCAATTCGTCGATGGTTCATCGTTTTACTGTAGAGTTACCATATTTTTGGAAATGACTGGCCACAACAGAAAAGGCCTCCGTCTCCTTTTTTTAGCGTTGGCGTTTTTCTATCGTTCTCCCCGTCTGACCTTCCCCAAATATTCAGGGTGCTAAACCCCGACCTTGCCAGGGGGTCAATCCTTCTATTGGCCGAGTGACATTGCGCCACTTCAGATATCAACCCCATTGGGTGAAGTGTGAGAGCGCACCCGTTCCATTTTCTCGGAATCGAGGGGTGATGAACTTTGTTTCTCCTCAAGTTCAGGGATTTGTCAGGGGACTGGACATTGAAACAAATAGCTTTGCAGGTTTTGTTTCCCTGTTTTTAGAGCAAAATAATGTTTGATGTGATTGTCATATCACAGTTTCTTTGAAAGTTAAGCAACTTTCAGCAGTTAACAGTACCAAAACGGTTCCTGACTAATGCCGATGACAAATGCAAAAACTGAAATAAAAAATAAACACCACATCGAGTGTTATCGCAAAGCGGGAACATTCCAAATCGAGTTACTATACCAGCCAACTAGAACATACTTAAAATAACATAACTATTATTAGCTACTAGCAGAACATGTGTAATGGTTATTTAAATGTTAATAACTGCAAGATATTTTATTCTTCTTTGACATGGTCTTCAGTTGCTTTTCAAATCATCCAATTTTGTACAGTTTAACAGATTGAAACTTTGCTTTTAACTCATCGGCTATTTGGAAATGGAATGATTCGCTTTTCTACAGGACAAATTAAAATACTTTTAAAAACTCTTTTCGAAAATTTTCCAAGGACCCTCAATTTGTTTATATTCATTTTCGGCAATCTAATAAAATTGACACAGACTTAAAAAGTAGTTTTATTGGCAAAAGCTCGTCCCGATGGCATTGCATCAAAAATAAAACCCAAGTGTCATCCATTTCACGCATTAAAAGAATTAATGCTTAAAAGAAGGAATTGTAGGCGAGTACTAGAGGAAAAAATTGTAGGTTGCGTTTTGTAAATTGTGTTAAGCATTAAATATTTACTACCTCAGGGTGGTAACAGAACCTGGAAAACCGGGAAATCAGGGAATTCTCAGGGAACTTTTTAATTCTGGAAAAATCAGAGAAATCCCATGGAAAATTTCCAAATTTTACAAAAAATCAGGGAAATTTTGACAACTTAAACGGCTACTATTATCGTTTATTTAGAGATGCACTATTACGAGTGCTTTTAAGAATCGAATAAATCGTATTCGCTGAAATTGTAATTCGAATAAAAGAACCACGGTGTCGTAATTTTTAAACACCGCGAAAACCGCCTTCGTCGTTTTTTTCGCGGCCGAAGCATTTTGGTCGCCGTGAGGCTAGTGATACAACTGGTGGTATACAATTTGAAATTTGTGTAACTAATGATGTGTTTTGTGTATTAAATTAGTTAATTTTGTTTGCAATTACATTTTTGTTGAACTTTTTATGTATATTTGCAGTTGATTTTGATGAATAGTGAGATAATGTAGGGTCAGGTGTAAAAAGTTCATAATCAAAATATTTTGCATTTTTTCTACATTTTTTTCAATTACAATAATAAGAGTTCTATTAAGGGTTCCAACCCTTACAATAACAATTAAAATATCTGTAGAGAAAAAATACAAAATATTTGTGGAGAATGACCCTTTTACACCTTCTGACCATAAATTTTTTTAAATAGTGTTCTGTGGATACTGTATATCGATACCAATCACGGATCACAACATTTCTTAAGGGAATTGTTAAATCAGGGAAATTTTTGTGAAACTATCAGGGAAATCATGGAAATATCAGGGAACTTTTTTTCAAGGGTTTTGTTGCCACCCTGTACCTGTTATGCTTTTTTATAACCGAAAAGACAAGAATGCTTCGCAGACGCTAAAGAAGATAGGTGTCGTGTAGGGTGAAAAAAATCAGAAAGTTTTGTCACCTGGATCAGTTCTTTAACCAGAAACCTCACAACTTCGATGAGCGCGGGCTAATGCAGCTACCGGAGAGAGGTCATCTAAAAAAAACGGCACAAACATAGATTTTTCGTGACTAAAAAAATTTTTTTAAAGTTTTTTACTTAAAAAAAAAAAAAAAACGAAACGTACATTTACATTAACCCTATACTAAAAAAAAGACTAAAAATTATAATTGAGTGAGAAAATTTAAGTAATTTAGTTTCTCAAATCTACGAATTACGAAACTAAAACTATATCGTCACGTTAATTAGCAAAAGTCGTAACTCCACATTTAACTTATAGCAGTTACGACTTATGCTAATTAGTGACGATACGCAAGACCAGATCTTTTTGTATTCGGAAAACACCTAAGACACAAAAGGTACAACAATTGCATTTTTTTTAATTCCAGTCAATTTAATTAAATAATCTTGGTAAATAAATAGGAATATGCAATCTCTACTACTGTAAAAGGAAGTGTTTGTCTGATTGTTATGTCAACGTTCCTGACGAATCTATGGCACTTATAGTAATGAGATTCGGCATACTGGTAGTCCGAGTTTTTTGCAATTTTCATACGAAGCCCGAATTTTAAATTTCAATCTAGAACATTATAAAATTAATTTAATTATTATTGTTTCCCTTAGCAGCAGCATAAAAAAAATCATAGATTCTAAATTTATTTTTATTGTGTTTCCGTATGAACGCGCGCGTTTTCAGCCGAAGAAAAAAACAAATAAAAAGTTTTAACTGGAGTTTTGTAGTTCTTTTTTCTATCTGCTATATCGCGTTAAAGATAGAGTAAAATATTCAACGGATTTTAAATCTGCGGAAAACATTAAATCGTTTCCTAAAAATATGATTTTTTTAAAATAAATAATTTTAAAATTGTAACTTTTATATTTTTTGCAATACGAACGACGCTGCGAAGAATGACCTTCATTTGATTGTAGATTATGGAAATCACAGTTTCCATTTTCTGCGCTCAAACTATTCCACAGCGAAGGAAAGCAAAATAAATAAAAAACATTTTGACAGCCATTGCTTAGTTTCTTTTTTGTAAAATCAGGAAAGTAAAAGATGGATTAAAAATTTCAACGGATTTGAAATCTGCGGAAAATTAATATCAGAAAGATACCTTATACATTTGATTTTCTTTTAATAAATAATTTTTCAATTAAATATTTATAATTTTGCAATAGATTGTGACGTCACGCCTATTGGATCTCTTCGCAATTCGAATTTGGCCGAATTTGACAATGAGCGGTGCCCGTGGTGTTAGTTTGCTTTGCAAACCAACACCACAGGCAACGCCGTGTTGGCTGTTTTCCATTAGGCTACGAATTCCCATTTGGTTTGCGAATTCATAGCAATCACCTGGGGTCAGCGAGCAGTGGTCACACCTGACATCACGATAAGAACTGTCACGTGCAACAACGTGCTGGCCACGTAGTGGATAGAAGAAATTAAAATGAGAGAAAGGTTTTAATAAAGAATTTCAAATTTCAAATTGAGGGCAGATTGTTATACAGGCTAAAAGTCGGACACTTTTTGAGAGTTAAAGAAAAGTGTGATATTTCCAAGGACTTTTCAATGCACAGAGTTAAAAAAATTAAATCCAAGTACCTTTTAATGATACAACAAACTGAAAAACTTAGTCACGGTACATTCAATAATCTTGTTTTATCTTTCAGCAGAATTAAATGAAATCAAATGCAACTGGTTTGATCATACTTTTGGTATCGTTCGTAGCGGAAAGGGTTTTTCAAGATACTACGTAGGTATTTTAATTTACGGCGCATTGGAGAAACAGGTTATTACGACGCTCGGGTATTCAACCAGAAGGGAAAGATCCGAGGACAATACCACGTAATTTTGAACCACGGTCAAAAGACGAGATCACACCTGAGATGGCCCCTATTCTCCAAACCTCCTCCCCAGGCCAAAATGAAGACATGTGAAAACTCGACAGATTTGACGTGCACACAGTCAAATTCTCCTTCCTTACCTCCTTCAAATGTGCTCGTTAAGTATGCCGTGGCCATTTTTTTGTATTTTGAAGGAATCATTGAATCCGAGCTCAATTAAAACAGGAATGGAGTAATTAAGTTAAAATTAAGGTTTATTTGCAAGTTGGTTATAAATTTACAGAAAGGTTTAAAGATAATTGGATACAGTCTGCACAGCCCCCGCCCAAAGCAAAAGGTGTCCGTCCCAGCACAAAGTTTTCATTCAACACGAGGCCACCTTGCTCACACGTTGGACTCATCCTGTTGCCAGCTGATAATGTCTTAAGGGTGCTCGGGATCGGACTGTACACACACTAGCCTCCTTTGTACGCGCCGGTCTTTGACTGGATTCGAACTATCTCAGGTTGATAATCCGTTATACTTCCAACTAGGGATGCGACATCGACAGCAAAACATCGATGTTTTGAAACACCGATGTTCAAAATTAAAACATCGATGTTGATAAAACATCGTTTCAAAAACACCGATGTTTTTAAAATTCAGTGTATTTAAACTTGTTTCCCCATTTCTTAAAACTGGTTTAGCAACTAAGAATGCAACATCGACAGCAAAACATCGATGTTGATACTGCATGGCTCCCAAACTATCGATGTTTTTAAAATTCAGTGAATTCAAACTTTTCCCCCCATTTCTTGAAACTGGTTTAGCACCTAGTGATGCTACATCGACAGAAAAACATCGATGTTCAAATTTGAAACATCGATGTTGATAATGCATAGCCCCCAGACTTTCGATGTTTTTAAAATTCAGAGCATTTAAACGTTTTACCCCATTTCTTATAACTGGTTTAGCAACTAGTGATGCGACATCAGCTCCAATACATCGATGTTTTTTATAAAACATCAATATTTTGAAAACATCGACATCGATGTCGCTTTTTTCAGTTAAAAATAAAACATCGACAGCGTAAAAACATCGACAAGTATAAACATCGATGTTACCAAAACATCGACCCCAATACATCGATGTTAAATACATCGATGTTTTTTATAAAACATCAATGTTTTGAAAACATCGATGTTTTTAACATCGATGTATTGGAGTCGATGGTTTTGTAACATCGATGTAAATACGTGTCGATGTTTTTACGTTGTCGATGTTTTATTTTTGAATAAAAAAAAGTACCTTTATAAAAATTTAAAAAATAACAAAGTAGCATAATTTACATAACCAGCAAATCGAACATACTTTTAAAACCAAAGTGGCCAAGGGTGAAGGGTCTGAAAATTAGGGATGCGACATCGATGTCAATGTTTTCAAAACATTGATATTTTATAAAAAACATCGATGTATTGGAGCCGATGTCGCATCACTAGGTGCTAAACCCGTTTTAGGAAATGGGTAAAAAAGTTTAAATACACTGAATTTTAAAAACATCCATGATTTGGGGGCGATGTATTTTCAACATCGATGTTTTAATTTTGAACATCGATGTTTTAATTTTGAGCATCGATGTTTTAATTTTGAACATAGATGTTTCTAAACATCGATGTTTTGCTGTGGATGTCGCATCCCTACTTCCCGGGCTTCGTCATCTGACCGCCGTTCAAAATTACGTGGTGCTGTCCTCAGATCTTTCCCTGAAGGGACTGATCCCGGACCGTCGTCAATAGCCCGTTGTGTTGCTCCAGTAAGACGTTCATTAAAATACCTACCTACCAATCGAGCTACCGAGGCTCCTTTTAAGGTACTAATTGCTTTTGGAATGAGTAGGCGGTGTTATTGTAACGAACAGTGAACGCAGGTGAGTGAAATCCAAAAGTACACGTACCTAAATATCCTCTTCTTTTTACAACCATATTCGATATAAATAAAGTGCTAAAAAAGCAGTTCGCTACTTTGGAAGAAAACCGGCATAACTCAAAAAATTGCAATTGTTGGCTTATGTCATAATCAAAACGAAAATGTGGTATATTTTTCTGTGGAAGAGGGTCACAAAAGCAATTCACAGTCCGTGATTGAGTGATGATGAGTGATATTCAGTTTAACTTTGGTTAAATCTCTGTTTTCTATAAACAAACCGTTTTCGACTTGTGCCGGTTTTCCTCCAAGGTAGCGAGTTGTATTTTCTCGAAGTTTGAGTAGAATTCTTTCCGCTCGCATCCAAGGACAACTGTCAATGAAAGTAAAGGCAATTGCGATGCTATTCGTGATTATATTCGTCACCAGAGAATTGAGGTCAATACATTTTACGCGTAGATATTTTTTTCACACGCAAGCGTGAAGGAGTTTATGTCATTCTTACCTTCATTTGTTTATTCATACAACGCGATCGTATTTTATATATCTTTCTGAGTAACGGGCGACAGTGTCGACAGCTTCTAAGGCCTTTTGTGTTGCTTTTTACCTCGTTTATCCCACAGAGCAGTAGTCGCCCAATTGGTAGATATCGACCCTCATCAGTCGATATAACTAACATTGTTAGGGGTCGATAGAAAAATATAAGATACTAGGGGGCCTGCCCCCTGCTCGCTACCGCTCGCCAACCCCCGGAGGATTGCTTCGCAATCCTCATTGGTTCGCTGCGCGAACCTATGCTCGCTTCACTCGCCTCAATGAAGACATGTGTCCTAGCAGAAGCGATTGTTTACAAAATATGTTACCAAAAAAATGTTTTTCAAATCTGAATTTGCTGTATTACAGAAAAAATATATACAGTAACTCTAAAATCAGAATTCAAATGAAAACTTTGTGCAAATTTTGACTCGAAATGTGAGCGCTGCTTTGGAAATTGAATTCCCAGCATGTTGTTTGTGTGTACATTTTCCCAGCACTCAAACGACCCACACTTTTTCATTGAGTTTGTTGCCGAAAGTTGTAGTGCAAGCGTCTTGTTGAACTATAATTATTGGCCCTGAAAAGGACCTTTTTTTAAATGTCCCTGAAAAGATCCTCTGCTTTATTTGATTTCTATTATAAACTAACTGCAACAGCTCATTAAAATTTCCTTTTTTTTTTTCCAATAAAATTTCATCCGATAACGCTATAAATTCAATCGATGCGCGAGACTTCGCGATAAACAAACAATCGTATAGTGTTGCCAAAACGCGATTACAAATAACGTCTTTTTTTTGCGTGCCACGTAAGAGAATTATATATATAGACTAGCCACTGCGTGCCTAGTCCAGTGTTGCCCGTTCCAGATGCTTTGGTCGAGTTGTTGGTTTGCTTCGCAAACCAAATGAGAATTCGTAGCGTATTGGATAACAGCCATCACGGATTCCGAAATAATCAAATCAAAGGATAAAAATTAAAGAGTCGATAAAACTATAAGCAAACAACAAAATTCAATAATTAAAAAAAAACGGGCAGTAAATTTTTTTTTTAAATGAAGTACGGGAACTTTTAGGACACCCGGTATAAATCGGTAGTTCCTGTGGCATGTGTATTATTCACAAGCGATTTGGAAGAAATGGTTTTGACTCAACGTGCTCGTAAAAGTGAGTAAATTTAATTTGTTTTTAATAGTTTTTGTTGTTACTAATCCTCCAGTGTCTGACGAAGTCAGACAATATCCATAAGTACATTGACTCCCAGAAAATCAAGCACAATAAAAGGGTCGGATTTAATATCCTCTCTAGAGAGACCCATGCAGTCCACGATGTGCTCAGAAATGGCCGGCGAGACACTTGGTACTAGGGATGCGACATCGATGTCTCTCTACATTAAAAAAAAGTTACCGCCGCCAACGCCGCAGGATTGAAAAATGTGTTGTTAAGCTCGATTTTTAGACGGTTTCCCGAGAAAGTACTGATTGGAAAAAAATGAAATTAACATGCTTTGTTCTTCATCGTATTCCCTAGATAATTATTAACATTTTTTTCCGATGCGGCTATTAGTTTAGGTTTTATTAAGTGTTAAATTTGAAGAAGTGAAATTTCTTCCGCGAGTGAGCAAAACACATTCAAATTTTCAGTCTTCAGTCGTGAGTTTTTTTAAGAGTACCTCTCAACGTAAATTTTTGCAGCTCGTCGAGTTTTTTTTTAAATTTCAATTTGGTTCTTGATAATATTTTTTTGAAATTCGGGAAAAATCGGGACATTTTTGTTATTTTTTTTAAACTGCCCTATCTATATCTAATTACTATTTGTTTTTAATTTTTAAAATATCGCAGTATACCTCAGAATGTACTCTTTCTTACGGTACTATTATTTTTGAAATCGGTTAATAATTAAATTGGATGCGATCAAAAGTTGGTGATACAATATTCGGAATCTTTGGATATTTTCGCTACTTTTTGTCACAACAGTTATATCTACAGAAAAAAAACATTATTTTTTAAATTTGAGAACATCACTGAATACATTACATTACACTCTTTCTTATGGTACAATTATTTTTTAAATTGGTTAATAAATAAAATCGATGCAATTAAAAGTGGGTTATTAATTTCGGAACAATTTCGGAACTTTCAGATCGTAATTTCCGATACAAAACTAAAACTGTCATATCTATATCTTATTACTATTAGTTTTTAATTTTTAAAATATCGCAGTATACCTCAGAATGTTCTCTTTCTTACAGTACAATTATTTTTAAAATTGGTTCATAAATAAATTGGATGCAATCAAAAGTTGGTGACACAAATTTCGTAATTTTTTTTTCGCGGAGCAAATTCGCGGAGCATTGTATTCGCGGAGGGTTGTATTTTTGATTATCGGGTTTGCCAGATATCCAATTCATCGTAGCAACAATTGCCATAAAAACGATTTCTTTTTATTTGGCAAGGAAAAAGTCTCGCTTTTTTCCCTCTGTTTTCAGACGGTTTACCGAGAAAGTACAAAGTACAGATCGTAAAGTTTTTAGATTAACACGGTTTACTTAAAATTGTACAGGGAACAAGATGCAGAAGATTTTTTACTGATGCGGCTATTAGTTTAGGGTGTATTAAGTGTTAAAGTAAACATAAGTCAAATCACTTGCGAAAGAGGTATTGGTTTGCGAAGCAAACCAAACGGGATTGCATAGCAATCCCCGGGGGTCGGCGAGCAGGTTGCGAAGCCCTCACTGTGACGTCATGGACCGGAAAGTGAAATTAGGATAATACAAATTATTCAGATAGTTTCATTGTGCGAAAGGAATGTTGGCTTGCGAAGCAAACCAAATGGCATATGCAAAAGGAGTGTTGGTTTGCGAAGCAAACCAAATGGGATTGCGTGGCAATCCCCGGGGGTTGACGAGCGTAAGCGAGCAGGGGGCGGAGCTCCCTAGTTTTATAAAAAACATCGATGTATTTACCATCGATGTATTGAAGGAGATGTTTTTAGAACATCGATGTTTATACTTGTAAATGTTTTTACGTTGTCGATGTTTTTTTTTAAATGAAAAAGTACCACTATAAAAATTAAAAAATAACCAAGTAGCATCATTTTCATAATCAGTAAATTGAACATACTTTTAGACCAAAGTGGCCAAGGGTGAAAAGTCTGAAATGTACGGATGCGACATCGATTTCGATGTTTTCAAAACATAGAAGTTTTTACATTTAATGTCAATTTATTGGAGCCGATGTTTTATTTTTGAATGGAAAAAGCACCATCGTAGAAATTAAGAAAAATAACCGTGCAATTAAGTATTTGTCAGTAATGGCGACATCCGTCTCATCAGAAAGAGTTCTTTTCCCCAATTTGGTGGGATAGATAGTGAAAAAAGAAGTCGGCTTAAGGTGTAGAAAGTTAACAAATTTCTATTTTTACAAACTGTAAATAGCAAATATTGAGGCATATAATAAATATAGGCCACAATATTTTTTATTTGCAGTAAATAAAAAATAAGTTTATTTTGTTCACCCCCCCCCATAGATTGATAAATAATTAATAATAACTAATAATAATTATTGTTATAAGACATCGATGGTTTTTGAGCTATGTAGTATGAACATCGATGTTTTGCTGTCGATGTCGCATCCCTACGCGATACATGTGGCGAAAGCCTTTTATCCTTCATTGAACAAAAGGCTCTTGAGATGGCCACTTGCAAGACTTAGGAGCTCAGACTTGGAGCCTCTGTCACAAGAAAGTTAATGATTTTTAAATCATTTAGTTAAAAAATGTGTTTGAGTTGATAAATTCTTAAAATGTATGATGAAATAGTTTTTCCGATTTAAATCTGTATTTAGTGCATTTGAGAGCGTTATCTTGTACGTAGGGTGTTGCCTGATAAATATCAGAAACGAGAACATTTGGTAAAATTATTTTGAAAAAAAAAGAGGACAGGAAAAGTGAAAAACCATAGATTTTTTAATTATTACCAAATGAATGTTCGGTCATTTGAAAAACGCGTGAAAAATTTTTTGACAAGATTATGTCTCAAAATACATGGATGAGACTCTACAACTCTATGCTCTATACCTCCTACACTATTCTATCATACATCCAAATGTGCAGCCTGTTTAGAATTCCGATTAATAAATTAACTGCAATCAATATTATATTCTTTTAACTTTATCACATAAACAAACACGAACACACTGGAAAGAAGAAGAAGGAGGGGGGATTTGATTCAGCTTTTCAAGTTTGTAAAACAAGGGGACACAGAGGGCTTAAATTTCAATAGGGATAACAGAACAAGGGGCCATGGGTATAAATTGAATAAGACACATTTTAATCGGGATGTAAGGAAAAACTACTACTTTAATAGGGTAATAGACAGTTAGAACGCGTTGCCATAAAATATAGTTAATTCAAAGGGAGTGTACGAATTTAAGACACAATTGGATAGTCAGTGGGAATTGGAGAATTCATAAACAAAGGACCAGCCTTGTTGGGCTTGAGCCTGTAGCTGGTCGTCAATATTTGTATTTGTATTTGAAATATTATAATTTCACATAATTATAACTCACCGAATTCTGCTCAGTAATCATACTCTACCCTAATCCTCTACCCTAGCATAAAATCCGAAAACTCGTTTGGGGGTGTTTTACGTGGTATGGCCTAGGACCTTTGCATGTTGTTCCTGGTCAATTGAACGCCGGCGCCTGCATGGACATTTTGGACAATCAGGTTCTTCCTACGCTCTGGCAATTTTACGTAATGGATGAATGTTACTTCAAGGACGACAAAGCTCCATGTCATGTTACAACCTCTGTCAAGCAGTGGTATCAAGATATGGATGTAAAACGTCTTCCCTGGCCTGCTTCGAGTCCCGACCTAAACTCTATAGAACATTTGTGGGACGCGTTAGAACGACGCTTACGGGCCAGGGAACCATGTCTGAAATCTACAGCTGAGTCGGCGACTTCCTTGCAACAGGAATGGACACAAATACCCATAGCTGTGTATCAAAACCTTGTTGAAAGTATGCCCAGAAAGGTTGCTAGTGTAATTGCAGCATGTGGGGGACCATCCCCTTATTAAAGCACGTATTCTTTCCTCTATAGCATTACATCTTGCTGTCCAGTCCATTATTGTAGGGCAGTGTAGTGTTATCGACTTTGATTTAATGCTAAAAGGTGGTTAAGTTAGCAACGCGATTTCCTTCCAAACTTAAACAGGCTGCGAATCTCGTCTGTGTTACTAAATATATTCATTCTGATATAATTAGAGCAATATTTCTTATTCATATTATTCTAACACGGATCTAGATTACCATTGGTTATCTGTTTGATCTCCTAATGAGGCGTTTTAACAAGGAGCTCAATATACACTAGAGGTGGAAAACGTTGATGCGTTTTTTAACAATACGTACGATTTTCTTGCTATGTACTAGATCTAGTACGTATTTGATGAGCTGAGGTTTACACAAAACGATATAGTAGGCAATGCGAATATATTAAAGCACACAGTTTAAAATGTGAAATATATTTTTAACCCAATCCGAAATAATAAACAAAGAGAACAAAAAGAGAGCACCCGATAAAAAGAGGACTTCCAAAGATCCGGCTTAAAAAGGAGAGTGCAAAAAAGATCCGAGCAGAAAAAGAGGACATGTTCTCATTAAGAGATATTCTGGTAACCTTACTTGTACGTTTAGTCCTTTCACAAATTTAACAACATTTTTGAACCGTTTACGGTATTTCATGAGATTTTTATCATTTTAAAATTAAAAGTATAACATTATTCTTTTATCTAAAAATTTTATTTTGATAATATTGATTCGATTTTTAGGTATATGTATCTGAAAATTCATGTTAATATGTCTTAGCAATACTACGTGTAGCTTTTCAATAGAAATTTTGACTGAAGAAGAAATTTAAGCTCTCTTGCAAGAAAGTGATTTGTCTGATGGATCAGATGAAAGTGATGATGAGTGGCCAGAACTCTTGCTATATTCTGGTTCTGATTATGAAAGTGACTGAAAAGAATCTGCAGTTAGTCCTGATACAGAAAAACCTTCGTCAACGTGTATTCCTTCAAGGAAAGCAGGTGAACTCTGGAAATTCAAGAGGTAAGGGGTGTTTTATTCAATGATGTACCCTAATAAGATATTTTACATTTTTATTTCAAGGGCTAGAAACTTATCCAACTAAAGTTTAACTTATTTGGTATGTATCAAAATGCTTTCTAAATTCTTTTACAATATTTTAATTACCAAGTGATAATAAATTTTATTTCATCTTAATAATTTTAGAATAGTACAAAAAGATTCTTCTGAAGACATGGTTCAAGATCTACCTCAGCCACATACACCAATAATTGCTTTCTTCAAGAATTTGGATGTGAAAGTCTAATAAATTTAATCTTCGAAGAAATTGCAGATCAAACCAATCTGTTCAAAAGAGGGATCGTAAATCCTTTGCATCATAAAAAATAACTGTTTCATAAAATATCTCACACAATAAAAATTGTATAAAAAATTATTTTGTGTCTTATTTCCAACACATATTGTGTTATTTTAAAATGATAATAATATAGAATGTACAATTTTTTTTTTTGTAGCAATAAAATGTATCTATGTATGTGAAAAGCATTTCCAAAGAAGCAATATCACATGAAAAAAATATTTAAAAAAATATACTTTGTGTCTTATTTCCAACACATATTGTGTTATTTTAAAGTGATAATGATATAGAATGTACAAAATTTACTTTTTTTTGTAGCAATAAACTGTATCTATGTATGTGAAAAGCATTTCCAAAGAAGCAATATCACATGAAAAAAATATTTAAAAAAATATACTTTGTGGTTCTAACCTTCTAATATTGTTATCTATGTATATAATTCTCTTACGTGGTACGCAAAAAAGACGTTATTTGTTATCGCGTTTTGGCAACACTATACGATTGTTTGTTGTTACGAAGCCTCGCGCCTCAATTAAATTTATAGCGTTTTCGGATGAAATTTTATTGAAAAAAAAAAAAAGGAATATTTAGTCGAACTGTTGCAGTTTACAAAGAACGTGCTGGGTATTCCATTTCCAAAGCAGCACTCGCATTTCAAGTCAAAATTTGCTCAAAGTTTTCATTTGAATTCCAAGTTGATTTCTGATTCCAGAGCTACTGTATAACTTTTCTGTAGTGCAACAAATTTATGTTTCAAAAATATTTTTTTGGAATATCATACTTTTTTATACAATTGTTTCTCCTCGGACACATGTCTTCATTGATGCGAGCGAAGCGAGCACGGTTTTTGCAGCGAACCAATGAGGATTGATAAGCGATCCTACGCGGGTTGGCGAGCATCAGCGAGAAGGGGGGCGGGTCTCCTAGTTGTACTTATAAAGTGATAATAATACAGCACTACAAAAATATGAGTTATTAACCAATATCTTATTATTTGAAAATTATTACGCTTTCAGCATAATTGAGATCCTAGATACACATGTGAACCTAAAATGTTTAGCCCCATTTAATACCTCAATCCAAAAGAGGAATTTACTTTGAAGTAATTCATAATATTTATCAGAAAAAAAAAATGATTTTTGAACAATTTTTATATGGTTGGTAGTGAAGAGTATATGTAGTTTCACGGTAAAACGAAAAACCTCTCTTCATTCGAGCAATTTTAACAGTAGAGCAAATTCAAAGATGCCGTTTGGCGGGAACTAAAGTCTTCTGTGAATTAAAATTAATAAAAGTTGAATAAGGGGCCGTCTTCATATTAAACTGAGTACCGACTTCATACTTTACAATAGGAACACACAATTTTGAATCTATATCATAATTTAACTACAGATACCAAATTTCATGTCATTAGGATTCGCCGTTTCGAAGTTTGAGAACAGAAAGATTGGAGCTCAAACTGTTAAATCAGTTTATAAGATTTTTAAGAATATCTTTCTAAATAACATTTCTATATTGGAGTGGACACATTGAAAATCGTTCACCTTGCCAAGAGCAAACGATTCGCGTAATAGGTACAGCTACACTCTACGTTTATGAGTGATGGCAACGGCTTGGCGATTTTTTTTGGCGCACTTCTAAAGTCGCCAAGGAAATAATTATTTCTTAACTCTTTTTCCGTCACAAATTTTTTTTCTTTTTGCAACACACTTTTTAAACACATTTCAGAACGTTTTGAAAAGTATATTTTTTAAAAACTTTCACAAAAAGTAGTAAGTTTAAGCACATATCAAAACACATTTGTGAACCAGCAGAGAAACTAAGCTACGAATGTTTGGTAAGAATACCCTGAAACTTATTAATTAATTACACTAAATACAGTGGGCATGTTGAAAAAAAAAAGATTTACAAAAGAAAAAGAGCAAGAACTAATACAACCTGATAGCGTCAGAATTCTTTCGTAAAAAAATAATGAAAACGAAAATGGTCAAAGTTATAATACTCTGAAAACTATTTTAGTAAAATAAAAATTCCACAGCTGTCAAAATACAAATAAATGGACCAATGGTATCACAGAAAACGATTTAAAAGGACCAATGGTATCACAGAAAACGATTTAAAAGGACCAATGCAATCAAAGGATATTTTAAAAACAAAATAACCAATGGGAGAAAAGAAAAAATTTCAAACGAATCAATGAAATCAAACGATTTTAACGGATTTTGGAAGAACTTTCTAGAATATTTAAAATGAAAATTGAAAGTTTCCGTTTGCCGAGGTTGCCATGAAAACCACAACAGCCGTAACGAAAGATGTGCTGCCTTAAATTATCGTAACTCGCTACCAGAAGTGCGCCAAAAAAAATCGCCAAGCCGTTGCCATCACTCATAAACGTAGAGTGTAGCTGTACCCGCGTAATATCTCAGAATCAGTTTATAATGCGCATACGCGCACGGAACACGTGGAAATATTCTTACATCTTAACTTTTCTTTTCGGTTGTTCATCTTGGGTTTCTCTTTGTCTTGTGGAATAATTTATTGTGTTGTAGTTCTTCGAATATTAATTGCACACCAATGAACACCACAAGCTCTTGTATTTTGTACCAAGTTGCTGTTAAACAGCCCAAACACAATCCATCTACTATTTCATTAAAAAAAATTATTTTTTTAGTATGCAATAATAATTATTAAATCAATATTTTTGAAAAAATTATGAATTGGAACTTTATTATAAATATTTATATGTAAATCGATTCAAAAGAACTTCTAGTAAAGCCATGCAAAATTTCAGGTCTTTCCGATTATTGCGATTTTAGGGACAAACCAAAAGTCTATAAGACGCCTGACAAACCTCGGATAATAATGCTCGGAGAGTTAAGGCTCGGATCGTTTGTACTTGCATAGTAAATACGTATAATAATGTACTAATTCTAAAATTATTTGTGCTTGGGCATAATAAATATATTAATTCTCGGATTGCTGAAAAATACGTTTGAAATATATTGCTGTTTGTAAAAAATGCAACACCACGAAGGAGTTTTCAGAATTAAATGAAAATTAATACACAACCGTCTTGTATTCGTACAAATAAATGAATAAATTTTCAAAGCAAAAAAAAAACATTAAGTGTCCGAAATCAGTATTTGGTGTAGCCACCACACGCTGCAATAAGTTTTGCTATACTACGTAACATAGAGTGAAACGGATGTTGAATGTCTGCTTGTGGAAGATAATTCCATATTATTTGTATGCACACCCAAAGTTCGTCTTTTGAAGCTGTAGCACGCGGATCACGAGCGAGACGCCGACCAACCAAATCCCACAATTGCTCAATATGCGACATATCCGGCGAATAAGCAGGCCAAGGAAGGACTTGCATGTGTTGGGCTGAAAAGAAGTCTCGAACATTCATTGCAACATGTGGGCGTGCATTATCTTGTTGAAACATAGCTCCAGGGATGCCTTGAAGGAAGGGAACGACTTCGGGCTCTAGCATTTCACGGATGTACCTGTTGCTATTCAGATTACCCTAAATTTGTAGCAGCTGAGATCGTCCATGATACAAAATTGCACCCCAGAGCCAAAATCCGGGTGTTCGGCAACAATGACGTTCGATAACGCACTCTGGAAGGCAGCGTTCACCGGCATAACGTCTAACACGAATGCGGCCATCATGGTTCCACAAATTAAAGCGGGATTCGTCAGAGAAGACAACTTGTTGAGAATCAGCCCGCCAGGCTCTGTGCTCATGAGCCCATTGTAGACGCATTCGTTGATGGTTTGGCGTGAGGGGGATCCTGTATAAAGGAATCCTTGCACCCAGTCCACGGTGCAGCAGACGTCGGCGAATTGACGAAGCCGACGTTAGTACACCTGTAGCAGTAGACCAAAGTTCTGCCAACTGCCTCGAGGAAGCTGTACAGTCATTCACCGTCCTGTGGACCAGGTGTCTATCATCGCGTGCTGACGTCACCTTCCGTCGCCCACTCCCAGTTTTTCGAGTTGTCAGATGCGCGTCGGTCCACTGCTTCCAAACTCGTATCACTGTGGAACTGTTCCGCTGCACACGAGCTGCTATTGCGCGATAGGAAAATCCTCCTTCACGATTATTCTCCACCCGTTCAAACTCCATAAGTTGTTGAAATTTCACCCTATTTCGTCGTGGAGGCATACTTAGGTCTCACTAAACGTTTTTACTTAAAAATAACCATGCGCTATTTTCAACGTCCCGCTACAGCCCTCTATTTATTCGCTTTTAGCTTCAGTCAGAGGACGCTGCACACACCACGCATGCGTGATGTCTCTGAAACTTTACTACTTTGCATAACATCCTATAATTGACATTTGCTGCAAATTTCATTTCATTCGGATGATTCCTTCATGGTGTTGCATTTTTTTTACAAACAGCAGTGTAGTAGTGATCAAATTTGAAATTCGGGTAACAATAATTACATATTAATCTCGATCTACGAATAGCGTCTTTCCATGTAGACATGATTCCTGAAATTTAAACTAAATTTAACATTGAATACCTTGATATATTGTTAGTTAAGTCATGAAATTTTATATTTAGACTAATTTAACTTCAGCAGAATCTGATTATGGCATAAAACACGGTGTTCCCATTAGAAATTTCGTTGTTTGTGCAAAATTTAATATGAAGACGTCCCCTTATGCAGTGTTTTTGTATTTGAATTTGTAGAAGATGTTATTCCCTATTGAGTGATACCTTTGAATTTGCTCTAGTATAAATAGTGCTCGAAATGAAAGAGGTAGTTCGGTTTTTTTTTACCGCTACTGTACATATTGTTACGTGAATTTATGCTCCCTATTTAAATTTTAAGGTAGTCTTGTTATTTCCTTTTGTTTCTTCGAGACTCGAGCTTTTCGCAATGTTCCGTAATAAAGGACTGACGGTTAAAAGAGTAACGGTTCATCAAAGTTTCACTGTTCTATATTATACATACATTTAACACTGTAAACATAAAATAAACAATATAAAACTCTTATGAAACGTCTTTTCTGCTTGTTCCATAAAATTACGCAATTTTAAAATAGTAGGGGTCGACGATCAAAGAAGTTTTGGGACCCTTGCCATAGAAGTAAACGTAAAAGTTGAGTGAGGAATAGTAATCTTTTCACTGTGCCGCGGATCGAAAGTTAATGGAAATTTTGACCCTTACGGTTCTTTCGTCTGCCGGGTGAAAACTAACAGACGTCATCTGATTGGTCTGCGTGACATAGTAGTTGGTTTTGAAGATTTCACCATTTTGTCGTCACTATAGAAAAGCGCATTCACACACATTAACCCTTGAGGTATTATATTGCCAAACTGGAAATTTGATGGCAAATCGGCCAGTCAAGTCACTTTCACAGTGCAAACACGTGTTCGGCCCGGTGCATACATTCGGTTTTTCACCGTGCGGCGCCGCTGCGGCAACGCAAGTGCGTTCTGAGAAACATTATATCCAATGGAGTAGTGCACACATGCGGCGACGCACGTCCAACTTGAGTGCAATTTGTACCGCAGTTCCCCACGGCGCCGCAGCTCGCCGCACATGCGTTTGCGTTCTGAAGTACATTGTTTTCATAAATAAATGGAATTTAAATAATAATTAATAAATGGTTGTATTGAGCAACGTCTATTTTGTTTCAAAATATACTTTTTGTACACCAAGTAAGCGAAATGAGTACTTGCGTCATTTCACTGTTTTGTTTGCATAATTGGGCTTCGGTGCCGCAGTGGCGCCGCACGCTGAAAAACCGGATGTGTGCACCAAGCGGAGATAACCCTGCATGACGATCGTCATAGCGGTCTCAAACAGTTGGGGAACGGTTTTTCTCTTGCAGAGGCAACATTTCATTTCCTGCACCAAACAATTCGAGAGGAGGGAAGAAAAACAAACAAAATTTTTTGACTGACATTGTTTTTTTATTTTTGTAAAATCGGTATTGTGTTGTCATGGGCACGTAAAATAAGGCGCCTAGAAGTTCTCGATAAGGTCCACAGTAAGTTTCACTTTGCACGAAACACGATAGTGTTGCTTTAGGCACTTGAGTTCATTTTGAATTTATATAACATCATTTTCTCAACATAGGCCTTTTGCTCTAAGCAAAGTTGTTGGTGAGAAAACTTAATACAAAATACTTTACACTTAAACTTAATACAAACTTATACATACATACATTAAAACTTAATACATGCCCAGAAAATCCTACACAATTTCAGCCTTGGACATCTCGAAGTTCTATCACCACCATGATCACTGATTCATTAGAACCAGCAACATTTCTGATTCATAAGGTCATCAACACATAGCACTATAAAGATTTTACTGTGTGTCACCGGATCTTCTGACCAACACACACGATTCTCAATTTAGCTTCTGGAACATGAGATGGAGTACAATATCGGTGAATCTTTTTTTACCTCTGTCTCGGTGTCTATTTCAGTTCATAAAGACATTTTGAAAGTTTGCAAACACTACCGCTGTTGTCGTCGTATGCCATGGGTTGTTCCATAAATAGGGTTTCATCGAGTTCACCATTCAAAAACGCAGTCTTAACATCTAGTGCATTGATCTTCATTTCTCCCTATGGAGAACAATGACACCGAGACAAGAACAAGTCGCAGGGATGCCATGCTGATGACATGAGCGTAGGTATCGAGGTAGTCGATGCCAGGTTTATGGTCGAAACCACGAGCCACCAATCTTGCTTTAATCACATCATTCCTCTTGATGAGCAACACCCATTTGCATTGGCTTTACGTCCGACATTGGATTTACGTCAGAGCTGACGCTCAGGAACTCCCGCCACTGCAAAACTCCGCTTACCTGGCAGTTCAACAAGTTCCCATACTTTGTTCTTTCGTAAAGACTCCATCTCATCATCCATGGCTTTCCTCCATGGAGCTTGCTGTTCAGGAGCTAAAATTTTGACGTCTTCAAATGCTATAGACGTGTTTACAGCTACCTCATACACATAATAATCCTCCAATCTGGCAGATATTCAGGAATTTCTTCTCGGTCTGGCATTGTTTCCCACAGCCTCTTCAATGTCTGTTGCCTCATGATGACCCTCATCTGAACTGCAATATCTAATGAAATATCAGCTACTGAAACTTTTAAAAATGTAAGCATACTTTGTTTCATTGTTATACATTTAAAGATAACCTAACATGATTACATGTTATTTCTTCACAAAGAAGAACATTATGGCAACGCTAATAGAATGCTGTTGTGTTCTATTATTTTCCTGTTGTCAGTATACTGACAATGTAACAAACTACAAACACGGGCTAAAACTTCATCAATGCAACAAATGAATATGCTTAATTATTCTTATCTAAATATTATTAACAGTAGTAAATAATTTACACAAATATCCTTGATAGTTACCTTATGGGACTTGCACTTTTTAGGGATGGCTGCTCTGGTTCACTGCTAGATTCGGCGAAAAATCGGCGTACAGTGAGTGATAACCTAATTGTTTTTTCTTATATGCCAATTTTCTTTTCCGAAGGAGCAAATAGGAATTAGAAAAAACTTATGTACAGAGTAGCAATCGTGTTCGTATGTCACTATCTCGTAATATGTTACCGGCCGGCAACCCAAACAACGAACACTGGACCAAATATAGCTTCAACTCAAAAATAAATATCGGCCAATATCAGCTCAACATCGTTTTATCGATATTGTTTTCACAGTGTCGCCAAATATCAATACAATACAATAGCAGAAAAAATGGCGAAATATTTAAAGTTTTGAAAAATGGTAAGACAACACGGTATCATTCTTTACATTATTATATTGCATGATTATAATATTATAAAAAACGTTATTTACAGTCTTCTTCATTATATAAAATTAAAAGACATCTACCAATATCGACAGATATTTTAATTCCGAAATTCGACATTCAAAATATTGGCCAATATTAGTGGAATGTTGGCGAATATTGGCAGAATTGTGATATCGTAGCGTCTGGAAGAAGAAATGTTTCCACAAGGGAGCCGACAGCCACCTGTATGGGAATACTCATTGTCGGCATCCGTTTCTTGTGCACCCCGATTTCCACCGGAAGCGGGTGTTTGTGAAGTGGTTTTATAGCACGTAAGGGGGTTATGACACCCCTTGAGATTGGGAGGTGAATTTGAAAAAGAAGCGACGCGGACGAGGAAAAGGTTGATGCCCCGAGAAGGAAGAAAGGGGTCTTGAGCTAGGGAAGCCACAGAGGAAGGTGGTGAACGAGGTAGCTCTCTGGACAGTTACACGGGGAAGTCAAACCCCGGGGAAAACAAAAGACAAACTGTGAGATTTGAAACTTTCTGTTTCTACAGGAACAATCGTGCAGTGATCGGTTGTGTAAATACAGTTGTAACTAGTGGTCCTATTTTATGGAAATTCTTTTAAGTGTAATAAACTGCTTAGTCCTACTCCATTTGTAATAGTGTGGTGTCCCAAAACACCACAGAATGTTGACCAATGTTGTGCTACTTGGGGCGGTGTTGTCCTCCGGAACTTTCCTTTAAGGATGAATCCCAGACAGACGCCAATAGCACGTTACTTCAGTGCGGCACTAATTCAACTACCTATCTACCATGAAAATTTGATTAATTAATATTTATTGTAAACAGTAAAAAATATTTCATGAAATTTAATTCACTCATGTGTGAGTTGCCCTTATGCGAATGTTGACACAAATAAAAAAAAAATAAAAAAATAAATAAAAATAAAAAAAAAAACATTTCTTTTGTTGATTTTTTTGTACCCCTTCCCTTTTTTACAAATAAAATTTTACAGTTCAAGAATAATTTTAATCAACAATGCTATCTCAAGTGGGAGCATCAGATTTTCTGTTCTTGGTGCTGCCATCTATAAGACAATAATTAAACTCTAAATTTCATTTCTTTTAAATTTGTTATCCTCTTCACTACCAACCATATAAAAATTGTTTAAAAATCAGTTTTTTTTCTAATAAATATTATGAAATACTTCAAAGTAAATTCCTTTTTTTAGATGGTGGCATCATAACACTGTAGGTAATTTTCAATTGATAAGATAGTTCTTTAATCAGAAAAACTATATCATCACATATTTTAAGAAATTATCAACGAAAACACATTAAATAAATGATTTAAAAAATCAAATGAAATTAACTTACTTAAACGATCACGTTGAGTTGACACGCCATTTCCTCCAAATCGCTTTTGAATAATAAGCATTCCATAGGAACTACCGATTTATACAGCCATTTATTGGTGTTAATCGGAAGCTTAGACGTGTACCCAAGTTCTTAACTACCAATTTTTTCAAAAGATTTTTACAGAGGTTCAGGTATGTGAACCGAGTGCTTCAACCTTCAAGCCCTACAGCCTATCTTCTCGTCCCTCCGCAACAAAAAATATTTTTATGATTAAGACCCAGTCTCTAAGTGACTATACGGAATTCTTTCAGATAAACAAATGGTGTTGGGAATGAAATCTGTGTAATAAGTAAATTGCTCCGGAAACAAAAAACCTATATAAGACAAATAGTATTTGACACGCTCTCCCACAAGATGTCGACGCTGTTTCTTCTCACGTATACTTTATTTCCGACATCGTATACTTTCGTATACTTTCATCGTATACTTTCATCTTATACTTTCGTATACTTTCATCGTATACTTTCACGTATACTTATATAACCGACAAAAAGTATACAAGAATAAAATGTTGAAATTTTTGGTACTTATCTATCTTTTTTAATAACTTTATTTAGCTTTTAATAATAATTACCATCTGATCGAAAGTACACTTTGTTCGCATTAATTCTAACTTTGAAACACAAATTTCCTTTAGGTATACTTATACACTAGAAGACTTTTTTTTAAAATTTTTCCATAGGTAATAGGTGTGTTATTAAAATCATTTCAGGTTCAGGTTGAAAAAATCAGATTGTACAAATAATTAGTTATCTAATTAAGATGCAATTAGTAAATTAGCATGTTTCTTAAACATTACATCTCAAATTCTAATCTGTTCAGAAAGACGATTCCTGTTGGAAATTGTTTCTCTTCATGTATTGAACTTCCATCAAGTTGCTGGAAGATATAGTTAATCAAGGGGGCTTAGTAAAAAATCAACATTTTTCAGGAATTTCAACATTTAAAAATCAATTAAAATCCATTTCTTGACTAAATAATCTGATCTAGGCTCAAACCATCAACTGTATTATATAGATCACAATGATGCAAAAATAATTATGATAGAGGAATTGTTTGTGGAGTCATTCATCACGTTTTGAACAAAGTATCCAATTGCAAAAATGCCGTTTTCGTTAGAATAGACTCTTTTAGAGAGATTCCACTATCCTTCTCCTTACGATAGAATCCCTTAGAAACATTTCATTACCTCTTTCTTGAAAGAATCCTTTGGATACTTTACATTGCATCTTTCCTTAGAATAGAATCCTTGCGTGAGATTCCATTGCCCTTTTCCATGGAATAAAATTATTATCTGGGAATCCATTGCCCTTTTCCATAGAATAAAATTCTTGGCAGGGATTACATTACCCTTTTAGAATAGAACCCTTTGAAGATATTCCATTATCCCTTTCCTTAGAATAGAATCTTTAGGAAAGATCTCATTACTCCTTTCCTTAGAATAGACTCCTTTGGAGAGATTCCTTTGCCCCTCCCCTTTCGATGGAATCCCTTGACGATAGTCCATTGACCCTTTCCTTAAAGAATAGAATCCTTTAGACATATTTCAATGCCCCTTTCCTTAGTATAATCTTCAGGAAAGATCCTTTCCTTAGAATAAAATCCTTTCGCGATATTCCATTGCCCGTTTCAATAATACAATTCTTGGCAAGGATTCCATTGCCCCTTTAGATTAGAACCCTTCGGAGAGATTCCATTGCCCCTTTCCATCTAATAAATTCTTGGGAGATTTTCCATTGCCTCTTTAGAATAGAACCCATTGGATAGACTCCATTACCTTTTTCCGTAGAATAAAATTCTTGGGAGAGCCAGATCCCCTTTAGAATAAAATTGTTTGGAGAGATTCCATTTCCCCTCTTCTTACGATTGAATTCCTTGGAGATATTCCTTGCCTCTATTCTTAAAGAATATCATTTTTTGACACATTTCTTTGCCCCTTTCATTATAATAGTCTTTAAGAAAGATGCCATTCCATAGAATAAAATTCTTGTGAGCGATTCCATGCCCCTTTGCTTAGAATAGAATCCTTTAGAGATATTCTTTAGCCCCTCTCCTAGCGATATAATACCTTGGAGATATTCCATTGCCCCTTTTCTGAAAGAATACGATCCTTTGGTGATATTTCAATGCCCCTTTCCTTAGAATCCTTTGGAAATATTTTATTGACATCAAGATATTGGCTATTTTTTTCATAACAAGGTCTATTCAGTTTTCTTCTAATGACAAGATAGTATCTTTTCATCAAGATAATGGCTATTTTTTATGATAACAAGATCATTCATATCTATTCGTGATTTCAATTGACCAGTTTTTAGAATGTGATATCAGTATGTCGCCCTTAGAAATTCTAAAGATGGTAGTTGAATGTCTTACGGGAACAATACTCTATAGCCACTCAATAACGAAAGAAAGATCTGTGCGAGGAATCCACTTAATTTTGAACCGTGACCAGATGATGAGCTCAGCAATTTAGCTGGCACCCCACTCTCAGAACTTTCACACCACGAGAAAGAATGAATTCAAAACTGATATATAATACATCTAATTCTGTTTTTGCACGAACATTTATGACATGAATTTGATTTAACACGAATTCAAAATAAATATTTATTTCTCTTTTTACGCGAGTCATTTTGATTTAAAAAAAGCGGGACAAGCCAACTTCTAATAATTTTTTGCCTAAATTCTAAGAACATTTTTTTATTTGTAATATCATTTCTATATTACATCCACGAATAGATTGCATTACAGTTGATGTGTACCTATGTGTGACTTTCGTCTGCCAATGTGTATGTTTAGGTATCTATGTATGATCATCAACATTTTGATAGAATTTTGTTCCAAATACGACTGAATTTCCCACCATTTTTACAATGTCACACACAATTGGTGGAGAAGGATTCGATGATCTATCGTTTGAAGATATTTATGAATTGTTAGTAGATAAAGCCCTAGGGCGAAGATAAAATATTAGAGATTGTCCTTGAGTTTCTTAATCCCACAGAACGTAGTGACAATGAAAAAAATAACCCTGTTATAAATGCAGATTTAGTAAAAGAAAGTCTGAAACTGGCCCGAAAATTGGGTAATCATTTTGTCAAACATGAAACTAATAAGAAACGCAATGGGAAGTTTCAACGTGAACTGAAGTTGTTGTTAGCCTCTTACAGAGAATTATATAACGGCCTAACCAAACACGAGCACAACGATTAATAACTGAATTCGTTCGTAAAACCGCTGAAACATGAGCACCAGAGGAGATTCGTGGAATTTTCTCAAGAGATCACAAAAAACTCATCATTAGAGGAAGAAGACGATGCCACAACATTTCTAATGATAGCAATGGTATTCCAGTGGTACACAAACGTATGCGCCGCTTATCAGTATAAAGTGAAAATGAATGAAATCTTGTTATGTGTAAAACAGAATGTTTTGTTTATGAAGAATTTTTTTCAATTCAAATATACAAATTTACTTTAATCCATTTTCATTACATATTATTACATGTGTATTTTGTTAAAATAAAATTATTTTAACATTAAAACGAATATTTTCGTGTTTCTTTTTTAATCATTTTTACCGATTTTTCAGATCTGGAACCTGTTTTCTTTTTTTCCATAGATGCAATGTCGTTTTTTACATGAATCTGTTTTACAAGTATTCTTCGGGAATGTGTCTACTATGTAACAACATAATTAGGTGCATTTAATTGGTCAACACCAATTAGATAAAATGCTAAACATTCCAAAATAGAGATAAGCTACATTTTAAGGCAAGTCCGATAAGTACCATTCAGCAAAATCTTCGGAGACCGTTTTGTTTGCACTGCAAATCTCATAATTTAGAAATGTTTCGTTCGAAAATTCAGAATTCATATCACGTTTTCCTCCTCAAATATGAAACATGATGTACAATGTGTTATGTAGAGCTTTTGAATAAAGCAAGTGTTAAACAAAATAATACAAGAATGAAAAAAAAAACTATTATGAGCGAAAATTTAGAATTTATTTATTACCTAGAAGTGCATATAATTTTAAACATAAATTTTGCAAATACATAAATTTTATATGAACAAAATTGATTTTTTTAATTGTATAGAATAAATTGAAAAAATTAATAGTTAAACAATTTAGAACTGAAACAGAACAGAGCAACAGCGGAAGTATTTAATATTGAATTGAATAACGAAATGTTTTTAAAAATAATTTTTAAAAATTGAGGTTTAACAGATTAAAATAATTATAAATGTTTAAAAGTAGAAATCAGATTGAGAACAGGTATAAGCTATTAAATTGGAAAATGAAATTTATTTTAAAACAAATTTTAAATTTAAGTTAAACTAGTATTTAATATTCCATTAGAATGCGAAATGTTTTTTGATATAATATCTAAAAATTGAGGATTAATGGATTAAATTATAATTATAAATGTCTAAAAATAGAAATCCGATAGAGCAAGTATAACTTTTGAATTGGAATATAGAATTTATTTTAAACAAGGTTTTAAAAATTAAGTTAAATTAGTATTTAATACTGAATTATAATACGAAGTATATTTTAAGTAATATTTAAAAATTGTGGTTTAATAGATTAAAATAATTATAAATGATTATAGTTAGAAATCGGATAGAGCAGGTACTAGCTATTGAATTAGAACATGGAATTAATTTTAAAAGTTTTTAAAAATTAAGTAAAATTAGTGGATGCTATACTAGTTGAACTCAAAAATTAATTAATTAAGTTTGAAATTTGAAAATATTAAAAAGGAACTACTGACTTTTGAATTAGAATTTAAAATTTATAATGAAATACTGTTTGAGAATTATGATTTAATGGATCAAAAAGTTAAAGAATAAAAAATTAAATTTTAAAAATGTTAAAGGAAGTCTTGTATATATTAAAATTAAATTAGATAAAATTGTTTTGAAGTGGTGTTTAAAAAAAGATTCACATTAGGTATTTAGAAAATTTAGAATATTAAAATAAATTACTGTAGTTTAAAACTACAACACAGATTATATCATGAAATAGATATTGAAATGTAATGTATCGTCGGCAAAAAAGTGAAAATTTCTGTCCAAAAAATTTGATTTCTGGTCATTCTGTTAACATAAACTATCGTAGAAAAATCATAATCATCTGAATATTAAACTGTTAGTTTTTTCAACTAGATAGCATATTAAGTATACTATCTAGTTGCGAAAACAAACAATTACCTAGACAGATGCATATGATTTTTTTGTGCCTGTTTAAGGAACAACTCGAAATTACATCTTTTCGTGGTTTCCCACTTGCCGACGATATTATTAAATAGCTATTGAATTGAAAAAAAATTTAATTTAACAATGAAATTCTAGCATAAACTGGTGTAAATATATCAGCAACATATTCTGTAATGTTCTCCTCTCAAGATTAGGTTGTGGTAATGTGTGTGACGATCCCAACGTGTCCCCTTATCGATGACAGGCAAGACAACACACATGCACAAGGTGCTTTGTGCTCCTTTTAAGAATCTGTGTGTGTGCGTTGTGTGGGTTCCTGCATCTGTGTTAGTGTACCTGCTTATATGTGAGGATATATTTGCGCCGTGTGTCAAACGAGCACAAACAAACAGTCACACATAAACAAACACACATACACAGACACTCACACTGTGTGATTCGTAAAAGCGCCATATAATTCTTGTGTGCGTGTCAGGCCTACGTGTCATGTGGCAGGGGAATGCTTTTTCGACCGGCACAAACTCACCACAACTTTGCCCTGAGCGGAGAAAATGACAGAATATGTTGCCGCCATTTATGCAAACTCTCAGTAAATACCTTTTTGAAATCCACCGATGTTGTTGCATGAAAAAAGTGTAAGAATGTTCTTTAATCTTATCTCTATCTGTGTCGTAGTTGAAATTCCATGAGTAATAGCTATTGATGATAGTACCTGCGTGGAGTATTATTTTAATGTTGCAAAAATATTATTGCAAAATCTGAATTATATTTTTAAACTGTTGCCAATGAGATTGAAGTAAAGTGAAATTGAAGCATTTCATTGAGTTGTTGCTGAGGATGGTAGTAGTAAAATTAAATATTTATTTAAAAGTTCTGTCTATTGAATTGCAGCAAAGTAAATATGAAATATTGATTTGCAAAGTTTTTTCCAAGTGAATTATAATAGTAATGCCAGAATATTGATTAGGAAAGTTTTGCTATTGAGATTTAGAAATAAAATTATTGTTTTAAAAACTATGGCTATTGAGTTGCAGTTGTAAAAGCAGCATACTGATTTTAAAAATATTGCCATAGTGAATTGCAGTGAAGTAAAATTGAAGTATTGATTATTTTCGTTTTGCTATTAAAGTCTTTTGCTAATGAATCAAACGCTGCTGCTCTGCCTGTTGATGTATTGGTGTTTTAAATATGCATTTAGATGATCCTCCTTTCTGTTATTATTCCTGTCTGAGGCTTCTTCCTGAAATAGAAATGACTCATGTTATAGCATGCATAGCTGACAGCATAATTAATTATAATAATCAGGATTGAGTGCAGTTATAGTAATTTATGTATCCTTAAGGACCTCTTTCATCAATTTGCATGCATAACTACTGATTACTCTTGCTGTAACAAAGTTCAGGAAATCTCCAATTTTACAATTACAGTATAGTAGATTCTAAATTTATAGCTTTCAACCATGCAATTACTAATTCTGTATGGAATTCTAGTGGTACAGAGTCCTAGTCATATGTAATAAAATATAGTGTGATATTCCATTAACCTTAGACCGATCTTTTACCAGCATGCAATTACGAGGGTTGCTATTTATATTTCTGGCCTTGGCAACAGTAAGTGTTGCTAGGCAACCGCTAACGTTTTCAAACGATAATTTAATATTTTTAACCATAATTTCTTTGGAACTTTTTGTCATTTTAGCGTGATTTGTGTTGTTTACAATAAATTAAAAAATTCATCTCGGGCAAAAAATGGAATTGACTCATAAACATTTTCGTGCGTTTATTTTTCATAACTTTCGACGTGGATTATCAAGACAAGAGTGCTTCGATGAACGTAATTATTTATACAGCGGTATAAAACTGGTATAAATTAAAAAATTCATCTCGGGCAAAAAATGGAATTGACTCATAAACATTTTCGTGCGTTTATTTTTCATAACTTTCGACGTGGATTATCAAGACAAGAGTGCTTCGATGGACGTAATTCTTTATACAGCGGTATAAAACTGGTATAATTCAATCGTGGTCAACGTTCGCTCAAGGACGAATTTCGTGAAGGTCGTCCAAAATCGGTTGTTGTTCCAGAAAATATCGATGCTGTGTATGAACTGATAAAGCAAGATCGTCATGTGACATACCGTGAGATCGAGACATCATTGGGCATTAGTATGACAAGCATCAATAAGGTATTACATGAACATTTGGCATTAAAAAAGATTTATTCGCGTTGGATCCCGTATAATCTGACAAACGCTCAAAAGAAGGCTCGTGTCGATTGGTGCAAGGAAATATTGAAAAAATACGTTCAAAGTACTGTACTGTATCGACGAAAAAGTAAAACCACTTCCTGGTTAAAAATAGTTATATCAAGAATTAATGTTTACAGAATTTGTACAGCTACAGTTTAATAACTAATGACGATATTCATCAAATATACAATACAGCAGCCTTAAGATAAAGTTCTTTCAAAACTCCGGTTAGAAATAACCTCCGTTCCAAAATGTCTCTTCCCAGCCCGCCTCCTCCAGTCGTCACTTCCGCAGTCAGACCAGGGGGTGGACTTAGTCAACGATTCCCGTTGTGGGCTCCCACGATTCTGGATAATGATTCTGATGTTCTCACGATGTTACAGTATATCAAAGGCTGTGCATATGATCTACACAGGTGACGAATCATGGATCTATGCATATGAGCCCGAAACAAATCAGCAATGGACTGTATGGGTCTTCCAAGACGAGCCAAATCCAACAAAAGTTGTTCGCGGACGAAGCACATCGAAGCAAATGGTTGCCTGTTTATTCGGCATTACCGGTTTAAAAATGTTACCTCCAATTGTTCGAGTACAGACTCCAAAACGAAATAAATGTGCCTATGAACTAACTCTTCAAGGGATAGAATAAAACCTGCCAGTTGCGAAGGATGCCAGAAACCAATTTGTGATAAATATGTTGACGTCACTGTCAAGCGTTCATATTGTTTCACATGCGTTAATCTCTGCTGAACTTTGAAACACATTGTGTGTTTATTCATAGTTTATGTTTTTTGTGATCTCACTTTTAAACATGTTGTGTGCTAATTTGTATTATTTGCATTTGTATCCTTTGTTTGCTTTCTTATCCGAAATTTATACTTCTGCGAAAGAATATTGTGTAAAATTATACATTCCAATATAGTATAATGTAATGTGATATTATACATTACATTATATATTGTCACACATTTTCATTTTTTGTTGTAATTTCAAAATAATAACTTTTTAAATAAAAAAAATAATTAGTTCTAAAAACTAAAATGAATTATAAAAAAGACACAAACTCTAAAAACTATATAAAAAATTTATATATATATATATATGTGATGTCAACACTGGAATGGCACTGTAGCTATTACTTGATATGGTATTTTGGAATGAGTCCACGTGTTGTAAAACATAACATTTATTACATTAATTGAAGATGGTACACATATGAGCCACAGAGGTCTCAATAGATTCGCATAAAAAAAACACGGAAGAGCGGCCACACAGGTCTCGACTCTCTCCGATCACACAAAAAACTGAAGACCCTCCGCCGCGGGCAAGGGCTCAAGCCTTTTTCCCCCTAGCGTTCGTGGTGTTCCGTTTCCTGGATGAAATAGTCCCTTTCTCCTTTCGATAGTAGGTGGGGAGACGAAAGAATTCCGTTCCTACACTGGGGCATCCTGACGGTGTTCGCCCCGAGCATCACTGCACTCATTTAGGCACATACAATGGGACCTAAAAAAATAAAAAAAACAAAAAAAAAGTATCTATTTCACTTTTGAGAGAATTGCTGAAAATAAACATAATTTTTCTCTCCACATTAGTTTCTCTTTCCCAGAGTTCTTTAAAGTTAATTAGTCCATGGTTTCATGTGTTCGGCAGCAGTGGACGTGTTGATAGGTCCTTCGTGACTGCCCACTTTCCTCACCTCGTAACGGTCGTGTGGTTTCCTGTTGATAATTTCGTATGGGCCCAGATATTTTGGTCGTAATTTGAGTCCTGCTCCAAATTGGGTCCTCTGTATCGCTACCAGGTCTCCTTCTGCATACTTTCTTGCAGGTTTCCGCTTCCGATTATACTGTTTTCGGTTTTCTTCTTGCATCCTTAGGATTTGTTCCTTAGCTTCTTCCCTAAGTCCTTCTCGGTTTCTTATGAACCATTCTTCATATTCTTGTTCCAACATTTCTCTGACCTTCAGATCTTCTTTGTTCTTCATTGATACTCCTGTTAGCAATTCAAATGGTGTGATTTTTGTACTTTTACTAGAGGTGCTGTTCAAAATTCTTTGAATTGAGTTGACATATTTAAACCACTTTTCTGGTTCGTTGATCGCTAATTTCGTCAGTACCGGTATCACAGTTTCAAATATTCGTTCAACTTGACCATTTCCTCGAGGTACTCCTGTGGTGATTTTGAAGTGTTCAATGCTTCTTTCGTCGCAGTAACCTTCGAATTCTTTGGATGTGAATGCGGTGCCTCGATCTGAAATTATTCTTGACGGATTTCCGAAAATATGTGACTGCGATTCTAGCTTCTCCAACGCATCACGTGTAGAAGTTGATTTTACAGGATAGAGCCAAGTAAATTTAGTGAAGGCATCTATCACAGCGAAGATGTGTTGATAGTGTTTATTTGTTGTCGCCAGAGGTCCCAGAAAATCAATATGGTATGTACTAAGCGGTACACTCCCTTTGGGTATTGGATTTAATTGACCCTCTTGCTTGCCCCTTTTCTTATTCGTCAAGATGCACTTAACGCAGTTCATTATGACGTTCTCCACTTTTTTCCTGAGTCCTGGAATGGAAAAATCTCTTTTCACTAACTCCTCGGTCTTCGCCACGGCAAAATGTCCTTTTTGATGGAATTCATTTATAATATCTGATTGCATCCTCTCGGGGACGACAGGCAGTTCACTTCCGTTTTCATATCGATATAATACATCGTTTTTGATCAAGTAGTCGTTCTTCTCCCCTCTCATCAATAATTCTTTAATAACTTGAATATACTCATCTTGTCGTTGGGCTGCTGCTAACTTGCACGTTATTTCTTCACCCGTTGGTTGCGGTACTATCACAGCGACATTTCGGCTCAAAGCATCTGCATGTCTCATTTGAGCACTTGGTCGATGAATTATTTCGTATTCGAATTCCTCCATGATTAACGCCCATCTCGCTATCTTAGGGGTTAAGTCCTTCTTGCACATGGTTTGCTGGAAGGCTGAGCAATCCGTCATTATTTTAAATTTGGTTCCGAGTAGATAATTCCGGAATTTTTTCAAAGCTTCGATCACTGCTAGAATTTCTAATTCATAGCTGCCGTATTTTTCTTGTTGTGCTGTTGTCTTCTTACTCATGTATTGAATTGGATACATCTTTCCGTCATCTGCCTGTTGCAATAGTACTGCTCCGAATCCGTGTGAGCTTGCATCACAATGAAGTTCCAGTGGCGGTCCTTGTCTGAAAATTTGTAGCACCGGCTCGCCAGTCAAGGCCTGCTTTAATTCGTGAAATGCAGTTTTCTCCTTCGACCCAAAATGGAATTCCCTATTATCACGAAGTAAATCACTGAGGGGCTTCGCTATCTTGGCATAATCTCGAACAAACTTTCGAAAATAACCGGTCAATCCCAGAAAACTCTGTATTTGTTTGGCATTTTTGGGTTGTGGGAAGTTCCGTACGGCTGCAGTTTTTAAAGGTGAAGGCTTTATAGTTCCTTTTTCTACTACGTAACCCAAGAATTCTATCTTTCGTTTTAGAAACTGACACTTTTTTAAGTTTAGTTCTAATCCGTGCATTGACGCCGTATTTAAAACACGTTCTAATTTTTCTAAACCCTCTACCTCATTCATGGCTGGTATGATAATATCATCTACATAAATAATAACAGTTTTATCTTTTAACAAATCCTTAAAAACATGAAAAATATATCTTTCAAATACACTTGGACTGGTTGACAATCCAAAAGGTGTCTTTAAAAACTCATACTGTCCCTCGTGGGTAACAAAAGAGGTGTACTTTGTACTCTCCTTTTCTATGTCGACGTGAAAAAAGCCGTTTTTCAAATCTAACGTTGTGAAGACTTGCGAGTCCTCCAATTTGTCCAACACGTCTTCGATTAGAGGTAACGGGAAACGGTCCTTAATTATTTTTTCGTTGAGCTTTCGGAAATCGACACAAAGTCTGTGATTCCCATCTTTTTTCTTACAAAGCACTATAGGGGCAGAATATTCCGAACAGCTGTTTTTAATTATCCCTTTTTCTAACCACTCTTGGATTTGTTTTTCAACTATAAGTTGTTCAGTAATCGGCAACCGCCGAGCACGCTGACTAACTGGAACTTCGTCCGTCAGAAGAATTCTCATCTTAACATCCGTGTTTGTTACTTGCTGAGGCACATAATTTCCTACAATTTGACAGATTCTTTCTCGTAAACAGGGATTCATTATATGGGAGAGATCTGTCTCTTCGCTAGACATATCCAACGCTACGGCGCCTAAAGTGTAAACAAAAGCACCTGCTGATGAGTCATTTTCATGCGCCTTCGATACTTGAAAGTCTACGAGGGGATGTTGAGGGAAACTCACGCGCTCTTCTTCCCCGTGATTTATGACAACGCCTGAAGTTGTTGTTGCTTTGTTTTTTATTTCGCTTCCGTTTTCGCCCCTTACTTCTGACTTCCTTATTTCATTTATGTTTCTATCGGTAACGTTTAATGTTCCCCCAGAAAATGCAAACTTTACCCTTGATAATACGTTCATACCAATTATTGCTTCAAATTGTAAATTCTTAACGACATGCACATCAGAACACAAAGAAATATTATCAATAACAATTTCTGATCGGAAAAACCCTTCGGTACTTATTTTGTGTTGACTTATTCCATTTAAATATATCTTACTACCATTCAATATAGGAGATCCTATTTTATGATAACATTCCTCATTAATTAGAGTTATTTCAGATCCAGTGTCTATTACTGCATTAATATAACACTTTTCAATATAAACACTCTTTTCAATTTTCTTAGGAGTTGCTACATATATTTGATTTACAGTTTTATTCACATTTGCATTTTCACCTTTAAAATTATATGTACAAGTATTACTCTTATGCCCATAATTTCCACATGCATAACACTTAATTCTATTACTTTTATATGGATCTCTATTTGGTACATCATAATCAACCTTATTAACATACTTATTGACATTTGTACTATAACCAACAGTTTTATAACAATTATCAACATTTCTACTATTCTGGTTAGCACGAAAGTTCGACGATTCACCTTTATATCGAGTTTCATCTTGCGAAACATTTTTTCTGTATTTATTTACATTCCGTATCTCCATTTTTCCTAATTGCAACCTCGCACTCTCATATTCCTCTAACTTTTTCACTATAACTTCTGCGCATTTTAATTGATGCCAGTCATCTATGAAGTGTGTTTTGATTTCAAACGGCGCTCTACGTTTTATCTGCTCGGATACCATTAGTTCCCTGAGCTCGTCAAAATTTGTTATTTTGAGTCCTCTTAACCATTCGTCAAAATAATGACTTATTTCAAACGCAAAATCTCGCCAAGTGGCTGTACTTTCCTTTTTATGATTCAGGAATTTTTGTTTGAATTGTTCAGACGTAAGTTTAAATCTTTTGAGTAAGATTTCTTTTATGTGTTCATAGTCATTAGATCTTTCCTCCGGTTCGCGAGTTATAATCTGTGCTATCTCTAAGGGTAATAAACCTAGTAAATGCGTTACAAAATCTTCACATTCGATTTTGATTTTCGTCGCTTGTCTCTCGAACAGCGCTAAATACGTACTTATATCATTGGATTCATTCGAATCAAAACATTTAATTATCTTTGATAATTCCTTTCCTCTATCCCATGCAGTGTTCGATTCTGTCATGTGATTTTCCCTAACTGTTTGTGTCGCATTTTGCAGTTTCAGTTTTTCCAATTCAAATTGGCGTAATTCTTTTTCTTTTTCTTTTTCCCTCTCTAACTGCTGTTTGTCTTTCTCCAGCTGCTCTTTTTCGATTCTTTCAACTATTATTGTATCCAGAAGTGTTTTTGTATACTCCTCATCGTAATCGAGTTGGTTCGTCACTAACTTTTTTAATTTCGAAATTGTCGCATTTGAGGGTATTTCTATATCTAATTCCGTTGCAAGACGGTAAATATCGTCCTTTCTTGCTTTACCAAAATATGACATCTTTATCTTAAAAATGAGCAAAATGTACTCACAGTTTGCGATGATGATGGCTCTCTAGGGTTCTAGTACACGTTCAATTTGCATGGGGCAATCCCGGCACCAGCCCCCATTTTGTGATGTCAACACTGGAATGGCACTGTAGCTATTACTTGATATGGTATTTTGGAATGAGTCCACGTGTTGTAAAACATAACATTTATTACATTAATTGAAGATGGTACACATATGAGCCACAGAGGTCTCAATAGATTCGCATAAAAAAAACACGGAAGAGCGGCCACACAGGTCTCGACTCTCTCCGATCACACAAAAAACTGAAGACCCTCCGCCGCGGGCAAGGGCTCAAGCCTTTTTCCCCCTAGCGTTCGTGGTGTTCCGTTTCCTGGATGAAATAGTCCCTTTCTCCTTTCGATAGTAGGTGGGGAGACGAAAGAATTCCGTTCCTACATATATATCTACTATTATAAAATGAAGTTTCTGTGTTTATGTGTGTGTGGTATATACGGGGTGCCCTGACGAATTTATGGCATTCACACTAATGAAATTAGGCACACATGTAGTACGAATTTTTTGCAATTTTATATACCAGCCCGATTTTTAAAATTTCATCTAGAAAATTTTATTAATTATTAAATAATTAATACGATATTGAATTATTATTTGTTTTCCTCTGAATGGCAACACTCTTGAATCGGTCTTGCCTCTGATTCAAATTGTGACTGTTAAGTGTGCGTCTATTCACACTGCTGACGCCAGTAAAACGGTAAACAATTTTATTAAATTTGTATTGTTTTTATTGCTTTTCTAAAAGCATAATTTTAATTTTTCTTTGTTTGTTATAGTTAATGTGTGTTTTATAGCTTTTTTCATAAAAGCAAAATAACATTTTTCCTTTGTTTCTTATAGTAATTTGAAATCGTAACTAATTTTTTATTAACGGTTTATTCTTATATATATCTTTTTCCTTTGTTTCTTATTGTTTTTGTGTTTCTCTTCATATTTTTAAGGCATATCTTTGTTTGTTATTGTCATTTTGTAATCCTCACTATCGTTTTTAAAGTTATATATATCAACGGTTTCTAATTTTGGTTTTTTTCAGCGATTTTTTAAAACCATAATATTATTTGTTTATTTCTTACTGTCATTTTGTAAACCTAACTATCGTTTTTAAAGTTATATATTAACGGTTTCTAATTTTGGTTTGTTTCAGCGATTTTTTAAAAGCATAATATTATTTGTTTGTTTCTTATTGTCAGTTTGTAATCGTAACTATCGTTGTTAAAGTTATCTTTGTTTGTTATTGTCATTTTGTAATCCTAACTATCGTTTTTAAAGTTATATATTAACGGTTTCTAATTTTGGTTTGTTTCAGCGATTTTTTAAAACCATAATATTATTTCTTACTGTAATTCTGTAATTCTAACTATCGTTTTTAAAGTTATATATTAACGGTTTCTAATTTTGGTTTGTTTCAGCGATTTTTTAAAAGCATAATATTATTTGTTTCTTATTGTCAGTTTGTAATCGTAACTATCGTTGTTAAAGTTTTCTTTGTTTTTTATTGTCATTTTGTAATCCTAACTATCGTTTTTAAAGTTTCAGCGATTTTTTAAAACCATAATGTTATTTGTTTGTTTCTTACTGTCATTTTGTAATCCTAACTATCGTTTTTAAAGTTGTATATTAACGGTTTCTAATTTTGGTTTGTTTCAGCGAATTTTTTTAAGCATAATATTATTTGTTTGTTTCTTATTGTCAGTTTGTAATCCTAACTATCATTGTTAAAGTGAAATATTAACAGTTTAATCCTTTTTTAACTTATATATTAACGGTTTATTATTCTCATGTTGGAAGTCACAACAACTCCACTTTTCTGATAACCAATAAACAGAATTTAAAACACGAACCATAAAGTTCAAACCACACAACAATACCTCAACAATAGAGGCAAAGGTGGTGAAAACACCCAACAATCTTTACTTTTTTAAAGTATAGAAATAGCTTTCAATATGCCACAGCCTCCCACCAAACGAAAGAAGAAAGGTTTTGTAAGACAACAGCGAGAGTCCAGAGAAAGAGCACAAAGAATTAGAGAAGCTGAATCCAGCCTAGAAAGACAAACATGACAGCGACAAATGAGAGAAGGACAACGAAGAAGAGAAGCTGAATCCAGCCTAGAAAGACAAACACGACAGCGACAAAACAGAGAACGACAACAAAGAATAGAAGCTCAATCCAGCCTACAAAGACAAACACGACAGTGACAAAACAGAGAACGGGAACGAAGAAGAAGAGAAGCTGAATAAAGCCTAGAAAGAGAAACACGACAGCGACAAAACAGAGAACGGGAACGTAGAAGAAAAGAAGCTGAATCCAGCCTAGAAAGACAAACAGGCCAAGGTTTCTGCAAGTATATTTTGTTGGAGATGATACACAACAAGCAGAGCAGCGTTGCAAAAACGTTCCGCAGACAAGGCCAGACGTACTGCTTCAGTTGCAACACATGCTGGCTCGCCACAACTCTTACATCCAGAGCTTCAAATCGGCCATGGATAAGATCGGCCCTGAATTGAAACTGGTAATATTAGCAGACAAAACCCCACATGGTGAACATGAGAGGCGCTTTAATGGACCAACAACAGAAGTGGCGTTGATAATGGTGGGAGAACAACATAGTCCAAGGGACATACTTTTAGAAGAAAGAAGTGGTACCATCAAGAGAATTCCCAATACGCACAGGTCCTACGATGCGCTGCAATATCCACTCATGTTTTGGCAGGGGGAGGATGGATATAATTTTGAACTGCGACAAACAAACCCAACTACAGGATTGCCGCTAACTAAGAACATTTCTGCTATGCAGTTGTACGTTCACAGAATAATGATGCGCTCTTCAAATTTTAACATTTTACTAAGAAGCAAAGACCTGTTCCATCAATTTATTGTCGACATGTATGCCAAAATTGAATCGGAAAGGCTGTTGTACATACGACTCAATCAGAGAACGCTCAGAGTGGAACAGTATGCACATTTGAGGGATGCAGTGATGAACGATGGAAATGTTGCAGACCTCGGTCAGTTAATTATCTTGCCTTCCAGCTTTACTGGTGGTCCCAGGTACATGCATGAGCGTACTCAAGATGCCATGACCTATGTTAGAAACTATGGTAGACCAGACCTCTTCATCACCTTCACATGCAATCCAAAGTGGACAGAGATAGAGCAAGAAGTATTTGTTGGCCAAAAACCACAGGATCGTCATGATTTGTTGGCAAGAGTCTTCCATCAAAAGCAAAAAGCTCTCATGAGTCTAATCACAAAAGGAAAGATTTTTGGACAGGTTAAATGTCACATGTACACGATAGAGTGGCAAAAGCGCGGACTTCCGCATGCACACATCCTGATTTGGCTCAAACACTCAATACATGTTCACAGAGTGGATGAATTCATCAGTGCAGAAATCTCTAATCCACAAGAAGACCCACAACTGTTCGCAATAGTAACAAAACAAATGGTGCACGGCCCCTGCGGATGCATAAATCCACGCTCTCCATGCATGAAGGATAGAATTTGCACAAAGCGATTCCCACGCCGTTTTTTAAAACAGACGCAAACAGGACAAGACGGATATCCACTTTATCGTCGTGGGTCACCGCAAGACGGGGGATTTACTGCAAAGGTTTTTTTAAGGGGATCAGAAGTGTTTGTGGACAATACATGGATTGTGCCATATTGCCCTCTACTAACAAAAATTTTCAATGCACATATCAACGTTGAGCATTGCAATTCTGTCAAATCTATAAAGTATGTCTGCAAGTATGTCAACAAAGGTTCTGACATGGCAGTTGTTGAGTGAAACGCCTGACCACTGTTTGAAAGGGCGCTGCTGTCGCTAGCGCGGTTGTAACCACGTGACGTCTGGAGCGTGGGGGCGGTAGCATTCCTGAGCTCCGAGCGTCGAACAAAGAAAATGTGTGTTGTGAGAGCGCAGCTCAGAGAAGAGATAATAAATATGTGAGAAAAGTATACAGTCCACTTTTTTGTTTAGAGTTTTGTTGTGATGAATTGTATTTAATTCTTGAAGTGTCAAATCGAGCTATCGTAGGACCAAAACAGCAGTGTTTGAATTAACCAGTGGAGAGAACAACCGAAATGAAATCAGCCAATATCAAATGGGAAGATATATCAGCAGCAACGAAGCAGTATGGAGAATACTGAACTTTCCAATTCATGAACGCCATCCCACAGTCGTTCATTTAAGCATCCACCTTGAGAATGGCCAGAGAGTCTACTTCACAACCGAAAATGCTGCAGAACGTGCCCAATCACCTCAACCAACAACACTCACGGCTTTCTTCCGACTTTGCACCCAAGATGACTTTGCGCGCACCCTTTTGTACAACCAAGTACCAAATTACTACACTTGGAACACCAGAAACAAGACATGGAACTGTCGAAAGCAAGGACAAGTTGTGCCCGAACAAGCGGGAATAAGGTTCAGCGACGCACTAGGCCGTGTTTACACCGTCCATCCAACCAACTCGGAATGCTTTCACCTTCGACTCTTGCTGCATGAAGTACGAGAGCCTGTGTCATTTGCAGATTTGAAAACATTTGAAGGAAGAATCTGTACAACCTACAAAGAGGCTTGCCAGCTCAGAGGACTTCTGGAAAACGACGACCACTGGAACAAAGCATTGGAAGAAGCAGCTGCAGCTTGATCACCAAAGACTTTACGCAATCTTTTTGCCGTTATGCTACAAACATGTGCAATGTCTTCTCCCCATCACTTATGGATAAACCACAAGGAGAACCTTTCTGAAGACTTACTGCACCAAGCACGCATACAGCAACACAATATGGATTTGGACTACACTGATGACATATTCAACAAAGCTCTAATCTACATCGAGAATAAGGTCGCATTGTTGGGTAGATCTGACCTCAAAAGTTTTGGACTACCACAACCCAATCGAAACTGCGATTCAGTACTACCGAGTGAGGAACTCGCGGAAACAACCTATGATGCAAATGTAATAACAGCATACATAGAGGAGAATGAGCCTAAAATGGTACAAGATCAAAGGGAAGCATTTGACAACATTACAAAAGCAGTTTTTGATAGGCAGAGTGGCATATTCTTTTTGGATGCTCCTGGCGGTACGGGTAAGACCTTTCTCATCAATCTCCTCTTGGCTAAAGTACGACAGAGAAACGACATTGCCCTGGCTGTTGCTTCATCGGGCATTGCTGCAACACTATTGACGGGAGGCAGGACTGCTCACTCGGCTTTCAAGTTACCGTTACATTTGGCAAGCGTAGGAAGTCCTACGTGTAACATTTCAAGAAATTCGACAAAGATATAACTTTAAAAACGATAGTTAGGATTACAAAATGACAGTAAGAAACAAACAAATAATATTATGGTTTTAAAAAATCGCTGAAACAAACCAAAATTAGAAACCGTTGATATATATAACTTTAAAAACGATAGTGAGGATTACAAAATGACAATAACAAACAAAGATATGCCTTAAAAATATGAAGAGAAACACAAAAACAATAAGAAACAAAGGAAAAAGATATATATAAGAATAAACCGTTAATAAAAAATTAGTTACGATTTCAAATTACAATAAGAAACAAAGGAAAAATGTTATTTTGCTTTTATGAAAAAAGCTATAAAACACACATTAACTATAACAAACAAAGAAAAATTAAAATTATGCTTTTAGAAAAGCAATAAAAACAATACAAATTTAATAAAATTGTTTACCGTTTTACTGGCGTCAGCAGTGTGAATAGACGCACACTTAACAGTCACAATTTGAATCAGAGGCAAGACCGATTCAAGAGTGTTGCCACTCAGAGGAAAACAAATAATAATTCAATATCGTATTAATTATTTAATAATTAATAAAATTTTCTAGATGAAATTTTAAAAATCGGGCTGGTATATAAAATTGCAAAAAATTCGTACTACATGTGTGCCTAATTTCATTAGTGTGAATGCCATAAATTCGTCAGGGCACCCCGTATATACCACACACACATAAACACAGAAACTTCATTTTATAATAGTAGAGAAGATAATATCACTTCCAAACCACCATCAAAATTTTCCATCCAATGTTGTCCAAAGCCACAGGTGTCATCACAGGTTGTAAATGTATGTAATGTTAAAAAACGCCATCATACTGTTTCACACTTATTGGCACCACCAAATTAACCATCCATAGAACCACCATTAAATTTGTCAAAAGCCACACATGTTATGTCATGTCAAAGTCAGCCTCATTTTTTATATTTCTGTTTTTCTCTCACACAGGTGCAATGTGGCAACTACAATAAAACCTCAATCCCATATCGGTTTAAATCCACCTTCAACATTTTACATGCAATCGTATTGACAACATCCAATATCTCCAAACCCACCAGTGTGATGTGTGGTGGTAAATTTTGCTTTGCTTCAAACGCATCAATAATACTTCATTTCAGCAATATTTCTTTTGTATCCATTTTATCATTTATTTTTTATTGTTGTGTTCTATTAATGTTTTTCAAATTTCAGTTAATTTTTTGTTTGTAATGTTTTTTAAACCACTGTTATTTAGTGTTTTAGTAATTTTTTTTTCAGGATAAATTTTTTTTCTTCTTCTATTTTAATCTCTACAAAGCCACCTGTGTCATGTCTGGTGGTAAATTTAGGTTGTGTTGGATGTTACATTATTGTTCTGTTCAAATACAACAATAATGTTCAAGGCTTATTACCACCACCAATCTGTTCATCCATAAAGCAAAAGTAAAATCTATGCAAAGCCACCATTCTCATGTTGGGTGATCCATTTGCCATCACCAAAATAAAAAAGCAACACTTAATTCAATATGTGTTTGAAGTCACCATCAACATTTTACATAAAATGTTATTGCCTCTGTCAAATCTTTCAAAACCGCCCGTGTTATGTTGGGTTCTAAATACAATATCTGTTGCCAAACTTCAATGCCTTCAAGGCTTATTGCTACCAACAAACTCCCCTTCCATAAATCCAACATCAAATGTGTCCCAGCCTGCCCGTGTGATGTAGGTTGCAGGTGGTTACATGCCCGTGTCATGTACTGTGAAAAAAGTACCTAATTTTTTACATTGAGGTTCTGTTTAAACACACAATTTATGTTGTTCTATGATTCTTCACACCACCAAACTTCAAGTCTGCGCAAAGCCACCAGTGAATGTTGGGTGGTAAATTTACCATCATTGAAAAAAAAAAAACCTAAATCCATTGTGTTTCAACCCACTATCAGCATTTTACATGCAATTTTATTGCAACTGTCAAATCTCTCCAAACCACCCGTGTCAAGTCGGGTTCTAAATCCAATATATCTTTCAAGCCACCATCAAGATTTTTAACAAACTTCAAAGACAACGCTTTCAAGGCTCATTGCCAACAACAAACTGCCCATCCGTAAAGATTCCATCAAATCTCTGCAAGGCTACCTCTGTAATGTTGTGTTAAGGATGTTACATGCCTGTATAATGTTGTTTGAAAACGGGTCCTTATTTTTTACATTTTGGTTCTGTTCAAACACAATCTATACTCAACAAACTTCAAAGCCAAAGCCTTCAACAATTATTGCCACCAGCAAACTGCCCATCCATAAAGCCACCGTCAAATCTGTCCAAGGCTACCCGTGTCATGTCGGGTGCAGGTGGTGACATGCCCGTGTCATGTCGTTTGAAAATAGGGCCTCATTTTTTACATTTAGGTTCTCTTCAAATACACAATACTGTTTCAGGCTTATTCACACCACCAAACTCCAAATCTATGCAAAACCACCAGTGTCTGTTAAGTGGTAAATTTGCCATCATCGAAACAAATAAACAACACAATCCAATGTGTTTAAACCCACTATCAGCATTTTACATGCAATGTTATTGCCACTGTCAAATCTCTCCAAACCACCCGTGTCAATTCGGGTTCTAAATCCAATATCTCTTTCAAGCAACCATCAAGATTTTTACCAAACTTCAAACACAATGCTTTCAATACTCCTTGCGAACAACAAACTGTCCATCCGTAAAGACACCATCACATCTCTGCAAGGCTACCTGTGTAATGTCGTGTTAAAGGAGATTACATGGCTCTATAATGTTGTTTTAAAACGGGTTCTTATTTTTTACATCTATACTCACCAAACTTCGAAGCCAACGCCTTTATTCACACCACCGTACTTAAAATCTGTACAAAGCAACCAGTGTCATGTTGGGTGGTCAATTTGCCATCATTTAAAGTCACAGTCCAATATTTATTTTTTATCTACATAAATCTGTCCAAACACATGTGTCATATCTGTTGGTACATTTTGTTTCCGTTCAATAGCATCAACAATACTGTTCAAGGCTTATTTAGGTTTGTATTAATTATTTCACTAATATATCTTTTGTATCCATTATCTATTTTTCTTACTTTTTTTCTTATTGGTTGTGTTGTATTAATATTTTTTTAATTTCACTTATTCTTTTGTTGTTTATAATGTGTTTTTAAACCACTCTTATTATTTTGTCTTCTATTAATATTTTTTTTATTTTCAGGATTATTTCTTTTTTATCTATTTAAATGTGTACAAACCCAACCATGTAATGTCTGGTCGTTAATTTTGGTTTTGTTTCAAACACACCATCCATATTCTTCAAAACTTATTGCCACCACCAAACTGTGTTTTATATTAATAGTACATTTTTTTTCTATATTAATCTTTTAGCAATAATTATTTTTAAAACATTTTTATAAATTCAGGTTTTTTTGGTTTCTATTAATCATTTCTCAATTTCAGCAATGTTTTTTTCTATCCATTTTATCTTTTTTTTTTATTATTATTTTTTTTTTCCCTCATTTTTTTTTTCTATTCATATTTTTTTTTCAGTTCATCTTTTGCTGTTTATAATGTGTTTTTTATACCACTCTTATTTTGTTTTTATAATTTTTTAATTTCAGTAATATTTATTTCCTATCTATTTTAATATGTACAAAGCCACATCTGTCATGTCTGGTATAGGTTTGGTTGGGTGTTCAATTTTGCTTCTCTTTAAACACATCAACAAAATTTTTTAAGGCTTATTGACACTACCAATCTGTTTAACCATACAGCAAAAGTCAAATCTGTGCAAAGCCACCACTGTCATGTTTAAAGGTAAATATGCCATCATCAAAATAAACAATACTAAATCCGGTATTTCTTTTAAGTCACCATCAACATTTTACATGCAATGTTACTGCCACTGTCAAATCTTTCCAAACCACCCGTTTTATGTCTGGTTCTAAATCCAATGGCTGTTGCAATAAACCATCAATATTTCCACCAAACTTCAAAGCCAACACCTTCGAGCCTTATTGCTACCAACAAACTGTGTCTTTTATAATTAGTTTTTTTTTATTAATCTTTTAGCAATAATTATTTTGAAACATTTTTATAATTTCAAGTTTTTTTTTGGTTTGTACTAATCATTTCTCAATTTCAGCAATATTTATATTATATCCATTGTATCATTTGTTATTACATTTTTTTCTTATTTTTTAAAATTAAATCAAGAACATTTTTTAATTTATTCAATTGTTTTATCCTCCATCGCTTTACCAAACTCGTAGAACTTTTTCTACCCACGTTACGTTGCAGTCAGGGTTTGCAGACATCCCCATCCGCATAATGCCGATTATTTTGTGCAAATAAATTTCCAGTCACACCATAAATCTTTTAACTGGAGTCAGTTCTTTCTATCTCCTACACCGTTAAAGATGGAGTAAAAATTTCAACGGATTTTAAATCTGCGGAAAATTTCAGTTTTAATTGTTACCTAAAAATATAATTTTCTTTTAATAAATATTTTTTTTTTCAATATATCTTCAACAAATTTTAAATCATCGGAAAATGTTACATCATATTAATACCTTACATCACGGCGTTGCCCGTGTATATATATATATATATATATATATATAATTCATTAATCTTCTCTACTATTATAAAATGAAGTTTCTGTGTTTATGTGTCTCGGGTGTGTAAGGGGTGCCCTGACGAATTTATGGCATTCACACTAATGAAATTTGGCACACATGTAGTACGAATGTTTTTGCAATTTTAAAGACCAGCCCGATTTTAAAAATTAAATCTTGAAAATTTTAAAATTAATTCAATGCGATGTTTAATTATTATTCCCTTTCCTCCGAATGGCAACAGTCGTGATCGGTATTCAATGAATCCGTATTTTCTGCGCGTGTGTAGCCACTCTATTACTGGATATCCTTTTTGAAATTTATTGCCTTTTTAAAAGCATATTAACTTTTAGTTAGCGTCAACTTTTATGTTTCAATTTTTTTACTGTGCTTACTTCATTTTTGCTACTGGATAACGGTTGTGCAATACGTTTGTTATTGTTTCTTTTTTAGACTATCGTAGTTTGGAATTTGATTTTTGAAGTATATTCACTTTTAGTATTACTGAATATACTTTATGAAATTTATTGCCTTTTTAAAAGTATATTAACTTTTAGTTAGAGTTAACTTTTAATCTTTTATATTTGTATTTTTTTATTGTGCTTATTTCATTTTTCGAACTGGATAACGGTAGTGCAATACGTTTGTTATTGTTTCTTTTTTAGAATACGGCAGTTTGGATTTTGATTTTTTAAGCATATTCACTTTTATTTTGGATTATTTGGATATTTTTTTCAAAGTCAAGCGATATTTTTTTAAATCTTTTGTGCAATTTCTGGTTGGTTTCATTTATGCTATCTTTTGTTTGTTTCTGTATAGTACTTCGATTTTTGTATAGTAAATTTTTATCATTTTTGTTTTGATGTCTTATAGAAAGAAAAGCGATATTATTTTTGTTTTCTTTGGTTTCCTAAAAATGTCCACAGAATTTAAAAGGTCTTTACTGCACTTAGTCCAATCTTGGATTTTAATCATTTATGCAAACTAAGAACATTTATTCTATGTAGTTCTACGCTCTCAGGATGATGATGTGCTCTTAGAATTTCAACGTTTTACTGAGAAACAAAGACATGTTCCATCAATTTATTGTCGCTATGTGTTCCGAGATTTAATCGGAGAAGGTGATGTACATACGACTAAATCAGATGACTCAACAGTGGAACAGTATGCACATTTGACGCATCTGATTCAGATGCGTTAATGAACGATGGAAATGTTACTGTACGAAATCTCAAGTACACAGAAATCGATAAACTTCCAAAAAGATATCAAAACCAAAAGTAACAGGCGATGCTTTTGTAAATTTTTATATTGCATAAATTTTCAAAATTAAATATTGCTATTATTTCCAAAAGACACTGAAACACAGAAACAAACACAAAATTGCATTAAATAATAACAAAATTATGGCCTTTCGCTATAACGGCCTCTTTTCATGTACGCCCCACAATGTTTTGTTATACAGCTAAAACAAAGGCTGTTTTTATGCTTTTGTTTAGTATCAGCTTCTCCCTTTACATTACATGTCTTTGCTTCTCAGTAAAACTTTGAAATTCTAAGAGCACATCATCATCCTGTGAGCGTAGAACTACATAGAATAAATGTTCTTAATTTGTATAAATGATTAAAATCCAAGATTGGCCTGAGTGCAGTAAAGACCTTTTAAATTCTGTGGACTTTTTTAGGAAACCAAAGAAAACAAAAATAAATCAATTCATTTTATAATGTTATACATTAAATTTAAAATTGGAAATAAATATCGCTTTTCTTTCCATGAGACATCGAAACAAAAATAATAATAATTAACTATACGAAAACCGAAGTACTATACAGAAACAAACAAAACATTGCATAAATCAAACAAACCACAAATTGCACAAAAGATCAAAATTAAATATCGCTAAACCTTGAAAAAAATATCTAAACTAAAAGTTAATATGCTTTAAAAATCCAAATCCAAAGTATCGTAGTCTAAAAAACAAACGTATTGCACAACCGTTATCCAGTTCCAAAAATGAAGTAAGCACAATAAAAAGATACTTAGATAAAAGATTAAAAGTCAACGCTAACTTAAAGTTAACATGCTTTTAAAAAGGCAATAAATTTTTTAAAGGATATCCAGTAATCGGTAAAGTCGGAGTTGGTCTAACTACACTAAAGCGACAACGCAGTAAAATGACGACAGTGTTATGCAAACATTACTGATATTTTCGCGAGGCAAAATCTAGCTGTGTAATTAACGCATCTCATTCAGATGCGTTAATGAACGATGGAAATGTTGCTGTACGATAACTAACGTACACAGAAAGCACTAAACTTTCAAAAAGATATCAAAATCAAAAGTAACAAGTCGTGCTTTTGTACATTTTTATATTGCATAAATTATCAAAATTATATATTGCTATTCTTTCCAAAAGACACTGAAACACAGAAACAAACACAAAATTGCATTAAATATTAACAAAATTATGGCCTTTTGCTATAACGGCCTCTTTTCATGTACGCACTACAATGTTTTGTTATACAACTAAAACAAATGCTGTTTTTATGCTTTTGTTTGGTATCAGCTTCTCTCTTTACATTACACTGCTACATTTTGCCTCACGAAAATATCACTAATGTTTGCATAACATTGTTGTCATTTTACTGCGTTGTCGCTTTAGTGTAGTTAGACGAACACCGACTTTATACAAAGCCCACTTCGCAACTCTAAATCCTATCGCGAGGCTACTTTTACGCGCTTCGATACACCCGAAGTTAAGCACGGAGAGTAAAATGTTAATTTCCACAAGCCAATCTGAATTTGAGAGGCTGCAATGGGCTGCACGGAAAGAACAAAGTATTCAAATGCGTTAGGTAACGGCCAATCACGGTTTTGTTTTGAGAAATATGCTAAAAATGCAGTCTTGCATTTAAACATTATTTTGTTAATCACACCAATGCTCCGACCCTTCACAATGCTGGCTTCTTATACGACTGCCTTTTTTTAATATTGGGGCTATAAATTAAAATAATACTGTTATTACGAAATGTTATTTTGTTGATCTTATATGCTATTTTTTGTTTGTTTCTGAGTATCTTTTTGGAAATTTAGCGATTAAAATGCTGTTATTTTGTTTTTAACTTTTATGCTATTTTTTGTTTGTTTTTGTGTTTGGGTGTCTTTTGGAAAGCATAGCAATACTTAATTTTGATAATTTATGCAATGTATAAATTTACAAATGCATAAACTTTTAACTTTTGGTTTTTATATCTTTTTGGAAGTTTAGTCATTTCTGTGTACTTCAGTTTTTGTATCGCAGCATTTCCACCGTTCATCAATGCATCTCACAAATGTGCATACAGTTCCACTCTGATTCAGTCTTATGTACAACATCCTTTCCGATTCAATTTTGGAATACATTTCGACAATAAATTTATTTAACAGGTAATAGTCTGCACTCGCTGCCAAAAGTTAAGGACATTGTAGAAAATGTTAATTTCTGGAAGCTAATCTAAATTTTAGGGGCTGCAATTTGCTGCAGAGTTAGATGGAAATATGCAAATGTGTTATGTAACAGCCAATCATGGTTTCGTGTCGACAAATATAAAAAAAGGCAGTCGTATAAGAAGCCAGCATTGTGAAGGGTTTGTTTAGAACTTTTGTAGGATTAGTTTTCAATACGGGCATGTTTCTGTCACTTCCACAACATGAATAGCAAATAGTGAGCGCTGCCGCTCTGTGGGATGCCTTCAAGAAGGGCAATGAATCACTCATGTTGCTCTTTTCATTGCCGTTCGTTCCGTGATTTCATGATAATACAAACAAGCCAAACAGTTGTCCAAAGTCCTGTGGCCCGCTCCCCAAAGGTTACGACCCCTGCAGTTCATCTATATATTGCTGTTGTAGCAAAGCACTTTTCATGCATGGCTGTGCCAAAGGGCAATTCTTTCCCAAAGAAATAAAGATGTCAATGCCATCAAAAAGCAACTCTTGCCAGAATTGCCCCGCAGTTTTCAAATGTACAAATCTATATATATTAAACGTCACACACATTAGGCCTTAAAACACACGACACAGTTTTTAACACATTGTAACCATCTGGAGTACTCTTGCACATATTGGAGCACCGATTATGATTCTCACAAATCTCAATCCACCTCCACTGTGCAATGGTACGACACTGTCAACAAACCCACGCGAAATATTATTGAAGCCACCATCGTGACTAGACATGCCGCAAGTTAAAACATATTCATTCCTATAATACCAATCATCACTTCTCATATCCCTTTCCAATTTAAAAAACTTCAGTTCCCAGTTCGTTTCAGTTTCACTGTTAGCATCAAGAAGGCACAATCACTCAAAGTCATAGGACTCTGTCTCATTAAACCGCATTTCTCACACGGTGAAGTGTTCGGTTGGATACCTTTTTACAAATAGATATCACTTAAATTTCTGGCTGGATGTGGTTATTATAATAAGTGTAGAGGTATACTCTGTCGGGAAAAAATAATCTATATATATAAAATTCAAATACCACTCACTCACTGACTCATCACTGTATCTCAAGAACTACAAGTCTGCAGGGTGATTTTTCTTATACCGTAGGGGTGCACTAAGAAAGGATTTTGAAAAATTCGAATCCTAAGAGGCCTAAAATTGAACCAAGGCCTAAGCCAAAAGCAATTTGAAATAGCCATAGAAATACATTGAGTATAAAACGATTGCTATACGCATTTCAGATTGCTGTACCAGTGTTATTTTCTACTTAAAACAACATAAAAATATTTCAATCTCAATTTATACAAGGTAAGAATCACTCACCTTTCATTCCAGGCTGCCGCTGAAAAGGTAGTAATATCCAAAGGTGTGGGACATTGATTCAATAAAGAAGCGTATTTTGAAACACAAACTAACGTTTAATGACGCAAATCACACACAAATCACGTTACACACAAATAACTGTACACATTTCAATAGAGGACCTTTGTCCAGTTCAGAACATAATTACCGAGAACCTCCCTTGATCGTTTTTGACATGTGCGAAGGGGGTCTCGTATCGCTTTCAACTGCTTGACACAAAGATGCGGGGGAAGACGAATGTGACGTGATGGCGCTGCAGTAGCCGCTACGTCATGAGAGTTCTTGACATCCTCCCACCTTTGGATTCCAAAGTCATGAGGAATCCAAACACCAGTTACAGAAATCATAGGACAAGTTAAGAATGTCTCCACGCTACTCTGAAAAAACTAACAAATCACATTAAAATACAAAAATTTCACATTAATTATTCACAAAAGTAGTACAGCTAGACATCATCTAGTCTCTTGGTTGGTTTCAAGGTTCGTCCATAACGAGAACAACGAACTTCTTATTTCACAGGAACTTGATCTTGGACAGGACAAGTATTGGCCTCCTCTTCTCTCACTGGATTGTTCAATGATGGAAGTTCATTCGCTGCCAGTTCCAATGGATATAGCTTCTGTATTGGTCTCAGAAGTCTTCCAAATTGGGTTTTTAATTCGACCACACAGATTCTTCCATCTCGTCCAGGATGGGTCATTACGACTTTCGCTAATGGCCAGTTGATTCTTTTGGTGTTGTTGTCTCCAATAAGTACTAGATCTCCTTCCTTGATTAATGATTGTCTTTTAACTTTAGAATAATCTTTCAGCAATCCCAAATATTCACTTCTGAATCGGTTTCTTAGATCGTGTCGCAATTTTAATCGGTAAGCGTACCTCCTTTTCAATTTTGTCGAATCGATTACATCGAAATCCGGAACACCAACTTCTCTAATTTCCTGGAGGAACATAGAAGGTGAAAGAGCTAACAGATCTTCAGGATCTTCTGAGAGATAAGTCAAAGGTCGAGAATTAATCAAACCTTCAGCGTCGCACAAGACTGTAGAGAACTCCTCGTTATTCAAACAAGCTCTTCCCAGAACCCTTCTCAGAATACTCTTCAACATTCCCACCAATCTTTCCCAAAAACCACCCCACCAAGGAGCAAATGGAGGGCTAAATTTCCATGAAATCCTTTTCTCTGATGCAAAATTTTCAATCTTCTCCCAATCAATACTTTTTAGGAGATTAGCTGTCCCTACAAGGTTTTTACCGTTGTCAGAGTACACAGTGGACGGGCGTCCTCTTCTTGCAACCAAACGACGAAAAGCCAGAATAAAACAGTCAGTTGATAAAGAAGTCACTAACTCAAAATGCACAGCACGGTAGATGGCACACGTGAACAGTACCACCCAACATTTTGTGCCTTCTTTCAGGAACAACGGACCGCATAAAGCGGTACCTACTATTTCGAAGACAGCCGCATCTCTTACCCGGTCCTCTGGAAGAAAATCTTCTGCACTTAGTGCAGTTTCTTATCACTTCTCGTACTGTCTTTCTGCTCTTAACAATCCAATAGTATTCCCTGAAATAAGACATCAAAGTTTGCGTACCTGCATGTTCTAGTTCGATATGTTTGCTCATTATGAGTTTTTCAACCACTTGATGTTTATTAGGCAATAATATGGGAAATCTAAATGTTTCTAAATCTTTCCTAGATGCAATTCTAGTCTCAACTCGCAGCAGACCGTCACTGTCTTTCACAGTTCGCAAGTTTAACTTTTCCTCTCCAGTGAAAGATTCCCTTTGTATTTCCCCTAAAATTACTTTCTCGGATGCTTCAGTTTCTTCTTTCTCCAATTTTCCTTTTTTCCTGTCATTAGAGTTTCTCTTTAAATTCTGATAAAAATCGAATTATGTAAGCCATTATTCTTACAATTTTGTTGAAAGAAGATATTTTTTGAAAGAATTCAAATCTGTTTGTAACCAAGTTTGTAGCTGAAATTATAGTCTTTTTCCTCTCTGAGTTGACTACTTCGATGTCAGGAGCAATTTCACTAGTTGGCCATTCTTCGAGTGGTAGTTTCAGCCACTCGGGTCCCTCCCACCAACGGGATTTCAATAATTCTCTAGGACCGCATCCCCGCGATGGCAAATCCGCGGGATTAAATTTCCCCTGAATATGTCGCCAAGTCTCTGGATCTGTCAATTTTCGAATTTCACTGACTCTGTTAGCTATAAACGTGGCCCAGTTATCTTGTTTTTTAATCCAGTATAAAGCGTTCATTGAGTCAGTATAATAGAAAGTGCGCATGATTTTCATATTAAGATCTTCTTTTACGGTGTAAGCAAGCCTGGCTCCAATGGTACATGCAAGAATTTCTAATCTGGGAATTGTAATTGGTTTTAAGGGCGCTACCTTTGACCTAGCCTGTAATAATTGACAGGTAACAACACCCTCATACTCATTGCTTATAAAAATTGCAGCTGCGTAAGCAGATTTACTAGCGTCCACGAAGACGTGCATCGTAGCATTCTCATCTAGTCCAGGGAGTTTTCTAGGGATGTTTATATCTTTCAAATATTTTAGTTCATTGACCCATTTTAGAAATTTTTTCTCTAAAATATCCGGGAGCTCTGTATCCCAATTAATTTTCTCCTTCCAACACTCCTGTAGGATTAATTTAGGAACAAGAGTTACAGGGCTCGTGAATCCAATAGGGTCAAAAATTTGGCTCAAAACTGACAATACGTTTCGTTTACTCAATACATAATGGGTGTTCTCCTTTATCTCACAGGATAAAGTATCATTGTATAAATTCCATTTAAGGCCCAACACTGAAACTATTTCTTTAAATTCATCCCCAGATAGGTTCAATATTGAATTTTCCTCATCATTACTTGATCGGTTGTGTTTCCACCCCCTTAAATCAAATTGCGCAGAAGCCATCAATTCCCTAGATATCGAAATAAAAGAGTTTAACTCTTCGATGGTGTCCACACTCGCTACACAATTATCTACATACATAGATTCCTTGAGTTTTAGAGCTATGTCTCTTTGAGATCCTGATATATTTTCTAAATGGTAATTGATTGTCGCGGCAAGTAAAAATGGGCTTGCATTTACTCCGAAAACGACACGGCAATGCGAATAAACAATCAGTTTTCTTGGATCTCCTTCCTCCCACCATAAGAACCTGAGGAATTTTTTTATCGGAGGGATCTATGTTTATTTGTAGGAAAGCTCGACGGATATCCGAAATTACCCCGTATTTCCCATGCCGAAATCTGTTTATGAGTTTAGGAACCAACTCTAATTAATTTGGCCCTTTTTCAATACAATCGTTCAGCGATGGCGAGTTTATTTCTTTTGCTGACGCGTCGAAAACGGGACGGATTTTAGTTGTTGAGTTCTCTTTAAAAACTGGTCGATGAGGTAAATAATGACCCTTGTCTTTTGTCAGCTCCTCAGCGTCAACAGGTTCTATAATTTTTTCGGACACCCATTCCCTGAATACACTATCATACTCTTGAAGACAGTTTCTTTTTTGAAGCTCTCTTACGCACGACTTTAACCGCTTTTCGGCAAGGTTTCGATTGTCCGTTAATTCAGGATGAACTTCCAACGACGGGAGCGACACCTGTTATCTACCTTCGTCATCTCTTTTTAACGAGTGCACAAAATGATTTTTCGCCGCTTCCTCAATTTCCGATCTCGTTTGAGAAATATTAGGTTCCGTAATTCCCAGCGAGTCAAGTGACCATAGGTCGCAAATTTTCAAGTCACTTACATGAAGAGACAAAAGTACTTCATTTGTACTATGGCTTTCCCCCGTTCCCCCCATTATAGTCCAGCCAAAGTAAGTATTCATCGCAACGAGCCCATTTGACAAATTTTTAATTTCTCCTGTAAACAGTTTTCCTGCATAGTCCGCGCCTATAAGTCCGTGGATTTCGTTGGCGTCGCTATCGAACAAACAGAATTTTCCATTCACTGTTACATCACTGGGGAAAATTCCACACCCTTTAATTTCTTTCGAAATTTCCCCATTTTCTAATTTTGGAATTGGAGCACAAATAGTTTTCTGTTCCATTACATTAAAAGTACAATTGAAACTGTTGTCAACATTACTTAAATTAATAACATATTTTTTATGCTCTTCTTTTTTCTGTATCCCTCCAAATAAACCATGTACAATCATTTCCTGCCCTACGCTTTTTAATTTTAACCTGCGCGCTGCAAACTCTGAAACATAACTGCAAGAAGAACCAGTATCAATTATAATTGTCATCAAATGTTTCTGCTTATTTCCCGAAATGTTTACAATAAGTGTTTGAAACATGACTTTTTCCCTAGAAGAATTACCTAAAGCGCAATCCGTATCTGTATTCGCTTTCGAAAAATCCTCTCTTGTTTTTAATTTTCTCTTTCCCATACACATTACGCTGACATGCCGACCCGAGCATAATTCACACGTAACGTTGGCTTTACACCCAAAAGAAAGATGCCTTTTTTTAATTTTATCATTTAAGCATCTAAAACAAGAGCCAGACCGCTTACAAATGTCAATCCTATCTTCTAAGCTCAATTTATTATTTGTACATAACACAGAGGAATGTTTACTAGATTTACAGAATATACACATCTGGTACACTTCACTTTTCTTGTCCTGACAGGACTCATTAATTAAAGCTGACGCCGTCGATTGACTTCGGCTGGCGCTCCCGTCGTTTTCTCGATTCAGCTTAACGTTGTATCTGTTTTGTGGTTTGGTTTCCAAAACAGAGTTGTTTATATTTAAAAAAGTCCTTTCTCTAGCTATAAGCTGTGACGATAAAAAGTTGATCAACTCATCGACTTCGCAACCAGTTGGATCTCTTTCTCTTTTGTTAAATTCCAAAAGTAGGTCACGGGGTATTAATTTGGTTAAAATGGGAACCAATATACTTGAATAACTACCCTTTTTAACCGATAAGCTTTCTAAACTTCTTATATTTTTCTGAATATGATTAAAGAGGTTCCGAAAACCTCTCACGTCATCAGAATTTTTCAGTGGTTTCGTATTCAGTAATTTATTGATATGTGCATTAATTAGTATGTCTTTATTTCCAAATCTTTCAGTAAGTAACTCTACAGAAGTTTCATAATTTTCTTCGGAGAGATCAAAACCTTCTATAGTGTTATAGGCTGTTCCGCCCAAAAAGGATTTGAGATAGTTAAATTTACTAATAGCATCGAGATTTTTATTTTTATGTATGGCTGATGAAAAAGAATTCCAGAATGTCAGCCAGTCACAACTTTCGCCGTAGAATTTCTGAATTGTGAGCTTTGGTAATTTAATGTTTTGATTTTCATTTTTACGGTTTTCGTTAGGGGTTTCATTTAATTGTTCCGAGTTTTTAGAAGTACACAGTTGTTGTCGTTCGCTATTAATTTCTTCAATCTTTTTTTTCGCTTTATACATGTATGTTGTAATTTTCTCTCTAAATTCTTCTACACCGTCTAATTCCTCATCTAAATCATCAACGCTCGTTAATTTTTCAATATCGGAATCTATTAGTTTCAATTCAACTGATTTTTCTTTTAAATATTCCAAGTACAGTTCCAGGTCCTCTACTTTGAGGTCCGGATTTACCAGTTCTGTTTTCATTTTTTTTATCATTTTTGAAACAGCTGTCCTAATGTGACCGCGTTTCTTTTTGCATTTGGTGATTTCGTCATTCATTTTTTTTTTCGAATATCCAAACTTACTACCGTTTCTATGGCAGTCCCTGTTCGGGCGCCAGATTGTTATTTTCTCCTTAAAACAACAGAAAAATATTTCAATCTCAATTTATACAAGGTAAGAATCACTCACCTTTCATTCCAGGCTACCGCTGAAAAGGTAGTAATATCCAAAGGTGTGGGACATTGATTCAATAAAGAAGCGTATTTTGAAACACAAACTAACGTTTAATGACGCAAATCACACACAAATCACGTTACACACAAATAACTGTACACATTTCAATAGAGGACCTTTGTCCAGTTCAGAACATAATTACCGAGAACCTCCCTTGATCGTTTTTGACATGTGCGAAGGGGGTCTCGTATCGCTTTCAACTGCTTGACACAAAGATGCGGGGGAAGACGAATGTGACGTGACGGCGCTGCAGTAGCCGCTACGTCATGAGAGTTCTTGACAACCAGTGTTGATCGAAAAACAAATTAAATTATAATGTTCATGTTTGAACTGAACTTTTACTTCTTCCCATAATGAAAATAACATTTATAAATATTTGATTGATGAATAAAGAATATTTAGATAATTTAATTTCATACATACTTAAATTTTATAATTGAGTACGAAAAGCCCAAACGATAAACTCATTGATCATAAAATCGTAATTTTTCTACTCGGTATCTGGCAAACTCAGAATTAATGTTTAATTTTTTAAATTTGATTTATAATTCTTTTTTAGGGTATTTGAGTTGAAAACGATATGGTTGCGATCATATTTGAGAATTCCCAAGTGGGTCATTCCACGCAAAATGAGCAAATTGGCTGTGGCTGACACATCACCGATTTTAATGAAAATTAGTTTCTAAATAGATCGCATATAGTAAGGAGGAACTGCCAAATATTAAATGTCAGCAATGGATATTTTATTTTTTATTGAATTTTAAAATTCCAGGTCGCACAAATATAGATTTTTGTAACAATATTAGTAGCTTGTTTGAGACCCAATATTTCAAAAAGTTATTGACACAAATTATAAATTTTTATATTATTACATTCTTTAGTAAAAGTTATTTCAGGAAATGTCAGAATTTTGTTTAATATCAGCCACTTCTCGTTCTGAACGATCGGCGAAAATAGAGATTTGTCCAATATGATACCAATTTCAAATTGCTCTAGTACCTCTAAAAATGTTAAGACAATATCAAAAATAATTGTTAACAAAGCTCTTCTTCTATATAAAAGGTAGGTATAATTTAGTGATTGTAGTCCTATTCCTTATTAAAGAAAAAAAATAATAATAAAAGAAAATAATTGAAAACGGCGATTTTTCTGTATTTTTAAATACAAATTTTATCGTGAAGGACAGCTCTGAAAAACTCACAAATTTTCAGTATTATGTGTCCAGATGTATATTATCTGTCCTGAAATTTTCATCATTGTAATTTGCTTATTTTCGTCCCAGGAGCATTTTTAACTAGATGAAAACTATAGTTTTATTTTATCGCATGATGAAACAAAACAGGCGGAAACACGCCATTAAGCCATCCATTTCCTCATTGAAAGAGATGATATTACATTCAATGACATATAATAGAATAAATAAACACTACTAATGAATTATGGTTATAAATGTGCTTGGGTTTGTCTTCATTTGCTATGCATTTGTCTTCACCATGAGAAAGTGTATTTACTGAAGTATACTTACTTATTCCGACGAACTTGTTGTAATCCTTTTAAAAGTCACAAACGTGCCGTGAAAAAGTCCCTGCTAATAATAACACTAGATATTGCCAAGAAATCAGCTGGATTACTCTCGCCAGGTAAAAAGATCTGTCTCACATGTGAAATTGGTGTTAAAAATTTTATTACAGAAGAGGATGCAACGGATTTTGATTTTGAAACGGAAGCTTTAGAGAAACAGTACGAGAAACTCAATAACAGTCCAACATGGGAAATTCGCCTGTTAAAAAGGTTCGTAAACCCAGCATGACTAAAAAAAAAAAAACGTTATGGCAGAAGAAAATTACAGAAATTTGTTTCAACTGCTAAAATAAATTTGGGAACTGTTTTGCAAGTAAACCTCAATAAAATTAATAGTACACATGCGACTGAAAGTAAGGACGATTTTTTATTGTTTAATAGAACAGCTGAAAGCAAAGTTTGCTGAAACCACATCCCCTGCAGAAAAAATTCAAATTCTAACTCTTGTTCCAAAGAGCTGGAGTCTGGAAAAAATAAGGACATAATTTTCTACCACATTGTATTTAGCAAGGAAAACCTGTTAAGAGACAAGGCAAAAAAATTAATGACAATATTATTGCAATAGTTATTAACTTTTACGAGTCTGATGACATAAGTCGGCTATGTCCAGGAAAAAAGACTGTTAATATAAACACAGATGAAGGTAAAGTTCCAAAACAAAAAAGGTTTATTCTTTGTAACTTAAAAGAAGGATACCAGCAGTTTAAGGAACAGCATGGGAGTGCAAAGATTGGTTTCAGTAAATTCGCTGAAATAAGACCAAAACATTGTGTACTAGCTGGAAGTAATGGTACACATTCAATGTGTGTGTGCACCATACATCAAAATATGAAACTGATGTTACACGCTATTAAACCTCATTATTCTTTGCTAGAGCTAATGAAATTATATGTTTGTAACATTGAAATGGAAAAATGTATGTTCGAAGAATGTGATAAGTGTCCAAAAGATCAATTTCGTGCTCAAATAGAAAAATTTGACGTTTTCCAAAATTTAGAAGAAATTATTTACAAGCGTTGGATTTCGACCGACAGATCTACTCTAATCACACAAGTCCAGTCAACAGAAGAATTTCTTGACTCACTTGTTGAGAGTATGTCTGGATTGACAAAACAATATTTCATTGCAAAATTCCAAATTTTTGGAGGAAAAGAAATTGACTGTTTCCCAGGAGGAGTGCATTGTACTCCTCGATTTTTCAGAAAATTATTCATTTATTGTTCAGGATGCAATTCAAGGATTCCATTGGGAAACTACTCAAGCTACACTGCACCCATTTGTACTTTATGGGAAGGATAACGAAACCAGGTTTCAAATCCTTTCAATGTGTGTTATTAGTGACAATACTAGACATGATACATTGAGTGTATTTGCATTTCAGACTGCCGTAATCCCTTTTATAAAAGAAAGGTTTCTTTCTGTGAAGAAACTTATCTATTTCAGCTATGGGTGTTTAGCACAGTATAAAAACCGGAAAAACTTTTCCAACATTTGCCATCATGAATCCGATTTTGAATTGAAGGCAGCCATGCGATGGAATCGGTGGAACTATCAAACGGTTAGCCGCAAGAACAAGTTTTCAGAGACCATGCAACAATCAGATTTTAAATGCAAAACAACTATTTTCGTTCTGTACTTCAACCATTTCAAACATTAAATTCTTTTATGTGCCTTTAACTGATATTATTCAAATTGAGTCTAATCTTCAACAAAGGTTTAATGAAGTGACCGCAACCATTAAGGGAACTCTTAACTGTCATTGCTACATTCCTATTCCAAATTGTACGATTCTAATTCGAGTGTCATATTTATCGCAATCGCCAGCAAAAGAAGTAAAGAGTTTAAAAAAAAATCACGTTTCAATAATAGAAGAAGCAAAGTTTAACTTGTGAATTTTACCACATCGTGAATTTGGAAAGGTAATTAGTTAAAATTCATAATTTCTATGATACTGCGTTGAAATTTTTACGCTTGTTTTGACACTCATTTTTTCTGCTTTTATAATTCACCTTTTAAGTTAAAAATGATTTGGTATTTCTTTGTTGAATTAGGGTTTCATTATCTATATTTTATTTCACTGTTATCATTGAAGTTCTCGTAACATGCATGGAATGGGAAGCAAATTTTGTGATTTTGTTTTTATTACTGTTGCTTTAGGACTCAGATTACAATCCTGATTTTTTTTTACAAGTAATAAACATATTAAACTGTATTCCCGTGAAATGTCGGTTTTGTAAAAGCTGTCCTTCATTTGATTTCTTATGCCTATTTAGAGTAGAAAATTAGCATTTTTGTACTTTTCATTGGCTATTTTGAACATGAAAGAATTAAAATACGACTTCCAAACTCTATCAGTAATATTATCATATCTAGCATTGTAACTGGCATAAATTTAAAGTATGTCGTAAAATTTCTTTAGCCCATAGAAATGTTTTTAATTCTGTCAAAAATGACAATTTTCCATTTTTTGCAACTAAATTTTGGATTAAATATGATGTTTAAAAAAGTTGTTGCCACAGTGAAAAAAAAGAAAATTTTGTACAGATTATAAAAATGTAAAACATGCTTGTCTACGTTAAGTAGTTTTTGAGAAACAAAACTTCAAACATGCAACATTAAGCGATCTCACAACTGTTCTTCAAAGTTGGAAGTTCTAAAAATGCCTCCAACTTCGAAAATATTTAATTTTGAACCTAATTCTTTTGGATATCGTTATTTATGCATAAACTAAACCCCTGTACCAAATTTCAGGAAAATCCATTACCATACGGCCACGGGTTTTTCCTGATTTTTGCTCATTTCACGTGGAATGACCCAAGTATTATAAATATGTGTTCTTTTTTGCTTATAAATCATTGTCTTCAACAATATTGTTCAAGTTTTTTGTTGAATCTTTTTACTTCAGAATATATTCAGGAAGTCGAAATTCAACACGCTAGAACAGATATTTTTTTCAGAATTCTGCCTTTTTTAAGGATCGGAATATTGTTTCTCTTTGCATTATGTGTTCCGGTATATTACCTATACCAGAAATATTATTTAGGAGTTGGATTTTATTTATTTATTTACTGCAAAATATCACTAGACATGGGTACTTTCGTGGTGGTATATGTATATGTCCACCAAATTTCTTTAAATATTTGGTTCAATACGTAATAGTGTGTAAAATTAAAATTTACGAATCAAAATAATTCTTAAGTAATTTGTTCTTTCTTGTGTAATTTGTTATTTTAAAATGACATGAAACATTTCAAAAATAACTTTAAAACAAGATGGGTTACGTAAAATTAAAACTGGTAGTAATACTTTGTAGTTCAGAATATATTTCAAAATTGTGAAGTAGATTTTCATTGAAAGACGATTGAAATAAACTAAATTTAATTTATTTTTGAAATTTTATGTCTTAAGAGACAGAAAGTCGAGGTTTCGTACTCTATTTATTGAAGCTGTTCTTACACAACTTAGATGCATGAGAATCGTTCGTTGAAAGTGATTTTCTTTTTGTAAAAGCGCTGTAAAATCAACCTTCTGTTTATTAAAAAATTGTTATTGATTGGGTTTAATTTGTCTACTCTGATGACATGTATTGAATGGAATTTTCTGGGAAAAGTGCCCATTTGCTTCAAATTAAATTAGTCACGAATGCCGTAAATTTTTAGCCCCCTTGAACAAATAGAACGCCGGTTAATATGTACCCTATCATATCCGCAGGGTTTTAAAATATAAGTGTACCAAATGTGTGGATTAGTGTAGTGAACAGACAAACGTCAACTCTGCTTTATATATCTAACAGAAGTTCCGTTATTTCACCTGCCGCTGAATGGAATTTTCAAGAAAAATTGCTTTTGCTTCAAACTAAATTAGTTACGAATGCTGTAACAATTTAACTTACCATCTTCTCATATTAATGATGAAATTCGAAAATATCGCATAGTAGGTGAAAGAATGGCACAATGAAAGCATATTCATAAAAAAACTAAATGCTAGACTATCCACCGAAATTTCGCCATTTTTTGTGAAATTGAATACACGGGAATATTTGTAGTCACTCGAAAACCTAAAATCAACTTCAGCAGAAGTGTGACTAATATGAAATGGTGTGTAAGGTTGGATACAACATACATGCATATTTGCGTCCGAAGTAAATTGTAGAAGCGATGAAGAAGTTAAATTGGTATTAATTTTTTTTCTCCGTACACTTAAATGATGCTTTCTTTTATGAAAAAGAATTGGTGATGACTTTTCAATCAACATGTTAGTAATTCAACCCGAGCATAGCCGGGTACTTCTGCTAGTCAAGTATAAAATGCTCATTTTTTTTTTCTTTTCCTCTCACACATGGGACAGACTTATTTCATTCAATTTAATTGTTTCTAAAGTTACATTTCACTTCTACAAACATTGGTAATATAAAAAATTCACATAAGAAGTAAAATAATTTACTTTGTGCTCAACAAAATTATAAAAAATACCTTTTTGGTGTATCAATCTATTTTATTTAAAATTCAAAAATACCTCAACTAACAAAAATATTTCTAATTTTTCTGTCTCACTATTATCACAGTAATTTGGGGTTAAAAGATACTGCGTTGGCCAAACCAACACATTTTATTGTTGTTAAAAAAATACACATTTAAGTTGTAAAATTTAAAAAATAATACTCATTTTTTTCTGTTTTTAGTAAAATAAGCATGTTTTCTCACTCCTTTCACTATTCAATTTTCTCAACTGCCTTTTTCAAAAACTTAAAACTTTTATTTCTTAGAAAATACAATTGTTTGGCATTGCAGTAAAATGTGTAAAATATGCATGTGTATAAAATGGATTATAAAAATAATACAACAATCAACAGAAATTCTACAAGTTTTTATTAAAAATTTCAACGAATTTTAAATCTGAGGAAATTTGTAATTTTAATTAACATTACACAATGGGCTATTGACGAGGGTCTGGGATAAATTCCCTAATTGAGAGATCATAGGTCATTTTTAATTATCGTACTGTAGCAACTCAACGTGCTATTCACAACGGTCCCAAATCAATTCCCTAAGCAAAATATCCAAGGTTATTTTTAACGTCGTACTATAGCAACTCAACGGGCTATTTACTACAGTTCAGGATCAATCCCCTAAGGAAAGTATCCGAGAAAATCGAGTAATTTTTAATTAACGTTCTCAAGCAACACAACTACCTAATAACTAGGGTCGGAGTTAAATCCAATAAGTAAAATATACGTTTTCAATATCGTGTAATTTTCAATCACGGTCAAATAATAACAACACCTTAGATGGTACCCCACCCTCTAATAGATTGTGACGTCACACCGATTGGATCTTTTTGCAATTCCAATTTCGTCGCATTTCACAATGACGAGGGCGCCACGGCGTTGTCCGTCGTGTTGTGTTGCGAAGCAAACCAAATGGGTATGGGTAGCAAACACCGGTGGTTGGCAAACATTCGCAATTACACCTAACCCCACAAAGGACAGCACGGGCAACGCCGTGCTAGCCACGCAGTGGCTTATATATATATATATATATATATATATATATATATATAGTCATTTCAACATCCTTCATCAGTTAAAAAGAATTTACTTTGATATGGCTTAAATTTCTTATGAGGGTCAAGTTGACCCCCAATGGCGGTTTTAGGTAAGTCTAAAATCCGACTGTTCCAGTGTTAACTGTCAGATAAAATTTTTCATTCAGTTTCGTGGAACTTTAGTATTAAAGAGGTGGGGTCTATATGATTGACAGAACAATTAGTTATTACAGAGTAAAGACACGATCAAAAAATGAACAGTAAAACTACTAATTCATATGAAAGATTTGGCAGCAGCAAATTCATGGTTTCAATACAGAATCTATTCTGAGATCAATGGGTTCCTGAAAAAAGAAATTTTGAAGAATATGGACTTTTGAATAAGTATTGCGTAAAAAAACAATTGCAGATGTTACAAAAACAACAGCCTTTGTTTCATCAGATGATGATCTTGAACATGATCGAAAGAGAATTCGATTACTATGGCCATCAATCCCTTTTCGACAAAAAGAGGCAGGCCATATGCCAGAGCTTGCTGTCATCAAGAAATCGGCATACTTCAGAAATATTGGATGTGCAAAACTAAATTTCGTTGCACAACTTGTCAAATGTTTTTATGTATAACTGCTGACAGAAATTGCATTAAAGCTTTACATGAAAACTGATGCAAATTATTAGTAATTAACTCTTACTGTTTATAGCTTGTTTTTAATTGCTATCCCGTGGAATGTTGTTTTGGTGGGCAGATGAAGACACTTTTGTACAACAGCTTATTTAACCTAAATGTTATTTCATTAATAATCAGTTTTGTAGATGTATTGGCCTCTACGTACAAATTTCCTGTAACTACAGAGAGACAATTGTCATTTCATTGCCATTAGATGGCGCGATTCATTTGCCTACTTTACACAGATTACTTAAAAAGATGCACTTTTCAATTAGTGTCCTGTTGGCAAGTAGCATTGGTGATCGTGGTCAACAACAACTTGGGTCTTTTTTCAAGAAACAGTAAAAAATTAATTGGAAGCATGCGAAAAAAGCACTTGAGAGACATGAAAATCACAGTACCACCGATTTGCTGTTGAACAAGAAAAAGGATTTTCTTCTGTGATGTCAGGAAGAATATAAAATGTGATGTAAGCAATCAGTACAAAAAATTCAAAAATAGCTCCCTACAAAATTATAAAAACTCACTGCCATAGCGGAAATATTTACTATGCTTTACGTCAAGAAATCGCTTTGAGATGTGATTACGAAAATGGGTCTATCGGTCTCACCGAGCCTATTAACAATAGAAGCGCCATTGGGGTCATTTTGACCCCTTTTCCGAATTTCATTATCTTTATTTGACCATACAGTTGAACTTCGAAGCTCATATTTTTTACTTTTCATAAAATGTTTCCAAGTGTACTGTGATAATTTTCATATTTCTATGTTAATTATTAAATTAAATAATCGAAGAAATACCCAGAACAGTCAACAGGGGTCATTTTGACCCTCATAAGAAAAATGACCGATTTTCAAGTGAATGTTTGTTTTTGAGTTCCGATGCCTCATTTCTGTTTTCTGAGCATGTGGAAACTTGCAACTCTTATTGCGATGACAATTGCCACAGTACAGCTACTATCGAGGAAGAAACTCGACACCACTTTCCACAGCTGTGTTCTCGGAGTTCTTGATTCCGATTAGTGTGTAAGCATTTATCCGTATAAACAATATCGAGAGGATTGAGTCGAAAGAAGACCCTTGCCCGTTACATTCAGATAGCATTGTTTCTAAGACCTATATATAGAGAGAGATCTGTGTGTATGAAACGAATGTCACAATTCTTAGCACCATGAATCTTGCAAACAGCGCAAAGAAGCCGAACACTGTCACTTACTACAATCATAATGATTGTGTAGTAGATGTAGTAGATCAGATGATAAGGAAATTTACTACCAGATGTAAAACTCGCTGGTGGCCTCTTTCTGTTTTTTATAATGTCATTGCCATTGCTGCACTGAATGCTTGTGGAGTAGATGTGTCCACCCCTAACTGCAATCCATTGGCGACATCGGCTATCCATGGTGCCATTTAAGTTGTCGGACACTGAAATGGAAAGCGAAGGCCAGACACGGAGCAACCCTTGTTCAAGCACATATAACGACCTTGGAGGAGGACTTAAAGCAGCAACATGTCTGCCTAGGTAGTTCCAAAAATACTCTATTGGATTAAGGTCAAGAGATTGAGCTGGCAATTCCATTCGCTCCAAACCGTGACCCTCAAGATTGTCCTCAAGAAGCACAGCTCTGTGAGGGCTAGCATTATCTTGCATAAGAATGAAACCATTACCAATAGCAGCGGCATATGGGTGGGCATATTGAGACAAGGATCTCATCTCGATATCTCACACCAGTCAGATTTCCTCCATGGAACACATGCAAGTCAGTGCGACCACCGAGAGAGATCCCTGCCCAAACCATGATTCCACCACCTCTGTAACTGTGTCTTACAACAATGTTGGATGGGTTGTACCTGGTGTGTTGCTCCCTCCAGATCAGCAGAAGCCCTGGATCGCTCTCCAGTGTGAAGTGTACAGAAACCCATTGCTGTCTGGTCCAGGAAACTTGTTCTCTTGCGCAACATAAACGGGTACTTCTATGACGTCGGTTCAGGGGGGGGGGGACACAAAAGGTTGTCTTGCATAGAGATCTGCATTGTAAAGGAGTCTTCGCGACAAAATGACCTGCAACGAGCTGAGTCACAGTAGTACTTCTCCTAGAAAGAGCTAGAAAATGGTCTCCCGAAGGTGTTGAAACTCGTGGTTGGCCTGGAACAAGTTTTCTAGACACAGAATCTTCGGATTGAAACTGATCCCACTGTCGTTGGACCACACTACGAGACACATTGAGACGTCTAGCAGCATCAGCTTGTGACAACCGCATTTCCATCCGACCGACCGATACCTTAACGAATCAGGTAAACGATTTCTCCTGGTTATTGCTAGACACTCCTGGATATTGTCAACGAAATTGCCAACAACAAATGAAGATCAACAAAACTTACACACAAAGTTACGAAAGTTTGATTTTTGCATATTTTTATAAAGCGTCCATTTCTTTAAAATTAAAATGTTGACTATCATTTTTTTTGCCATAAGTATTCTTAAAGCTTGTTACTATCATTCATATAAACTATGAATTTTATTGCTACTGCAGTGTTTTTAATGGGGAGCTTCGAAAAACATCCTGTATCTTAACTTTTGGAGGGAAGTGTAGATGACTAATTAAAACAACTACAAATTCAAAAGCCACATTAATTAAGAACTGACTGTTTAATAATTTTTTTGGAATTAAATGTTTCAAATTATATTCATTTTTATTTTATACAGAACCTAACTGACTGAACCTTTAAAAATGTTTTTTTTTTTTACAATAAAATCTAAGTTTGCACTTGTGTTTTATTTGTTATATTATTTTTTAAATCTACACTACTCGGACTTAAATGAAAAAAAAAAAAAAAACCGTGCTATTTGCATAAAAATCCCACAATCAGCCTATAAATAACATTTTTTTAAATCTTTTTATATTTTTCAGTATATTGAAAAAGTTGGAAGTGGCACCCATAACTTTTTTCCCCCAGGTAGTGGCACTCTTCGCAAAAAGGTTGGCTACCCCTGATGTAATGTATAATATTGTGTAATATTATACATTTAGTATAATGTAATGTATAAGATAATACATAGCATTATGTATTGTAATTTTTTTATTTTCATTCTAAAAGAATAATATTTTAAGTAATAAAAAAAATTAGCTCTAAAAATTAAAAAAAAAAAAATTGTATTGTCATTTTAACATCCATTATCCATTACAAAATTTATTTAAATACGGTTTACATTTCTTATGAGGGTCAATTTGACCCCCAATGGCTGTTTTAGGTAAGTCTTAAATCCGGCTGTTCTAGTGTTAACAACGATAGCCATTTCAGATCTCTTCGGTAAAGAGCCCGTTCTGGAGATGAAGCCCTTAGAAGGCATTTACCAACGAAAATTTAGGATAATAGGTCTATGTATACATCGCCTTCTATTCAAAAGGAAAATATTATATTATGTGGTAAGTCAGTACAAGAAACTGTAATCAGGAGAATCAAAAAATAAGGGACCAGGATATTTCTCAGTTTTGACGGATGATAGACAAGACATATCATGAGATCAAAAATTGTCTTTGTGTGTACGAGAACATCAATGTCCAATGAGACATTCACAAAACAAACTTGTTTACTCGAAGCAAAACCACAGCTGTAGAAAGTTCCAAAAGAATTCACAACGGCAGGTGTGGAACCACATGTTGCCTCCCGGTAGGGTTTAAATAAAAGCAATTCGCATTATTTTCTTAGCTTGATTGTGATAAATTTTCCGTTGAACTGAGTTTGCTTGACTTAATACCCAAAAGAATGAATTGGAAGTATCGCATCATTCCTTTATTAGCTTCGTTCGTCATCGAAATTGCCTGTGTTTGTGTAAGTTTTCTTTTCATTAATTAGGTATTTAAAACAGCATTGTATTAGGCTATTTAGGATTCATATTTATAATATTTTGTCCCCTGACCCGTTTAATATTTAAAAACTTTATGAAGCCTTTTAGGCAGGCCAGGTCAACCAAATCCATCTAGTGGGTTGCATGTAAAATAAATGGTGTTTTAAATAAGGAAAGCAAAATTAATAAACTTTGTTTTATTTTATCATCTTATATAATTGATCAATGTGTGCCATGCTTTCTTTCCTTAGCGACTTTTAGCTTAAATAGTATTTGTCAATGTTTGTTCTATATAAAGGCAAAGTAAAAAATAATTCTAACAAATTAAAACTATAAAATAAAAATTTATTTTAGAAAAACGAACATTCCCCACAGTTTCAATTGTTTTCAAGAGCTACAATTTTACCAAAGCTCACGAAATAGTGTTGTAATAATTGTACAGCCGTAGGGGAAAGTTGCAAACCACCCCTTCATTCCAGCAATTTTAACATCAGAGAAAATTCAAAGATTACGCTTCACAGTAGAACCTATAGAACCTTGACAGAATAAATTTGCATACGAGGGCGTCGTCATATTAAATTAAGCACCAACTTTAAAATTTTCCATTATAACTCCTTTTTTGACTCACAATTTCAAATCTTTATAAAATTTAACTTCAGATACCAAATTTCATGTCATTATGTCTTACAGTTTCGAAGTTATGAGTGCAAAAATATTGGAGCTCCTTGTGTTAAATCAGTTTCTTAGATTTTATGCATATCTTTCTAAATAATATAGCCATTGCGCTGATATTTTTTACCATGGTAATGTTAAACAACCCAAAATAATTTATATAAAAAAAAGGTTTTATTATGCAATAATAATTATTCAATGTTTGAAAGTTTTTTATTACAAACTTGTTACATTTTACTAGGTTTAAATTCAAAGGGACTTCTAGTATGGCCATGCGATATTTCACCTCCTTCCGACTGTTCATTAGTTTCAGTGCTACATTAAATTTACCTTATTATTATTACCAAATTTTTAATTTGGGTTGCAATAACTCTTTTTAATCTTAATCTACAAATAGCGATTTTTTATGTCAAGATGATCCCTGAAATTGATACTAAGTATAGGATTGAGTATCTCAGGATGTAATAGCAGTAGAGTCATGAAATTTCATATTTTAACTTATTTAACGATGTAGAATCTGATTATGGTATGGAAACAGGTTCTTTATACTAGAAATCTCTTTCCTTTTGACAAATTTGATATAAAGACGTTCCATTATGTATTTTTTAAAATTAGAATTGTAGTGGACCGTATTCCTATTGTGAAAATGATACCTTTAAATTTGCTGTGGTATGAATAGTGCTTGAAATAAAGGAAGGGGTTCGTTTTTTTTCTCGATTAATAATGTTTAAAAATATAATTTTTATTCATAACTCATAAGTTAATTTCATGATTGACCAAGGCAGAAGCAAAATGAAAGGAAGTTTAAAAAAACCTTTTAAGAGTTGAGCAACTTATTTCGAGTTAAGAATACCTTAAAATTTATAATCGTACATGCTTTTCAAGTAATTAGAATACACGTAAGTAAAATTGTATGTTAATATTCGACAGTTTTTTGTTGTGTGTGTCTTATTTCTTCTAATATCGAAATCTATGGAGTATGTGAAATGAGTAGGAGAAAGTTTAACAAAACCGGGTAGGAAGATAAAACCGGGAACAATTTTGGCTATATTATCACTGCTATCTGTCAGATAACGCATGAAACTAGTTGCAAACAGCACCCATGTTATTTGGAGTTGAATGAAAGGCAGTGTATATCACGTGTTTGTCGTTGCCGATGTTTTGATAAGTTTGAGTAGAAAAGGTTCGAATTTTAATCCACCGATTTTACTCTATAGTTCCTAATTGCTTGAAGGTTTATTTTAGGTAAGCACAACTTCTGATAACACCTTTTTCAGCTATTATTTTAAATTATTAAATCACATTTATCATCCTGTTTTAAATATACTAAGCCTTCTTTTCTGTTCAATGGCGAAGTCGGATAATGCATTTCCAGATCCACCTCTTTGCACACTCTAATACAACTGAAAACCAATGGAAATTGGGGATAATCTTTTGCCTGAACAACCTCAAGTTGAATCATTAATCACTGACAATCTTTTGCCTAAACAACTTCAAATTGAAGTGTCTTCAGAAATTGAGATTTCTTTGCAACCCAATGATCGTAAAAAGGCTGAGATACTAAACGTCGATGATCAGCAGCCTTCAACTTCTGCACAAAATCTAGGACAGGCTATCGTGTCTTCTTTCTCAATATCCCCAAGAGAATCCCTCCCCCAGTGCAAAAAAGGTCCTATGATTGTGAAGAAGCCTTACAAGCGGCGAGGGAAGACAGTAATTCTCACTTCCTCACCTTATATCTTAGAATTGGAGCTTGGAGAACAAGAAAAAGCCAGAAAAGAAAAACTTAAAGCAGAAACTGTTTAAGGTCCCTAAGGGCAAAAAACTGTCAAAACACGGAAGAAAAAGAAGTTAAGCATTAAAACAGATTTCTCGGCTTCAGATGAAGACGCCGTGGAATGTGAAGAAGCCTGTATCTTTTGTTATGAATTGTACGCCTGGTCAAATCTCGGGAAGTGGTACAGTGGGTACAATGTCTCAACTGTAAAGGATGTGCGCATGAAGCCTGTAACAACGCAAAGGAGCATGATCAAATTTTTATTTGTGATTTTTGTTTTTAAAACTTCTTACAAATCTGATCAATTGCCTTAATTTACTATATGTTCTAAACACATTAAATTCACAATTACTTATGTTCCGTGATTTTTAAACCCACGAATGTTCCTCAGTGTAGGAAGGTCATTGTACTTAATTTTTGTTATAAATAAATATTTCAGCAGTAAAACAACAATGTTTTTTAATTATTTAAATATATATCCGTCTTCATCCGACCTAGTCGGCTAAAACCAGGTACTTGCATGCTTCCAAAAAATAATTTATTTACCCTACAAAATATAGTTAATCTACACTGCTGGCCACCGTAAATGCAACACCCTGAAGGAACCATGCAAATAATATAAAATTTACAACATGCATTAGCGGAGGTGAGATATGCAAATGATTAGAATTTCAGCGCAGATGCACATCACGCGCGCCTGTGGCGCCACTTCAAAGCGCTATTTAAGGCTTGGGTATTTCGACGGTTTCAAGTACGGCAATTGTGTTTTCCTTGTGGTTTTTTCAAAAAAACGATCAATTATGCCTCGTAGAAAACAGCGATCATCTTTTGATCAAGTATCCGAGTTCGACAGAGGAAGGATAGTGGCCTTCCGAGATTGTGGATTATCTTTCAGGGAAATCGGTAGTCGTGTTGGACGAAACCAAACAACTGTAATGCGGATATGTGATCGTTTAATGCAGGAGTGTACGACGGAACGACGTGTTCGATCGCATCCACCTCAGCGCACCACTTCACGTGATGACAGGCATATTGTGCGTATGGCAGTGACGGATCGCTCAGCCACATCACGAACCATAGCACAGCACATTCAGTCTGTAACGCATCATCCAGTGTCTGCGCATACCATTCGACGCCGTTTACAGCAGAGTGGTCTGTCCGCAAGACGTCCAAGGCTTCGTCTACCTTTGACGCAGAACCACAGACGTCTCCGCCACCAATGGTGCGATGAAAGGATGTGGACGGCAGAATGGAATGAAATTGTCTTTACTGACGAGTCACGCTTCTGTCTGCAACACCACGATGGTCAGATTCAAGTCTGGAGACACCGTGGAGAGAGGATGCTGAACAGCTGCTTTATGCACCGCCACACTGGTCCTGCAGAGGTTTTAAGGTATGGGGCGGTATTGGATATCACTCTCGCACTCCTCTAGTACGCATTGCCGGTACTTTAAACAGCCAGCGCTACATCTCCGAGGTGTTGGAGCCAGTTGTCCTTCCTTACCTTCAGGGCTTGCCCACAGCCATATTTCAACAGGATATTTCAACAGGACCACACGTGGCACGCATTGTCCAAGGGTTCTTCGTCAATCGCCAGATTGAATTGCTTCCCATGCCAGCTCGCTCTCCGGATCTTTCGCCGATAGAAAACATGTGGTCCATGGTTGCTCAACGATTGACCCATATTACATCCCCAGCTGCCACACCAGATCAACTTTGGCAACGTGTGGAAGCTGCTTGGTCTGCTGTACCCCAAGAACACATCCAAAGTCTCTTTGAATCAATGCCGAGGCGTGTGGCAACGGTGATATCCAACAATGGCGGCTACTCTGGCTACTGATTTTGGCAGGAACCACACTTCACAGAAGTCTATAAATTTAATAATTTTATACTTGGTCAACATGTTATCTACAAAATAAATTTTGTTGTGATATCTCTTGTCTTTCTTGGTGTTGCAATTTGGGTGGCCAGCAGTGTATATTGAAAAATATTTATTTTGGAACTAAAGAATTCACTTATCAGTCAAATAGAAATTTAAGGAATTTTATTAACTTAGGCTTGGGAAAAAAACACATTTTGTGTTCCGGTTTTGTCCGACTTTCCCCTATAAAAATCTAAAAAGATTTATTATACCTATTTTACACGCTCCGTATTTTTTAAATTTGGAGTTAAACGTGTATGTAAAAATGCATAGCTTGATGATATATTTTTAAGAAACAAATTTAGCAACTCTCAATAAAAAGTGGCATTTAAAAATTTTGCAGGGCAAGAAGTCTAAGGATAGCCGACTACATGAAAAACGAAGAACTTATAAAGGTAAGTATCTTGACTTTATTTCATATGGTATATATATATACACTAGCGTGCAAAACTTAAATAACTAAGTCACTTTTCAGCACACGGCCAAAAAATTGTAGAAAAGGGGTTTTGCGACCGGTACAATGAAACCAATTCAGTAGAAAGGTGATGCATATGCACATATTAGGAGCATAACGTCAGAGTTGACGCGAGGGCACTAAAACACGTGGAGTCGGCACGCGCAATGCATTGCAACTTAATAAGGAGAGCAGGCGCATTTCCAGACATTAGCTGCTAGTTAAAATGAGATCGTACGTGCAATATGGCTACCATAAACCATCAGGACGCCTATAGACGTGGTAGAATGATCGGCCAGCTTGAGGAGGGGTGTAGTACGAAGAGTGTTGCCCAAGAGTTTGAATTGTCAAAAGTGCTGTCGCACGAGCTTGTAAAGTCTTCCAAAGGACAGCTGTAAAAAAGGCTGGTGGTGGTCGGTCAAGGAAAACAACGGCCAGTAATGTACGATATAGTGTAGTGCAGACATCGAAACCAGACAGCGTACAACAGTGCTGAACAGCTGCGTACGGCAACCGGACGACAAGCGTCCCTGTGTCTTAACGCCTTTACAAAGGTGGCCTATTCGCCCGCCGTCCTGAACGCTGCATACCATTGACGGCTGCCGTTTACAGTGGTGTAACGAACACAATGACTGGACATCTCATCGATGGAGTCATGTTTTCTTTATTGATGAGAGTCGTTTCAGTCTGACAAACTATTCTCGGCACCAGTTATTACGGAGAGAGGTAGGGACTAGAGATGCGACATCGATAGCAAAACATCGATGTCGATAATACATCGACCCCAAAACATCGATATTTTAAAATTCAGTGTATTTAAACTTTTTCCCCCATTTCTTAAAATTGGTTTAGCAATTATTAATGCGACATCGACAGCAAAATATCGATGTTTTGAAACTTTGATGTTCAAAATTAAAACATCGATCTTGATAGTACATCGTCCCAAAACCATCGATGTTTTTGAAATTCAATGTATTTAAATTTTTTCCCATTTCTTAAAACTGGTTTAGCAACTATTGATGCGACATCGACAGCAAAATATCGATGTTCAAAATTAAAACATTGATGTTGATAATACATCACCCACAAACCATCGATGTTTTTAAAATTCAGGGTATATAAACTTGTTTCCCCATTTCTTAAAACTGGTTGAGCAACTAATGATGCGACATCGGCTCCAATACATCGATGTTTTTCTCTAAAACACCAATCTTTAGAAAACATCGATATCGATGTTTTATTCTACTTTTATTATCCTACTTTTCAGATCCTATATCCTTGGTCACTTTGGTCTAAAAGTATGTTCAGTTTGCTAATTATAAAAGTTATGCTACTTGGATATCTTTTTAATTTTTATAACGATACTTTTTTCATTAAAAAAAAAAAACATCGACAAAGTAAAAACTTCGACAAGTATAAACATCGATGTTACAAAAACATCGACCCCAATACATCGATGTTTTTTTAAAAAGCATCGATGTTTTGAAAACATCGACATCGATGTCGCATCCCTAGTAGGGACACGACTTCATCCAGTAACATCAGGTAAAGAGACTGTTGGGGTCGTCCTTGCGTGCTTCCGAGGGGAGGCATTATGATGAACGGAGCCCCACGTTTTTCAAATAGGTTCAGTTACCTTAGATCGTTACTGTGATGAAGTTATCCTCCCCCTCTTCCGCGGTGACATTGGTCAAGACTTTGTTTTTATGGACACCGAACAGTCACGCAGATCCCATGCGCTTCAGGAGCTTCTAGAAAGTAAAGATATACGTATAATAGATTAGCCTGCGTTGTCCCCTGATTTAAATCCCATTGAACATGTGTGGATGCCTTGGGAAGACGCCTGGCGGCACGATCGCATCATCCGGAGAACATTAAACAACTGACACAAATGCTCATTGAGGGACGGGCACTAGGGTGGGCCGAAAAAATTCAAAACTTTTTATCAAGTCGTAATACCGTGGAAAAGTTGCGAATTCGGGAGACTAAAAAGTGGTAAAAAAAGAAATTAAATCGGTTCATACGGAAAATTTCACATTTTTACGTTAATTTTTTAACTTTTTTTAAATTAGCCTCTTTGCGAATGTAATAGCTCAAATTCTTATGTATTAGAACAACAGAAAATAATATTTAAATCCATCAACATCTTCCGGTCACGCATTGCCTTCAAAGTTAATGAAATTTTGAATAAATTTACAGATCACAGTTCAAGAGAAAAAATACTAGCTTCTTACAAGGTTTCTTTTGTTTTATTTATTGAATACAAGTGTTTAAATGTTTAAAAACAAATTATTTTAAACCATTAGTACTATTCAAAAACGGATTTTTTTTTATTGAAAAAACTATGTTTTTGTGTGAAGAGCTGCTAGTCCATGACCAGACAAATAATAAATAATAGAAGTGACATTATCTACAGAACTTCCAGAAGTTGGAGTAACATGGCCGATGTTGACTGAACCAGATTGTTGAATTTGCGCGTGTAATGCCCTTCCCTTTATTCTCGACAGAACCTTTTCGAATGAGCTAGATCTACCACTAACATTCCTCCCATCCAAATAGAGGCCTTGTAGTGGAAATTCGTTAGATTTACTACACAATTCAGCCCAAACATTTTTATTTTCTCTTCTTGTTTTTTTTGTTTTGTTTATAACATGGAAGGCGTCAGAATCGGTAATTAATCCAACGTCGTGCTAAACCAGGGGTGGCCAACCTGTGGCGCATGTGCCAAACGTGGCGAATTGCATCCTTGCGACTCCTTATTATTTTGAATAGGCGCCCTAGCTGCACATGTCTTCATATTTTCAACACCTGAGTGCTCTCAGTTGAGTTTGCAATTGATATTCTGTGTGATACGATGTACTTTATGATCTGTTAGTTATTTTTCAACATTTATGTTGTTGTTTTTTTACATTCCTGTTATCCATCACAGTGCAAAAGAAACGCAGATAGGATAGTAAGTGCGAATTTAACGTACAGTAGGAAAATGAGTTTATTTATATCAAATCCATCAAGAAAACCGTTTGCATTTTTGTGAAAGTACTCTTTCACATAATAGAAGATATATGCGATAATAGAAGCTATAATAAACCCTATAAAACACAACATCAGACTAGCATAGAAGGGGAAATGAAGCTCGTCATTTGGTCTGAGGCACGAAAAGAATATGGGAGTACGAAAAAGGAAGAAATCAGAAGACAAAATATTTTTGCTAAAGTTGTTAAGACTTGGCGATGACAAAACCGTCCTATAAAATTGCTTTAGAATTGGCGAAAAAATGAAACCCTTTTCTGACGAAAAATATATTTTTAAGTATTGTCTCCAAATATTTGATGATAAAGGTATTGAAAGGAAAGCAGACTAAATTCCTATATCAAGGCAGACCTTTAAAAGACGTAACAAGGACCTCTCTCAGGATGTATCTTAGCAACTGGAAGACTTTATCCATTCTTGTACTTCCTTTTCTCTAGCTTTGGATGAATCAACGGATCTATGTGATTTAGCCCAGTTAAGCATTTTTATAAAATAAATTGAAATTAATTTTAATTTCTTTAAAGTACTTGCCAGTCTGGAGTCATTCCATAGTAAAGCAAGAGGATCAGAAATACTTGAAAAAGTAAAATCATGCCTAGAAAATCTAAAATTTTACTATTGTAGCGCCCATGTTTATGCTAATGACAGTGTCTCCCTCTGACGGTTAGCAATATGAAATAGGCAGTCGAGAGCCAAGTTTCCCATGCGCGGACGCATGGTCTTCTGTATCCCTAACTCTTTACTAAATTTAATATGTGTGTTGTGTGTAACTTAGATCTCATTAAAGATGTTACACTAAATTTTGGCTCACTAGCATTCCATTTTCTTACCCAAACAGAACCCAGTGGCTTTCCCCGGCCACAAACTGACGACCAACGTGTGTTAGAATGCGTTGTTGAGGTCAAAATTTTAACTTGGCTCCTGGCTGGGTAATTTTTTCAGATAATGCGCACTTAGGACAAAGGTGTCGCTTGAAGAATCCTACAACCGTTTTAGATTTTGCTAAGCACATAGAAACAGGTTAGTTTCTGTGCTGTACGGACCATCAGTCTCCGCTTATGGATAACAGGTATTTTCAGTTTACCTTTTGTTTCGCCAGGCCAAACTGGGAAACCATTCTGTAGTAATAATGCATTCCTTTGTGTTCAAGTAACATCCTGTTACCAAAAGGCTATATCTTGTGTAAATTACTTGTTTGAGTTTTGAAAATTTGTCTCAAAAATGATATATCGAACAATCTTTTAAGATTTTAATTATCTTTTAAGCTATGATATTTTTTTTAAATGAAACATTCTAATTTCGATTTGAAATTTAAATGTTCTTGCTTATCGGACTGGAAATTAGTCGGATCTTGAAAGTATCATTTTTTGGTTTAGTAGACAGGAAACAATTTTTTTCTTGTATATTGTTGATATAAGATATATTTTATGTGTGATCTTTTTTTAGTGCATTTCATAAAAGGAAAGAAATATATCATAGTGTTTTTGTAGTATTTTAAAATTCAAGAATGATTGGAGTAATAATTAGTATTATGAAGTACACATTTGTAATTTTATGTGGTATCTAGTTTTGAGTATCACGTGATCAAGGAGATGCTCAGGGACAATGTACATGTAAAGTAAGAGGGACTACTCATTCGTTCGAATTGCACTCCTGTGACCTTGTAATTGAAAGAGAAGGTGTGTATGGTTTTTCGGGTGCTCTGTTTATAATTGTGCATTTTGAAGGAGGATTTTTTTCTTGACGAACGTTATTTGCTTCGCGTAAGAGAGATTTTTGATTTTGTTGTGTGTGTGTGTGTGTGTGTGTGTGTGTGTTCACACATTTGGGGTGATTGGTATTTCAGAGCTCGGTTACATGAAAGATTTTGGGGGTTGTGTATATAATACCAATTGAATTCCTATTGTTTTAACAAATGTGCATTATATAAATTTAGGATTTTAGTTTGATTATATATGTTAACTGGTATACATTTACTGTCATTGTTACTCATTCTTGCATAAAATAATTCTTAATGTCACAATATTGCAAACGTATTAATAATAGTGTTATTGTTAACCTTATTATATTTCTTATCAAAGATTATTTCAGTGAAATATCGTCAATGTTCTGAGAATTTTGAATAAGTGTTTTTTTACAAATTTAAAACTTTTACACACATTTTAGATGTTCAATTGAAAGTATTTGGGCTTAATGATTCAATATTCCGTTAAAATTAGTGCATTTTATTTAAACTATTTTTAATGGTAAAAATATAAAGTGACTCTGAACAACAGAACTATAAGGAAAATGTCATTCCTCGGTAAAGCAAGAAAATGCGATCTGGTCGGTCTGGCATTAGAGATGGGGGAACATTCTGATGATAGAGATACAGTAATCAAATTAAGAACGATTATTACTTCGAGTCCGGCTTACGAAGAAGAATTTGTAAACAACTTACTCCAGCGTATTATCACTGAGAGACAGGAACTGGAAGCAAAGATCAAGGAAGAGAAAGAAGAAATTAAAAGAAAGGAAGATTTAGAATTCGAAGAGCGAAAGAGGAAGGATAGTTACGAATTCGAGCTACAGAAGTTGAGACTCCAGGAAGAAGCGGCTCGAACGTCAGCTTCCATAGAACAGAATGCAGTTCCACATTCAGCCAAACCCAAACTGGATTTGCAGACTCTTATTCAACGATTTGATCCTGCAACAAACGATGTCAGTTTGTACCTCGTCATCTTCGAAAGGCAAGCCCGGAGAGCTGAAATCCCTAAAGAATTCTGGGCAGCGCATTTAATTGGATTGTTGCCATACGATATTGCTCAAATTATTGCCAGGGAAGCGGAAGAAGTTTCCCAGGATTATGAACAAGTTAAGCAGCTTCTGCTCAAGCGCTATAAGTTAACTCCAGAAAAGTTTCGTCAATCATTCGTGAGACATGCAAAAAGTCCAGAAAGCACATGGACAGATTTCGCATATGAAACGAGGAACTATTTTCAGGGTTGGATTTCGGGTCTTGAAATCACCACTTTCGACGGACTCTCTGATCTGATGATTGCAGATCAAATAAAACGCCGTGTTCCTCAGGAGATTCGATAACATTTCATCGATGAGTGGACTCGGATAAAAACAGTAAAAGATCTAGTGAAGAAGCTGGACGACTATGAAACGGTTCGACCAAATAACAGAAAGGATTTTGCTCCCAAGACGCAAAATAAACTGTGGAATGGAACTCCAAATCCTCCAGCGCAGGGGGATAGCAAGGCCCAGCGTCGGGATTGGAGAGGGGTCTGCAACAACCGTGAAGTGCAGCAGGACAAACGAACATATCCAAGGACACAGCAGGACAACGGAAAGTCCAAAGCTAAAGTAACTTGTTTCTCATGTGGATTAGAAGGACACATGAAAGGAACCTGCCCAAATTGGGACAAGACTAAAGATGGTAGAGGTGCTAACAGAAATAAACAGTATCCTTTTAGTCAAGACAGAGCCCAAAGAACGTCTGAACTTCAAAACGAAGAAATCAGACCTCCCATAGCATGTTATGGATGTGGTTGCCCAGGAGTAATTAAATCAAGATGCAGCACTTGCAATCCAACCGTACCGAATGACTATTCGAAATCGCCAAATGTTAACCATCTGGAACTTTACAGTTGTTCCACATTGAGACACCCATTGAGCCTTATCCAGATCACAATTTGCAACCAACAGGCTGCCGTGTGTGCAGACACAGGTGCGACTTGTTCCGTGGCTGGAGAAAAGTTGTACAAACGTCTCCAGGAGTTTGGTCTGCATTTTGAGGACAGGAAGGTTGATTTAAAGCTTGCTGATGGCCGCGTGGAGAACAACAGATGTCCTCAGTACTGTGGTTGACATTGGCATCAATGGTAAGGTGATCCCAACAGAACTTCTTGTCCTAAAACAAGCCAAAGGAAACATAACTCTTTTGGGCGAGGACTTCCTCCAAGCAGCAGGGGTAGTTCTGGATCTTCAACAAAATGAATGGTTTTTCTCTGAAACCCCGCAAAAGAAAAACAGTTTTATTTCACCAACAACGGATGTGTCATTCCTGGCAACGCATGCTATATCCTTATTCGATTCATCCCTTCGAGAGGATGAAGGTACAGGACTCTCGGTAATGCAAAAACATCAAATAAATTCTCTCCTGAAGCAATATGAAACTTGTTTCCAACCAGGGGGAGAGCCTACCCCGTTTATAGAACACCGAATCACTACGCGTGATCATCTTTCTGTTACAGTGCCCCCCTATAGGATGAACCCTGTCAAAAAAGGAATCCTGAAAGTAGAAATAGACAAGCTTTTGGAAGACGGGATAATAGAGGAATGCGAATCTCCCTATGCATCTCCCGTGGTTCTTATTCCAAAACCAAATGGAAAAGTGCGACTTTGTGTTGACTATAGGAAATTGAATGCAGTTACTGTTCAAGATTCCTATCCCCTTCCTCGTATGGATGACCTCCTACACGAAGCAAAACCAACCTCCTATATGTCAACCATAGATCTTAGGTCAGGATATCACCAGGTCAAGGTCCATCCAGATGATGAAGACAAAACCGCATTTGTGTGCCCTTTCGGAACATACCGATTCAAACGGATGCCTTTTGGATTACGGAACGCGCCCGCAACGTTCCAGAGATTAATGGATCGTTTTCGCAATGGTCTTGACGGTATTCTGACACTCACGTACCTCGACGACATAATAATTTTGTCCGAATCGTTCGAGAAACACATCTCGGATCTTCAAGCAGTATTCGAAAGACTCTTGCTATTCAAGCTTCGAGCTAACAGAGTAAAGTGCCACTTTGCTTCAAATCGTGTGAAATATTTGGGTTTTTGGGTTACTCCAGACGGCATTGCGGTTGACCCAGAAAAAGTATCTGCTATCCAGCGAATACCTCCACCCAAATCAGTGAAAGAAGTGCAGTCCTTTCTACAAACGTGCTCTTGGTTCCGAAGATATATTCAAAACTTTGCTGATATTTCCAGACCCCTTAGCAATTTGACGAAAAAGAACCAACAGTGGGAATGGGGATTCGCCCAACAACAAGCATTTGAGAAATTGAAAAACTGTCTCATCACACCTCCTGTGTTAAAGCAGGCAGATGGAACTCGTCCGTATTGTATACGCACAGACGCAAGTAGCTACGCCATAGGAGCAGTACTCCTTCAGGGAGAGGGACCGGAGGAACACCCGCTCGAATACGCCAGTCGCTTGCTGTCGCAAGCTGAGCGAAATTACTCCACGACAGAAAGGGAAGCCCTCGCTGTTGTGTGGGCACTGAAAAAATTTCGAGGATATGTTGAGGGAACCGAAGTGACAGTGGCATCTGACCACCAACCCCTCAAGTGGTTACTCAGCCTCAAATCTCCAACTGGACGTCTTGCCAGATGGGCGCTCGAGATTCAGTCCTTCAACCTGAAAGTGCAGTACATCCCTGGAAAGGCAAATGTCATTGCTGACATGCTCTCCTGCCCTGTTTGTAAAGAAGATCAAAGTTCTTCATGTGAAATTTCCAACATCATTGTTGCGGACTTGCCCGCAAGAAGTTCCAAAGATATGAGAGATTCCCAAATGCAAGATGAAAGTTTGAGGAAAATTATTGAAAGTTTTGAATCCCCTCTGAAAACAGAGGAATACGCCAACTGGACTGAGCGTGGTTTCTTGATGAATCAAGGAGTTCTCTACCGATACGTACCAGACGCGGATTCTGAAGAGGCGCAATTAGTCATTCCGACATCAGAACGTTTAGCAATAATGAAGAAACACCATGATGACCCAATGGCTGGACACTATGGAGAAGAAGGGACTTTCCAACGTATCACCAAACGATATTATTGGACAGGAATGCGGAAATACATATCAGAATATGTAAAACATTGTCCTGATTGTATTCGTTACAAGGCTACCAATTTGAAACCAGCTGGACTGTTGAGAACCCCCGTCCATTCACAGCGCTTCGAAACAATCTCCATTGATCTTTTTGGACCATTGCACACACACACAGGCATGCAGTGGATTTTTATCGTTGAAGACTGTGCCACAAGGTGGGTTGAGTTATTTCCTCTTCCTCAAGCCACGGCACGTGCGTGTGCTACGAGCCTTATTGAAGAAGTTTTCATGAGACATGGGATCCCTAGACGAATAATCAGCGACAACGGAACTCAGTTTGTCAGCGCGGTGTTACAGCAGATTTGTTTCACCCTCAACATTCAACAAAATTTGATTCCCGTTTATTTTCCTCAATCAAATCCAGTGGAACGTAAAAACAGGGATCTCAAGCCACGTCTCGCTATTCTGGTTGGAGACGAACACGATAACTGGCCCTCAAAAATTTCCGTTATACGCTTTGCAATGAACACTGCAGTTTGTGAAACCACTGGACATACTCCTGCTTTCCTCACATATGGAAAAGAACTCCACACAGTTGACGATGTGGTACAAAATTTCACATCAGTCATCGAAAATGACAACTTTGTTGCTGAAATTACCCCTTACCTAAGAAAATTCGCAACCCTTTCTCGAGACATCAGAGAACGAATCGAAGGTAAACAAGATCAACGAAAAAGACAGTACGACAAAAACCGTCGTCAAGTGTACTTTTCCCAAGGAGACAAGGTTTGGATAAATCTACATCCTCTAAGTAATGCCCGACATAAGAAGACAGCAAAATTTATGCCCAAACGAGACGGATCATACATAATACTCACTCAGAAGTCCCCCACTTCTTATGTCATAGCCAGTATTGATAAACCATGTGAGCCACTTGCGACTTACCATGTCTCTGCTCTCACACCCTTCAGAGACATTGACACTACTCCAGTAGCCCCTCTTCGTAAGAGAGGTCGACCACCCAATGTACCTGGGAACTCGAACTCAGATAAAGAACTTTCAAGTCCTTCAGGAACTGCTTCCCGGACTGGTCGCTTTCCACGGAAAGCCAAAAGAATTTGAACTTGACCATAACCACTGCAGAACTTTCCGATCCTGGTCTCCTCACCGGGACGTCGTCGGGACCAGAGGGGGAGTCTGTAGCGCCCATGTTTATGCTAATGACAGTGTCTCCCTCTGACGGTTAGCAATATGAAATAGGCAGTCGAGAGCCAAGTTTCCCATGCGCGGACGCATGGTCTTCTGTATCCCTAACTCTTTACTAAATTTAATATGTGTGTTGTGTGTAACTTAGATCTCATTAAAGATGTTACACTAAATTTTGGCTCACTAGCATTCCATTTTCTTACCCAAACAGAACCCAGTGGCTTTCCCCGGCCACACTATTGTAAACTCTGTTTGTACTGACGGAGCGTCGTCGATGACAGGTAAAGTCAATGGCACAAAAAATTTGCTTGAAACATTTTTTATCGTCCTGTACTAAAATATCACTAAATTATACACCTAGAGGCAATGCGTGAAAAAACTTTTAAAATGCAGCATGTTATGTTACTGATCATGAAATTGGTGAATAAAATTAGAGCAAGAGCATTAAACAGACGAGAATTCAGAGAATATTGTTAATTGTTAGATTTGGAATATATGATGAACTTGGTCCTTCATTTGGAGGTGCGCTGGCTTTCTAGAGTACAGGTTCCGAGTATTGGAAATTTGAAAAATGCAGACTGTAAATTTTTAAACAGGAAAATGAACTACCTGATGAAAGAAGTGACAGTAACTGGCTATATGATTTGGCATTTTTAGTTGATGTTACAAGCCATCTCAATTATCTAAATTCGAAACAACAAGGCTAGAATAAATTATTTTCGAGCTCAGTAAATAGCGTTAATTCATTTAAAGTGAAATTAAAATAGTTCACATCTCTGTTAGAAAATCAAGATTGGTTTCAATTTCCATACTTGAAAGAGCAAAGTGAATGTGCTGCGCATATAATAGAGATTCAAACAAATAAATTGAAAAAAAAAAAAAAGTTATTGCAAGGATTATTTGAAAGTTGTTTTCATGATTTGAATAAAGAAGAAAACTGCACGTTCGCATCTATAAGCCCATTTCTACTTAGTGAACAAAACGTAATGAAGATGTCTAGTAACATACAAATGCACTTATTGATTTAACAACAAATTCATTACTGAAAATAAAATATGAGGAGTTTTTTTAGATCAAAATGCTTTGGGGATGATTAATTTCTGGCGTTCCTTACTCTGTGAACATTTCCCAGAACTAAGAAAATTTGCAAATAGTTATATATGTTGTTTTTGAACGACCTACAGATGTATGTGGACAACCATTTCCCATCCATGAAATTTTTTAAAAGCAAAACGAGGTCGCGAATGTTAGATTCATATTTGAAGAATTATTTTCTGTTCTCAGTAACAAATTTAACACCAAATATTGAAAAACTAGCAAAATCTAAACACGCTCATAAGTCTCATTAATGGCAAGTAATGCTTATGTGCTTTAATATATATATTGTTTTACATACAATAAATAAATCATTTAAAATTGTCAATGATGTTTTTGTGAATGTACTTTTATTAAAAAGGTTATTGAGAATATTCAGAGGAATATAAACGTAAGAAGGTAAAAAAGTACTTGAATTGTATGCCGCATGTGAACTCGTATGTAAAAAAAAAGGACGCATGGTATGTAAAAGGTTGTCCACCCCTGTGCTAAACACTTGATGAGATTGCAACGGTAGCGCGATCAGAAACTCCATAACGATCGCTGGGTAATGCAGTAGAATTTAGCTGAATTCTTCTCTGATATGCATCTTTCTGGCATCTCTCTTCTGAAATATGTTAATTATTAGAGGAAAATTTTTTTGGCATTTTAAAATCTGGGTTGGTATCGCTGTCTTTACTAGAAGTAAGTTGTTAGTTGTATTTTTTCTACTTGAATTGTAATCTACCTTAATTTGTAATTTTTTTTCAAAATTTCATTAGCTTTGAAGGCAATGCGCGACCGGAAGATATTGGATTTAAATAATAAATTTTTCGAAATTTCGGCAAACTTTAGAGCACATGCGCGACCGGAAGATATAAACCGATTTACTTTCTTTTTTTTAACCCCTTTTTTAGTCTCCCGAATCCGCAACTTTTCCGCGGTAATATGAGTTTAAAAAAAATTGAGTTTTTTCGGTCTACCCTAATGGGCACTGTTGGACTGCAAGAACTGTTGGATAATATGGTGATGAGTATGGACATATATATATATATATAATATATATACTAGAACTTCAAAAAAAATTACAAAAAAGTGGTAAAAAATGTAAAAATGTTGAAGGATCAGGGCGCAATCAAGGAGGAGCCTGACCCAGACAACATAAAATGGCGTTTTCTACATATGAGCAGCATTAGGCTGCTCACATACTTATCCAAAAACCATTAAAAAGCAAAAACAAAAACACTAAAAATAGAGTAGGAACAAAACAAAATCAAACCCGCACCAGTAGCCAGGAGATCAACAACACCAAGCCTGAAAATCACAACCAAATGCCACCAATTACACTGCTCAACTAAATGCTAACACCAAACTTTCGTAGCAACAAATCCATAAAAACAATAATAAAAAGTAGAAAAATAAAATCCCCAGCCCCTATTCAAAAAGATATTCAGGAACAGTAAAATAAAATTGAAAAGCAACTCACATGCCTCTGAGGAAATTACGAAAAATAATTATTAATTGGTTGTGTAGCTGTTGATATTAATAAATCTTTCAAGAATAGTATTAATGAATGAAAAAGGGTATTTATTATTAAGAAGTGGTGTTTTTTATATATTTACATTGTAATAGAAAGAGTTGAAATCATAGTTACTGATTTTTCTGAAATGTAGTTATATAGTTGTTGGATAGATAGACTTCCAAATATTAGAAAAGTTGCTACTATTAAAAACAGTTAAATCATCAATAAATCTAAAGGCAGAATTTACCTAAAGGCTAAAGTTTTTTCAAAATAATGAAAAAATAAATTAGAAAGAATGGAAGAAAAATTAGAACCTTGGGGTATACCCTAAACTTGAGTGTATATATGCTCAACATTAAAAATAAAATTATTAAAAATACAATAATTAACCAAAAACTCCCATTCCTCAATATCCAGATCAATTAAGTTTTTAAAACCATGATAATAATAGTTTAAAACATCTCTCAATTTGCCCAGTGGTATGCTGGTAAATAGGTCTTTAAAATCATAGGTCTGAATATCGTTAATAATATAATATCCAAAAAATTCAAAATTATTATTATCACAGGTAAATCCAGGTAAAGCCTTCATCAATAATGGCAGCAAAGATAATTTTAAAATATTTAAATAGTATAAAGCAGGGTTTTAATCATATAAGAATTAGTACCACAGGTAATATAACGGAATTTAATAGGATTTTTATGAAATTTAGGAATAACGGTAATGTAAGGTAAAATAATGTGATGATTAGAAATTTTAACTCTTTTATTTGAAGAAATGATTTTTTTAATGATGCTATTATAAGAAGATTTACAGAACTTTTAAGTATCTGAACTCTTAAGCTCGGTTTAAATATAGTTTTTTACAAATAAAAGCATAGTTACCTAATGCTTTTTCAACTGGTGCAATAATAAATTTGTTTTGAAGATCCTTAATGACTACGTTTAGTGTCTCATATTTACCAGCATTGTCAACAACAGAAGGAATATTATCTATATATATATAATTCTCTTACGTGGCACGCAAAAAAGACGTTATTTGTAATCGCGTTTTGGCAACACTGTACGATTGTTTGTTTATCGCGAAGTCTCGCGCATCGATTGAATTTATAGCGTTATCGGATGAAATTTTATTGAAAAAAAAAAGGAAATTTTAATGAGCTGTTGCAGTTAGTTTATAATAGAAATCAAAGAAAGCGGAGGATCTTTTCAGGGCCATTTAAAAAACGGTCCTTTTCAGGGCCAACAATTATAGTTCAACAAGACGCTTGCACTACAACTTTCGGCAACAAACTCAATGAAAAAGTGTGGGTCGTTTGAGTGCTGGGAAAATGTACACACAAACAACATGCTGGGTATTCAATTTCCAAAGCAACGCTCACATTTCGAGTCAAAATTTGCACAAAGTTTTCATTTGAATTCTGATTTTAGAAATACTGTATATATTTTTTCTGTAATACAGCAAATTTAGATTTGAAAAACATTTTTTTGGTAACATATTTTGTAAACAATCCCTTCTGCTAGGACACATGTCTTCATTGAGGCGAGCGAAGCGAGCATAGGTTCGCGCAGGATTGCGAAGCAATCCTCCGGGGGTTGGCGAGCGTTAGCGAGCAGGGGGCAGGCCCCCTAGTCATTAATAAAAAACTTAAATGTACTTTAAATACACCAAACAATTTCGATTTTCATTCTGTAAAAAATTCATAGGGACATTAAATTTAGGAGAGGTCATAAAACAGAAGTTATCAATGTCTTCCTAAAAGCTTTTAAGTATACTATTTCTTTTAAAATTATAAATAGGCCTAAATTTTGTACCTTTATAAACAACATCCCTTAATTGATAATTTTTAACAATACCAAGATAACCAGTCACAATATCTCCTAAGTCTTCTTTTTAATAGGGTCTATAATCCATGTTGTCGCACAAGTATATAAACAACGTTATCTCTATATAAATAAATCTTACTTACTGCAAAACTGGTTATAATTATAAACTTTCCTTTCAAATAGTAAATCATATTTAAAGTATTTTTTTACATAGAGAAATTTTAAATAAAAAATATTCTTTAGGTTATTAACAATTCTATTAAAATCGAATTTATCAGAAATAGGATGTCTAAAACCTATCTTTATATAAATTAGATTATCTTTACTTGTAATTTTTTTCTTTTTAATTTAAGAAAGTCTACCCTTAAATACACAGTCCAGTCACATTAATGTGACCACCACCTACTTTCGACGTCAACGTGAAATAACCAATCACAAAAGGCAGGTGGCAGCACATTGCAGTGGAGTGTATATAAAAGATGTCCTAGGGCATCGGAAAACATTTCAAACGTTGGCGTAATGCAGAAACGTAGCGATTTATCCGACGTCCAAAAGGGCATGATTAGTGGCATTCGGGCCAAGGGTGGAAGCATTTCGGAAATGCTAATTTTGTGAACTGTTCGCGTGCCGCCCTGGTAAAAGTATGCCGCGCATGGCAAAATGGCACTATCCAAAATCAGCGGCGTGGCACATGTGGTGCACCACGGGCTATAGATGACAGAGGCGAACGAAGGCTACGGAGATTTCGGGCGAATAGACGTGCAACTGTTGAGAAACTGACCGGCCAAATGAACCAAGGGGTTACCAAGAGTGTATCCTCAACAACGGTTCAGCGAACGTTACTGCGCATGGGCCTCCGCAGCAGACGCCTGATTTATGCACCTATGCTGACTGCTGTTAATCTGCGACGAAGGCTGGAATTTGCACGCCAGTACCGCAACTGGACGTCCACAGAGTGGCGATAGGTGGCTTTTTCCGATGAATCACGTTTTATGCTCCATCGGACAGATGGACGTTGGCGTATACGGCGTGAAACGTCTGAAAGCAAACACCCTGCAACAATTTCCGGAAGGATCCAGGCTGGAGAAGGGAGCATTATGGTTTGGGGAATGTTTTCCTGGCATTCATTGGGTGCACTCATCATTGTGGAAGGCACGATGGATCAGCACAAGTACGCATCTGTCCTTGCGGACCATGTCAACCCCTACATACGAATTATTTTTCCTCAGAATGATGGCATTTACCAGCAGGACAATGGGAGGTATCATACAGCTCTCAGTGTATCGGCGTGGTTCTAAGAGCACCAGGATGACTTTACCGTACTCCCCTGGCCAGCAAACTCACCGGATTTAAACCCAATCGAGAATCTGTGGGATCGGGTTGTTCGCGCTATGGATCCTCAACCGCGTAATCTAGCGCAGCTGGCCACGGCACTGGAGTCGGCATGGCTCAACATCCCAGTGACCACCTTCAGAAACCTAATTAACTCTCTTCCTGCACGTCTCGCAGCGGTCCGCTTTGCCAAAGGTGGTTATTCTGGCTTTTGACAGGTAGTCACATTAATGTGACTGGACTGTGTATATCATGGAGTAAAAGTAAGAAATGAGGATTGTAAGAATCAATGGTTGTTTTTCAATTTCTTAAACTTAAGACAAGTACCATCATTCAAAGAAAAATGAATTTTTTTAAGGGTTTAAAATTAAAATTTTCAATAAACTGTTTTTTATACCCCAAAGTTCTAATTTTTCTTCCATTCTTGCTTATTTATTTCTTCATTATTTTGAAAAAAAATTTACCTTCAGATAAATGCTGCCTTTAGATTTACTGATGATTTGATTTATGCGGAAAAGTTGACATTAATGTCTACGATAAATGTAACGATTTTAAATTTCCAGTTATTAAATTAATATTTTGGGACTCGAATATTCAAAAAAGAAATCTACTACAGTACGATTGCTGGTCAATTCAAAAGAATCTGTGATTCCAACTTTCTATCGCAATGTAAATATCTAAAAAACACATTTTATTTTACTATTTTTTATTTTTTTATTATTTTGTAGCAACGGAAGTTTGGTGTTAGCATTTAGTTGGACTGGGTAGTTGGTGTGGCATTTGTGGCGATTTTTGGGCTTGGTGTTGTTGATCTCCCCGCTGTTGTTGCGGTTTTGATTTCGTTGATGTATTATCAACATCGATGTTTTAATTTTGAACATCGATGTTTCAAAACATCGATGTTTTGCTATCGATGTCGCATCCCTACTGGCAATGGGTGACGGTCCGGAATTAATCCAAATTGGAAAGATCAGAGGACAACACCCCGTAATTTTGAACCACCGTTAGATGACGAGTCAACACCATAGTTGGCAGCCCACTCTCCAAACATCCACACCACTCCAATTAGAGGACATTTGAGGCTAGGACCGATTTAATGTGCACCACCTCCCATTTACACGAAGGACTTGTGTTGGATCGGTTATCGAAATTGCAATCATCCGGTTGCTGATCCGTGACTCTACAAACTTCGCCACCCCTTTTCGAATTGGCGAAATCTATATAAATTAAAATGGATATTTTGTTTGTAAATTAAATGCTTCGACCCATTTCAAGTTATTTAGTTTTACGGATACTATGTTATACAGATTCACTTGATAAAAATTCCTATTTCATGTTATGATCGTCTTCCCTCTGTTCCTGATACGCAAATCATTGTTGGTTCGTCCGCTAGGTGTCGGGTAAGTGTGCGTCGCGTTTTCGGAGCTCCCGTGAATCTAAGTTATTTTTGCGTTATTCTTCATTCATTCCGTACTGTATTAAGTGAATTACTTGTATTCCTATCGGCTCAACCATTTCTAATTGTTTTAAAAGTGTTTTTATCTTCCTAGTATTTAGTTTTTGACTTATTAAGCAGGCCTAAATCAAGTGTGTCTCGATGTGCCTAAATCTTGTCTTGTTCCTGTCTTGTTTGTTTTCATTCAGTTAGTTGACTACTATAAAGTTATAGGATATTTAATTCCAGCTTTTTCTGTATATTTGTTTCAGTGCAGTGCTTTTTCTGTGTATTTGACTTAGTGCTTTTTCTGTATGTTTGATTTTGTTTAGTGCTTTTTCTGTGCATTGATTGTTACTTTGGATTAGCATGGGTTTAGTTAGAATGTTAAAAGAGATGAGGACAGAGGGAGCCAGTGGAGAGTTCTATGTGGAATGTGACTTGTGTGGGAATATGGCTGAGGCAGGAAAGGGGTGTGTGAGCGGGGTTAAAATGTCAGAGAAGGTTGAATTTACATGTAAGAGTTGTTTAGAGGTGGGTGATTTGAGGAAGGAGCTGGAGGCTTTGAAGGTAAGGTTTGCAGAGGGAGTGGAAAAGGGTGTTCAGTGTGTAGACTTGAGACAAGTAGATCAGGGGGATGTGGTTGATAATGTAACTAAAGGGGTTGTGGTTGGCGACTCAATGGTTAGGATTTTGGGAGACATGGTAGGGCGTAAAAAGCGCAATTTTGCAAGGTGTTGCTTGCCAGGTGCTAGGGTAAAACATGTAGTTGAAGCAGTTAAGGCAGGTGCAGTTAAAGGGGAGGAAACGGCAGTAGTGTGGTGGGAATTAATGATGTAGAGAGGACCACTAATGTTGAGTTTAAGAGGGAAGCGGAAACACTTTTAAGAGGCATTAAGTCTCATGGGGTAGATGTAACAGTATTAGGATTACTACCTAGGTATGGGTTAAGTAATGGGTGGTTAAATCAAAGGGCCAATAAGATGAACGGGTTGTTAAGGGTTTTGTGTGAGAGGGAGGAGGTTAGATTTTTAGATGTTTGGAAGGAGTGTAGGAGGGATTGGATAAGCAGGGACAATTTGCATTTAAGCCTGATAGGTAATAGGGAGGTTGGCAAGCGGGTTTTGAATATTCTGGAGTCAAAAAACTAGAATACAACCAGGGACGGGTAGGACATAGAGGGTTGACAGTACACAATAATTGCTTAGGAAAACTAACAGCGTCTAAATTACAGGAGACAAACAATACAAAGGGAAAGTGCAATGTTGTATGTGAGAAAAACAATACCATGACAAATAATACAAGGGGAAAGTGCAATAAAAGGATGAAAAACAATACAAAGACTAATACTACTAAGGGAAAGTGCAATATAAGGGTGAAAAATAAGCTAAAAGTATTTTATTGTAATGCTCGGCAGTGTGAGAAATAAAATGGATGAGCTCAGGGGAATTGCACAAGCAGAGGATATAGATATCATTGGGATAACTGAAAGTTGGGCAAGTCGTAAAGATGCACAAATTTTAGAATTGAGTGGATTCACAATGTTTAGGGAGAACAGAGTGAATAGGAAAGGGGGTGGGGCTTTGATTTATGAGAGAGAATTCTTAAACTGTACGGATATAAAGCTAAATAGTAAAATTGAGGGTATAGAATCAGTCTGGGTGAAACTGATTACAGACAAAGGCAAAGGACTAATTCTGGGTAATATATATAGACCTCCTGTTTGTACTGAGCAGGAAAAGGGTACGTGCAATCTGATAAACAAAGCATGTCAAAAAGGAGAATTAATTTTAATGGGGGACTAAAATTATCCAAATATTGACTGGACAAACAATCTAGCTACAAATGGGAACGGAGCAGAATTTTTGGAAATGATACAGGATTGTTTTTTGTACCAGATGGTGTATGAGGATACCAGGGACAATGCAATATTGGATTTGATTTTCAGCAATGATGAGGATAAGGTGCAGGATTTGGTTATAGGTGAGCCACTGGGAGAAAGTGGTCATAGAAGTATCAGATTAAGTTTAAATTTTCAGTCAGCATACACAATCAATAGTAGGATAATTCCAAATTTCAGAAAGGTAAATTTTCATAGGATAAGGGAAGAGTTAAAGGAGACATTCAAAGGGGGATTATTAGCACCGCATCATTCTGAACAATGGGAGGAATTCAAGAATAAGTTAGACAGGGTATTAAAAAAACATGTAATGTTCAGGAAAAAAGGAAAATCTAGAAACTTGCTCCCTATGTGGTTTTCAGGGGAAACATACAAAACTTTAAAATTAAAACAAAGAACATACAGGGTATATAAAAGCACTGGTAACGATAGGGACAAGGAGGTATATCTGAAAGCCAGAAAGGAGTTTAAAACTATTAGTCGGAAGCAAAAGGTGTCCTTGGAGGAAAAACTATCAAGGGAAATAAATACAAACCCAAAAGAATTTTTTGCATATGCAAGTGGTAAAAATAAATTTAGTACTACACTGGGCCCGTTGGAGGGGAGGGGAGGTGAATTAATTCACGACGAGGTGGGAATGGCAAACCTGTTAAATTACTTTTTTCTGGGGGGTTTTCAATGGTAACTATACATTAAAAAATGATCCCAAGGATGGAGCCTTTGCAGGGGGTATAATTAAAGAATGCAAATTTAACATTGAAGAAATAGTACATCAGTTGAAAAGTATTAAGCCATCTAAAGCACCAGGGCCAGACGATATTTATCCGAGAGTACTAATGGAATGCGCGGAAGAATTGGGGGACGTAATTCACATCATATTTAATTCAACATATAGCACGGGTTGGGTACCAATGGATTGAAAGGTGGCCAACATAACTCCAATTTTCAAAAAAGGAATACAAAGTGATCCTGGCAACTATAGACCAGTAAGTCTAACATCAGTAATTTGCAAAATATTCGAATCTCTGTTAAAAAAGCATATAATGTTATACTTGGAGGAGGGGGGGGGGACTGATATCAGATAATCAGTATGGGTTTAGGAAGGGCAGATCCTGCTCTACAAACCTTTTGAAGTTCTACGAAAAAATTACCGAGGAGCTGGATAATAAGAGCAGTGTAGATATCATGTACATAAATTTTCAAAAGGCTTTTGATAAAGTACCTCATGAGGCATTACTGTTTAAATTGGAAAGGTTGGGGATTCAGGGAAAAACATTGATATGGATAAAGAATTGGTTATTGGGTAGAAAGCAGAGAGTGCAGGTAAAAGGAAATTATTCACAGTGGACAGATGATATAAGTGGAGCGCCTCAGGGATCAGTAGTTACCTCCTTCTGCAATGTTGTGTATGTGTTGTGTGTGTGTTGTGTGTGCCCTAGTACTATGGTTATTTCTCTCACAGAATAAGATCGAATCTATAAAAAATGTCCATTTGGTTTTTAGGTGAAATAATTCCGCAAAGCAATATTGTACTGACTTCAGAACATCCATCAGAACACATATTCAGTCCAGGTTATAATTCTTCCGAAGACTATCCTCCTGTTATTGAGATTTTTTTTGATATTGAAGTGAGTGCTCTCTTTGAATTAGTGTAACATAAGGCTCTATATTTCTGCTTTTTGGTACAATAACTTAATGTTTATTCTGCTATGTTTTCTAAAACTCAACACCAACGATTTTAAACCGATGTACCATAAGAATGGTACTGATGGTTTTCACCGATGGTGAAATTTGTTAAAATTTACATCATTTCATCGGTTTAGTTTTGAACTTTTGACAAGCGTGTTAATAAATAAAGTGTGTGTACAAATAAATTTTTCCTTTTTACTTCTACTATAGATATAACAAACGCGATTCTTATAACTTTCAAGGTACAACTGCTGTACAGGACGTTGTCTAAATTCCTTTTTGATGGATCATGGTACAACTGCTATACCGGCAGTAGTCTATAGATTAAATAATACCCGTATATACACTATCCTTTAAGAGTTAAGCAGACTTCAATAAATTCGACGTAACTGATAACGTTAATCATTGATTGATTCAAAATCAGAAGGCAGGTTTCTGGATAATTAACCCACTCATTTGAATTTGTTTCCATAGACGAGAATCAGAGTGGTCAACACACACACCAAAGAAAATAGAGATGTCTTTAATGGACTTTCCTGCTTTACGTCGCCCCACTTCCCACCTGCGATGAGAATCATCCATCTTTGAACCATAATTGACCGTATCTAATCCACAAATAACTAAAACCTTCAGAAAGTCGTCGCCTTTAACCAATGCCTCACAATGGCTTTTGTAGGGCAGTATATAATTTTGAGTACAACGGATCCCATGACAAGTTAGTTGACTTCACGTCAGTTGATTTCTGAATAAGTGCGAAAGCGTGTTAGAAGGCTGACATGCGTAAAAGAATGAAATGTTTTCTACCTGCCAACTCTTAATTGCTGCCGACCAACCGGTATAGTGGTTAAGGTGTTAGCCTCTAGATCGGAAAGTCCCCGGTTCGAATCCGGGTTCGGGCATGGATGTTTGTAAGCGTATACCAGCTTAGGTGTTGCTTCGTCATCTGAACATGGTTCAAAATTACGATGTAAATGTTAGGGGCAATGATGGCCCTCCCACTGGGTGCTCCTTCACAAGTGGCCATCACCTCCGGCCTTGTAGTGGCCAATGACTTCGGTCAAAATGTGCCCGCCATCAGAAAAAAAAAAACTCTTAATTGCTATTATTCTTTGCAATTCAAAGTTATGTTTATTTTGAGTCAGATCGGCTAAAACCAATTTTTATATTTACCGCACATTATAAAAAAGGTTCAAAATCTGCGCTCTTACGGGGTGGGGGGGGGGGTCTAATGTGCAAGAGTAAACTTTTTTCGCAAAGAAATCAGTCAGTTGTGGATGTTTATGGCAAGTCTTAAGTTAAATTCATACCCTTACCTTTTGAAGTGAAAAGACTTTTAAGGACTAGAGCAGTTCTAAAAATATAGTTATAGTTAAAATCGAAAAATATTTTAATAATCTTGTATGTTTCAGATTAAGCTCTCCGATGAAGTTGAGCAATTGAGTACTCGAATGATGTTGACCTTTGACACGTTGATGCTTGAAGATAGTTTTAACTGTGTCAATGATGGATTGGAAATAACTGAAAGTACAGGCAAAGTTGTAGTGTAAGTTACTTTGATTACTTCTCCTAAAATTTATAAAATTACGTTTAATAGAGTGGTAAAAATTGTTTTACATCAAATATTCTAGATGACACTAGAAAAAGAAATGTAATAATATCATTTGTTGTTTTAAATAAATGAAGATAAAATACAAGAGACAAATCAAACAAGATAAGTAAAATCTGGAGCGATACCTTAATGTTTCAAATATATATTTATTTTGAACATATTCAAAGGGAATCTCAAAAATAAAACCCGTAAAAAGCTATATTCGTATTGAAGAAGTAAATTAGAAAACAAGGTACCTACAAGTGGACAAAATATGACAAATAATTCTAATCGTAAACGTGTGATTTCATAAGGATTTGCCAACTTTTATGGCCCGTTATTGTAATCTTCTCTACTATTATAAAATGAAGTTTCTGTGTGTGTGTCTACGGGGTGTGTACGGGGTGCCCTGACGAATTTATGACATTCACACTAATGAAATTTGGCACACATGTAGTACGAATTTTTTAGCAATTTTATAAACCAGCCCGATTTTTAAAATTTAATGTTGAAAATTTTAAAATTAATTTAATGCGATGTTTAATTATTATTCCCTTTACTCCGAATGGCAACAGTCGTGATCGGTATTCAATGAATCCGTATTTTCTGCGCGTGTGTAGCCGCTCTATTACTGGATATCCTTTTTGAAATTTATTGCCTTTTTAAAAGCATATTAACTTTTAGCTAGCGTCAACTTTTATGTTTCAATTTTTTTACTGTGCTTATTTCATTTTTGCTACTGGATAACGGTTGTGCAATACGTTTGTTATTGTTTCTTTTTTAGACTATCGTAGTTTGGAATTTGATTTTTGAAGTATATTCACTTTTATAGTATTACTGAATATACTTTATGAGAGAGAGATTTATTGCCTTTTTAAAAGTATATTAACTTTTAGTTAGAGTTAACTTTTAAGCTTTTATATTTGTATTTTTTTATTGTGTTTATATTTCATTTTTCGAACTGGATAACGGTAGTGCAATACGTTTGTTATTGTTTCTTTTTTAGATTACGACAGTTTTGATTTTGATTTTTTAAGCATATTCACTTTTACTTTGGATTATTTGGATATTTTTTTCAAAGTCTAGCGATATTTTTTTTAATCTTTTGTGCAATTTCTGGTTGGTTTAATTTATGCTATCTTTTGTTTGTTTATGTATAGTACTTCGGTTTTTGTATAGTAAATTTTTATAATTTTTGTTTTGATGTCTTATAGAAAGAAAAGCGATATTATTTTTGTTTCCTAAAAATGTCCACAGAATTTAAAAGGTCTTTACTGCACTCAGTCCAATCTTGGATTTTAATCATTTATGCAAACTAAGAACATTTATTCTATGTAGTTCTACGCTCACAGGATGATGATGTGCTCTTAGAATTTCAAAGTTTTACTGAGAAACAAAGACATGTTCCATCAATTTATTGTCGCTATGTATTCCGAGATTGAATCGGAGAAGGTGATGTACATACGACTAAATCAGATGACTCAACAGTGGAACAGTATGCACATTTGATGCATCTGATTCAGATGCCTTAATGAACGATGGAAATGTTGCTGTACGGAAACTCAAGTACACAGAAATCGATAAACTTCCAAAAAGATATCAAAACCAAGAGTAACAGGTGATGCTTTTGTTATTTTTTATATTGCATAAATTTTCAAAATTAAATATTGCTATTATTTCCAAAAGACACTGAAACACAGAAACAAACACAAAATTGCATTAAATAATAACAAAATTATGGCCTTTCGCTATAACGGCCTCTTTTCATGTACGCCCCACAATGTTTTGTTATACAGCTAAAACAAAAGCTGTTTTTATGCTTTTGTTTAGTATCAGCTTCTCCCTTTACATTACATGTCTTTGCTTCTCAGTAAAACGTTGAAATTCTAAGAGCACATCATCATCCTGTGATCGTAGAACTACGTAGAATAAATGTTCTTAGTTTGCATAAATGATTAAAATCCAAGATTGGCCTGAGTGCAGTAAAGACCTTTTAAATTCTGTGGACATTTTTAGGGAACCAAAGAAAACAAAAATAAATAAATTCATTTTATAATGTTATACATTAAATTTAAAATTGGAAATAAATATCGCTTTTCTTTCCATAAGACATCGAAACAAAAATAATAAAAATTAACTATACAAAAACCGAAGTACTATACAGAAACAAACAAAACATTGCATAAATTAAACAAACCAAAAATTGCACAAAAGATCAAAATTAAATATCGCTAAACCTTGAAAAAAATATCCTAACTAAAAGTTAATATGCTTTAAAAATCCAAATCCAAAGTATCGTAGTCTAAAAAACAAACGTATTGCACAACCGTTATCCAGTTCCAAAAATGAAGTAAGCACAATAAAAAGATACTTATATAAAAGATTAAAAGTCAACGCTAACTAAAAGTTAACATGCTTTTAAAAAGGCAATAAGTTTTTTAAAGTATATCCAGTAATCGGTAAAGTCGGTGTTGGTCTAACTACACTAAAGCGACAATGCAGTAAAATCACGACAATATTATGCAAACATTACTGATATTTTCGAGAGGCAAAATGTAGCAGTGTAATTAACGCATCTCATTCAGATGCGTTAATGAACGATGGAAATGTTGCTGTACGATAACTAAAGTACACATAAATCGCTAAACTTCCAAAAAGATATCAAAACCAAAATAACAGGTCGTGCTTTTGTACATTTTTATATTGCAAAAATTATCAAAATTAAATATTGCTATTCTTTCCAAAAGACACTGAACACACAGAAACAAACACAAAATTGCATTAAATATTAACAAAATTATGGCCTTTGGCTATAACGGCCTCTTTTCATGTACGCCCCACAAAATGTTTTGTTATACAACTAAAACAAATGCTCTTTTTATGTTTTTGTTTGGTATCAACTTCTCCCTTTACATTACACTGCTACATTTTGTCTCACGAAAATATCACTAATGTTTGCATAACATTGTCGTCATTTTACTGTGTTGTCGCTTTAGTGTAGTTGGACCAACACCGACTTTATACAAAGCCCACTTCACAACTCTAAATCCTATCATGAGGCTACTTTTACGCGCTACGATACACTCGAAGTTAAGCACGGAGAGTAAAATGTTAATTTCCACTAGCCAATCTGAATTTGAGAGGCTGCAATGTGCTGCATGGAAAGAACAAATTATTCAAATGCGTTAGATAACGGCCAATCACGGTTTTGTTTTGAGAAATATGCTAAAAATGCAGTCTTGCATTTAAACATTATTTTGTTAATCACACCAATGCTCCGACCCTTCACAATGCTGGCTTCATATACGACTGCCTTTTTTTAATATTGGGGCTGTAAATTAAAATAATACTGTTATTACGAAATGTTTTTTTTGTTGATCTTATATGCTATTTTTTGTTTGTTTCTGAGTATCTTTTTGGAAATTTAGCGATTAAAATGCTGTTATTTTGTTTATCTTTTATGCTATTTTTTGTTTGTTTCTGTGTTTGGGTGTTTTGGAAATTATAGCAATACTTAATTTTTATAATTTATGCAATGTATAAATTTATAAATGCATAAACTTTTAACTTTTGGTTTTTATATCTTTTTGGAAGTTTAGTCATTTCTGTGTACTTCAGTTTTTGTATCGCAGCATTTCCACCGTTCATCAATGCATCTCACAAATGTGCATACAGTTCCACTCTGATTCAGTCTTATGTACAACATCCTTTCCGATTCAATTTTGCAATACATTTCGACAATAAATGTATTTAACAGGTAATAGTCTACACTCGCTGCCAAAAGTTAAGGACGTTGTGGAAAATGTTAATTTCTGGAAGCTAATCACAATTTTAGGGGCTGCAATTTACTGCAGAGTTAGATGGAAATATGCAAATGTGTTATGTAACAGCCAATTATGGTTTCGTGTCGACAAATATAAAAAAAGGCAGTCGTATAAGAAGCCAGCATTGTGAAGGGTTAGTTTAGAACTTTCGTAGGATTAGTTTTCAATACGGACATGTTTCTGTCACTTCTACAACATGAATAGCAAATAGTGAACGCTGCCGTTCTGTGGGATGCTTTCAAGAAGGGCAATGAATCACTCATGTTTCTCTTTTCATTGCCGTTAGTTCCGTGATTTCATGATAATACAAACAAGCCAAACAGTTGTCCAAAGTCCTGTGGCCCGCTCCCCAAAGGTTACGACCCCTTCAGTTCATATATATATTGCTGTTGTAGCAAAGCACTTATCATGCATGGCTGTGCCAAAGGACAATTCTTTCCCAAAGAAATAAAGATGTCAATGTCATCAAAAAACAACTCTTGCCAGAATTGCCCCGTAGTTTTCAAATTTACAAATCTATATACATTAAACGTCACACACATTAGGCCTTAAAACACACGACACAGTTTTTAACACATTGTAACCATCTGGAGTACTCTTGCACATATTGGAGCACCGATTATGATTCTCACAAATCTCAATCCACCTCCACTGTGCAATGGTACGACACTGTCAACAAACTCATGCGAAATATTATTGAAGCCACCATCGTGACTAGACATGCCGCAAGTTAAAACATATTCATTCCTATAATACCAATCATCACTTCTCATATCCCTTTCCAATTTAAAAAACTTCAGTTCCCAGTTCGTTTAAGTTTCACTGTTAGCATCAAGAAGGCACAATCACTCAAAGTCATAGGACTCTGTCTCATTAAACCGCATTTCTCCAACGGTGAAGTGTTCGATTGGATACCTTTTTCCTTTTATAAATATATATCACTTAAATTTCTGGCTGGATGTGGTTATTGTAAAAAGTGTAGAGGTATACTCTCTCTCGGGAAAAAATAATCAAGTATAAAATGCTCATTTTTTTTCCTCTCACACATGGGACAGACTTATTTCATTCAATTTAATTGTTTCTAAAGTTACATTTCTCACTTCTACAAACATTGGTAATATAAAAAATTCACATAAGCAGTAAAATAATTTACTTTGTGCTCAACAAAATTATAAAAAATACCTTTTTGGTGTATCAATCTATTTTATTTAAAATTCAAAACAACCTCAACTTACAAAAATATTTCTAATTTTTCTGTCTCCCTATTATCACAGTAATTTGGGGTTAAAAGATACTGCGTTGGCCAAACCAACACATTTTATTGTTAAAAAAAATACACATTTAAGTTGTAAAATTTAAAAAATAATACTAATTTTTTTTCTGTTTTTAGTAAAATAAGCATGTTTTCTCACTCCTTTCACTAATCAATTTTCTCAACTGCTTTTTCAAAAACTTAAAACTTTTATTTCTTAGAAATAAAATTGTTTGGCATTGCAGTAAAATGTGTAAAATATGTATGTGTATAAAATGGATTATAAAAATAATACAACAATCAACAGAAATTCTACAAGTTTTTATTAAAAATTTCAACAAATTTTAAATCTGAGGAAATTTGTAATTTTAATTAACATTACACAATAGCAACACAATGGGCTATTGACGAGGGTCTGGTATAAATTCCCTAATTGAAAGATCATAGGTCATTTTTAATTATAGTACTGTAGCAACTCAACGTGCTATTCATAACGGTCTCAAATCAATTCCCTAATCAAAATATCCAAGGTAATTTTTAACGTCGTACTATAGCAACTCAACGGGCTATTTACTACAGTTCAGGATCAATCCCCTAAGGAAAGTATCCGAGAAAATTGGGTAATTTTTAATTAACGTTCTCAAGCAACACAACTACCTAATAACTAGGGTCAGAGTTAAATCCAATAAGTAAAATATACGTTTACAATATCGCGTAATTTTCAACCACGGTCAAATAATAACAACACCTTAGATGGCACCCCACCCTCTAATAGATTGTGACGTCACACCGATTGGATCTTTTTGCAATTCCAATTTCGTCGCATTTCACATTGACGAGGGCATTACGGCGTTGTCCGTCGTGTTGGTTTGCGAAGCAAACCAAATGGGTATGCGTAGCAAACCCCGGTGGTTGGCAAACGTTCACAATTAACACACCTAACCCCACAAAGTACAGCACGGGCAACGCCGTGCTAGCCACACAGTGTCTAGTTATAGAAATAAAAAACATCAATGGTAAAAATGTACACACATTCAGATTTTTAGATTATCATTAAATTGAAAAGAATAGAAAAATAGTCACTAAAACTTCATGAACTATAACATTTGGATAAAATTAATTATTTTTTACTGTGATAAATACATATAAACATTTTCGTAGTTGGTTCTTCAAAAATCACATTCTAAGTTAAACATTAAAAAAAAAAAAAAAAAATCAAGTGAACAAAAATTTCACTTTTGTCGTGCATTTACGTATATTTCCGTGTATAAGCCAAACATTTTTGGAACTTTTTCTAAAGCTAAAGTGTGTGTGTGTGGGGGGGGGGGGGGGTCGGCTTATATACGGATCCGCTAATTTCGCAAAAAACTAAAGTACATTTCCGCAAGCGATAAATCGCTATCGACAAATATAGCACACAAAATAATAATTGAACACCGTAATTAATTAGCACATAAAAATAACAATTGGAAAGGGAACATTTTTTTATACAGCTGTTGGATTCGGATACCCCTCTGGTGGCAGCAACTTCGAATTCTTTACGAGCGATTAACGATTTTTGTAGCAACTCCAACGGGTGTTGGGAAAACAACCCTACTTTTTTACTTCGTGCCATCCGGACTCGGATCCGAATCCAACAGCTGTTCCAATTTTTAAAGTCTTTTAACTTACATTTTGAATGCAGCCTTTAAGCAAAAAGAGTTAAAGCAAAATAAGTCACATAAATCCTTCAAATTCCGTGTCTGAATCCGAGTTTCCGAATAGTTCGTAAAATTCGGCTTCACTCATTGGGATGTCCTGATGTGTATCATCATCAGTTCCAATGCCATTTCCGTACTAGAATTTATATGTTCTTCATACACATCGCTGCCAAGGGTCAATGAGCCCGCTCCCACTTTGGAAACTTTATGTACCGCACATGTTTTAGGCTGCACGGCGAAGATAAGTGGCACTGATAAAACAAAATTTCCTAGCCCCAGCCTATCCCCTTGACCATTGTTGAACTGATCATCTGTCAATCACCCAGTCAGAGGTCCGGCATCCTGTGGAAAATCATTAGCAGGTTAAAGCTATCATCATTGTCAAGTGGCATTTTATTTTACAGCGATATGATGGGAAAATATTCCACCCGTTTTACCTTCTTGGTGACAATACGCCCTCATAGCTTTAGATCGTATGGTTTAAACGTAAAAATTTTTTTTTGTATTATTAATTTTTATTTCGGCTTATATACATATTTTGAATTTTGGGTAAATTTTTGAAGAAAACATGCACTCACGGCTTATACACGGATCGACTCATATTCGGAAATATACGGTATTTATACTATGAGTGTAAAAATAATTTTTTTTTTATATAATCTAGTTTAAATAGCCATAAAGTTTAAAACCGATTGCTCTTCATTAACAAATTTGACTATCTTTTACGACGAACTGAATGTGGCGTTGAACCCCCAACTCCCTCTGGTTACGCCTATGAATTAATGTACCATTGTTTCATCGATAACATTTATTTATTACACAAGTAAAACATTAATTAAAGTTAAGTTATGAATAGTTTGAGCAGTTATTAACAATAGAGGAGGGTTGAACTCCCAACCCCCCTGGTAACGGCTATGTTTATTACACAAGCAAAACATTATTTAAAATTAAGTTATGAATAGTTAGAGTAGTTATTATAGTTATTAACAAGGGATTAATTTGTGATAATTTGTGTTGATCTGGCTTTTTGATATATATATATAGATCTCTTCTCTACTATTATAAAGTAAAGTTTTTGTGTGTGTGTGTGTATGTTCGTGAAATGGTGCCCTGACGAATTTATGGCATTCACACTAATGAAATTTGGCACACATGTAGTACGAATTTTTTAGCAATTTTATAAACCAGCACGATTTTTAAAATTTAATGTTGAAAATTTTAAAATTAATTTAATGCGATGTTTAATTATTATTCCCTTTCATTCGAATGGCAACAGTCATGATCGGTATTGAATGAATCCGTATTTTCTGCACGTGTGTAGCCGCTCTATTACTGGATATCCTTTATGAAATGTATTGCCTTTTTAAAGGCATATTAACTTTTAGTTAGCGTCAACTTTTATATTTGAATTTTTGTATTGTGCTTACTTAATTTTTGCAACTGGATAACGGTTGTGCAATACGTTTGTTATTGTTTATTTTTTAGACTACCGTTGTTTGGGATTTGATTTTTTAAGCATATTCACTTTTAGTATTACTGAATATCCTTTATGAAATGTATTGCTTTTTTAAAAGCATATTAACTTTTAGTTAACGTTAACTTTTAATCTTTTATATTTGTATTTTAATATTGTGCTTACTTCATTTTTTGAACTGGATAACGGTTGTACAATACGTTTGTTATTGTTTCTTTTTTAGACTACCGTTGTTTGGATTTTGATTTTTTAAGCATATTCACTTTTAGTTTCGATTATTTGGATATTTTTTTCAAAGTCTAGCGATATTTTTTTTAATCTTTTGTGCAATTTATGGTTTGTTTCATTTATGCAATCTTTTGTTTGTTTCTGTATAGTACTTCGGTTTTTATATAGTAAATTTTTATCATTTTTGTTTTGATGTCTTATGGAAAGAAAAGCGATATTTAATGTACAACTTTAAAAAATTAATTTATTATTATATTTTCGTTTAATTTGGTTTCCTAAAAATGTCCACAGTATTGAAAAGGGTTTTAACTGCACTCACGCCAATCTTGGATTTCTATCATTTATGCAGACTAAGAACATTTCTTCTATGTAGCTCTATGCTCACAGGATCATGATATACTCTTCGAATTTCAGCATTTTACTGAGAAGGAAACACATGTTCCATCAATTTATTGTCGCCATGTAATCCGAGATTCAATCGGAGAAGGTGTTGTAGATACGACTGAATCAGATCACTCAGAATGGAACAGTATGCACAGTTGAGAGATGCGTTGATGAAGGATAGAAATGTTGCAAAACATAAACACACAGAAATCGCTAAACTTTTTAAAAAGATATCAAAACCAAAAGTTCAAGGTGATACTTTTGTACATTTTTATGTTGCATAAATTATCAAATTTAAGTATTGCTATTCTTAATTATTCCTATTCTTTCCTAAACACACTCAAACACAGAAACAAACAAAAAATTGCATAAAATAATAACTAAATTATGGCATTTCGCTAAAACGGCCTCTTTTAATTTACGCCCCACAAAGTTTTGTTTAATTACCAAAATAAATGCTGTTTTTATGCTTTTGTTTAGTATCAGCTTCTCCCTTTAGGCGACACTGCTACATTTTGCCTCACGAAAATATCAGTAATGTTTGCATAACATTGACATAATCTTACTGCGTTGTCGCTATAGTGTACTTAGACCAACATCGACTTTATACAAAGCCGACGTCACAACTCAAAATCCTATCGCGAGGCTACTTTTACACGCTACGATACGAACTGAAGTCGGTTCAGACTACTAGGTATAGTTAAACATAAGTAACTTTTTCATATTCGTCTTACAATACACTCTACAGAAATACGGAAGTATTAAAATGTATTACGTAACGGCCAATCACGGTTTTGTTTTTAGAAATATGCTACAAATACAGTCTTGGATTTAAACATTATTTTATTAATGACACCAATGCTCTGACCCTTCACAATGCTGGCTTCTTATATCACTGCCTTTTTTGCATATTGGGGGCTGTAAATTAAAAAAATACTGTTATTACGAAATGATGTTATTTTGTTCATCTTTTATGCTATTTTTGTTTGTTTCTGTGTTTGGGTGTCTTTTGGAAAGCATAGCAATATTTAATTTTGTTGATTTATGTAACGTATAAATTTACAAAAGCATATACTTTAACTTTTGGTTTTAGGAAGTTAAGCAATTTTTGTGGAGTTTACGTATAGCAACGTTTCCACCTTTCATCAAAGCATCTCTCAAATGTGCATAATGTTCCACTCTCCGAGTCCCTATGATTCAACGATATTCAAAACAAAAGTTTATACTTTTGTAAATTTATGTTGCCTAACTTATCATAATTAAATATTGCTATGTTTTCCAAAAGTCACCCAAACACAGAAACAAACAAAAAATTGCCTAAAAGAGCAACAAAACTATGGCATTTCGCTATAACTGCCTTTTTTTTTTATTCACGGCCCACAATATTTCGTTATATGGCCAAAAAAAAACCCGCTGTTTTTATGTTTCTGTTTAATTTCCAGAAGCCAATCTTAATTTCAGAGGCTGCAATTTGCTGCACAGTAAGATGGAAGTATTCAAATGTGCTAGGTAACAGCCAATCACGGTTCGTTTTTAGAAATATGCAAAAAAATTTAGTCTTGGATTTAAACATCATTTTGCCAATGCTGGCTTCTTATATGACTACCTTTTTTGCATATTGGGGGCTGTAAATTTCAAAAAATGTTATTGCGAAATGCTGTTATTTTGTTGATCTTTAATGCTATTTTTTGTTTGTTTCTGTGTTTGGGTGTCTTTTGGAAAGCATAGCAATACTTAATTTTAATAATATATGCAACACATAAATTTACAAAAGCATAAACTTTTACTTTTGGTTTTTATATCTATTTCAAAAAATGTTATTGCGAAATGCTGTTATTTTGTTGATCTTTAATGCTATTTTTTGTTTGTTTCTGTGTTTGGGTGTCTTTTGGAAAGCATAGCAATACTTAATTTTAATAATATATGCAACACATAAATTTACAAAAGCATAAACTTTTACTTTTGGTTTTTATATCTTTTTGGAAGTTTAGTAATTTTTGTGTACTCCAGTTTTTTTATCGCAGGATTTCCACCGTTCATCAACGCATCTCTCAAATGTGCATACTGTTCCACTCTGAGTGATCTCATTCAGTCGTATGTACAACACCTTCTCCGATTCAATGTCGGAATACATAGCGACAGTAAATTGATGAAACAGGTCTCTGCTTTTGAAAAAGATATCCAAATAATCCAAACAAAAGTTTATATGCTTTAAAAATGATAATCCAAACTATCGTACTCTAAAACAGAAGCAATAACAAATAACATATTGCACAACTGTCATCCAGTTCCAATAATGGAGAAAACACAAAAAAATATATACTTATATTATACATTATGATAATCCAAACTAAAAGTTTACGCTAACTAAAAGTTAATATGCTTTTAAAAAAGCAATAAATTTTTATAAAGTATATCCATTAATGGGGCAGCTACATACGCACTGTAAATACGTATTTAGTCAATACCAATTGAACATTTGCTATTCGGAGGAACACAATATTAATTAAATATCTCATTACATTACTTTTAAAATGTTCTGGATTAAATTATAAATTTTGTGGTGGACTATAAAATTGTTAAATATTCACACTACCTATGTGCCAAATTTCATTATTGGAAGTACTATAGATTCGTCAGGACACGCCGAACAGACAACACACGTAGTACTTCATTTTATAACTGTCTACACTCGCTGGCAAAAGTTAAGCATATCGTGGAAAATGTTAATTTCTGGAAGCTAATCTAAATTTGAGAGGCTGCAATTTGCTGCAGAGTTAGATGGAACTATGCAAATGTGTTATGTAACAGCCAATCACAGTTTCGTGTCGACAAATATAAAAAAGGCAGTCTTATAAGAAGCCAGCATTGTGAAGGGTTAGAGGAGTTGCATGTAAGTGCTGTAAAAAGTGTTTGCAACTTTTGTAGGATTAGTTTTCAAGACGGACGTGTTTCTGTCACTTCCACAACACATATAGCAAGCGCTGCCGTTCTGTGGGATGCCTTAAAGTTTGGCAATCAATCACTCATGTTGCTCTTTTTTTTGCCGTTCATTCCGTCATGTCATCATTAAGCTAACAACAGAAACAGTTGTCAAAACACCTGTGGCCCACACCCAAAAGGTTACAACCCCTGCGGTTCATCGATATATTGCTGTTGTAGCAAAGCACTCCTCATGCATGGCTGTGCCAAAGTGCAAATCTTTCCCAAATAAATAAAGATGTCAATGTCATCATAAAGCAAGTCTTGCGAGAATTACCCCATAGTTTTTAAATTTACAAATCTATAGACATTACGCATAACAGAAATGAGTCCTTAAAACCCACAACACAGTTTTTTTACACATTGGAACCATCTGGAGTACTCTCGCACATATTGGAGCACCGATTATGCTTCTCACGAATCTGAATCCACCTTCACTATGCAATGGCCCAACACTCTGTCAAGAAACTCATGCCAAATATTATTCAAGCCACCATCGTCACTACACATGCTGCAAGTTTAAACATATTCATTCCTAGAATACCACACACAATCATCACTTCTGATATCCCATTCCAATTTAAAAAACTTCAATTCCCAGTTCGTTTAAGTTTCACTGTCAGCATCAACAAGGCGCAATCACTTAAAGTCATACGACTCGGTCTCATTAAACCGTGTTTCTCCCACGGTCAAGTGTTCAACAGAATTAAATTCCTTTTTACTATTTATAAATAGATATCACTTCAATTTCTTGCCACATATGGTTATTTTAATAAATGTACATGTATACTATCTCGGGGAAAAATAATCAAGTATAAAATGCTAATTTTTATAATTTGTTTTCCTTTCCCACATGGCACAGACTTATTTCATTTCATTTAATTGTTTCTAAAATTGCATTTCACATCTACAAACATTGCTAATTTTAAAAATTCAGATAAAGAATAAAATAATTCATTTTGTACTCAAAAAAAAAATATTACCTTTTATTTTGGTCTATTAATCTATTTTATTCAAAATTACCTCAACTTACAAAAATATTTCTAATTTTTCTGTCTCCCTATTATTTATGTAATTTGGGGTTAAAATATACTGTATTGCCCAAATCAACAGATTTCATTGTTGTGTTAAAAATAAGATACACCACACATTCAAGTTGTAAAATTTAAAAAAGAAGAGACTCATTTTTTCGGTTTTGAGTACAAAAGCGTGTTTTCTCTCTTCCTTCAATTTTCTCAACTGCCTTTTCCAAAAACTTAAATCTCTTAATTCTTAGAAAATAGAATTTTTGGCATTGCAGTAAAATGTGTAAAATATGCATGTGTATAAGACGTATTTTAAAAATAATACAACAATCAACAGAAATTCTACATGTTTTTTATTAAAAATTTCAGCAAATTTTTTAAAACTGAGTAAATTTTTAATTAACATCACACAAAATCAACACAATTGTCTATTAACGAGGGTATGGGATAAATTCCCTAATTTTGAGATCCGAGGTAATTTTTAATTAACGTCGTACTATAGCAACTCAACGGGCTCTTAACTTCGGTCCGGGATCAATCGCCTAAGGAAAGTATCCGAGAAAATTGGGTAATTTTTAATTAACGTTCTCAAGCACTACAACTACCTATTAACTAGGGTCGAAGTTTTATCCAATAAGGCAAATATACGTGTACAACCACGGTCCAATTATAACATAACACCTCAGCTGGCACCCCACCCTCCAAGAAATTGTTGCTTAATTCAGTAAAACTGAATGATAACACCGGGGAACATGTTTTACAATTTCAGGATGGCCCCTTTTTTCAAGACATGGAAAAGTTCAAATTTCAATCGCGAATATCTCCGCCAGTTTTACAGATAACTCCATGAAATTTTTTTTCTGTGCCGGGTACATTTTTCTAATTGAACTTTTTGGCAAATCTCCTTTAGTTTTCGAGTTACTTTTTTTACTTGCTTATTTCACCGCTAGGAGCGCTGTGAGCTGTCTCAATAAATTTAGCATGGTCACTTTACTGTAGGTACATGTTACTACCTTGACTCTACAAGACGCGGTTACAAAATTAAAAAGAACTTTTAAAGGTGTAGTTTCTGTACAAATAAATCTACAAATCCATGCCGTTTGACCAATCCACACTAAATTTGGTAACTTATTTTTTAGAACAATGAGGAAAACATAGGCTATTTCTTTCCATTATATAAACCAATCTGTAGCTAGGAAACTTGACCCACAGGCAGGCCTAAAAGTGCCCCTGGAACAGGCCCTGATTTACCATTAGGCCCGTGAGGCAAGGGCCTAGGGCCCCCATAATTTAAAGGGCCCCTAAGTTTCAAAAGTATCTAAAAATTTAAAAAAGTTTTTAAGTAGTTACATAAATTATTGGGTATTTACGTAAATGTCCGTCGACCGTTTCCACCACTATCACATTCTTGTAATTACATTAATTATCTAACTATTATGTTTTTAATTTTCATCTGCTTTATTTTGTTTTGCCAAGAGTTATAAGTAATTTCACGATTTTCTCAAACTTTTTGGTGATATCTGTGAAACGGTCAACAGTCACAAATACGTAAGTACCAATTATTGTTATAAAATTAGTTTTTGTGATGAACAATTAACATCGGGGGGCCCCTTCCTGCGTGTTGTGCCTACTATACCAAATTTTCTAAATCGGGCCCTGCGGCCTGGAAGACACAATTTTATAATCTAAACTTCTTTTTTTTTCTGTCATAAATGGACATGCTCAAGGAAACACGTTCTATAGGGTTTGTATTGGGCTGGCAAATAAGTACTTCGGTTTTTAGAGTGGCCTAAAATACAATTTCTCCAACAAAGAAAATATTTACTAATCAACTGTGTATTGTCCGTACTTTTCCATGATTTTTTGCCATCAGTCTACCAACTTCATAATGTTACGTTTATAAAACGCATGAGGTTTACTGGCGAAAAACTGATTCATATGATTATTTACAGCCCCATCATTAGCCAAATTTATACCGTTCAAAGAATTTTGTAGCGATTGGAATAGATGACAATTCGAGGGGGCGCAAGGTCTACAATTCCTGCCGGGTCCTTAATGAAGTATGGGGTCTGATATTATCATGTTGACAGATGACTCTTTTACGATTTGCCAATTCTGGACGCTTTGAAAGCATGACTTGATCCAATTTTCTTAACTTGGAGCAGTACACGTCCGAGTTGATTGCATTCTCTTGTGGCAAGAGCTCATAATTAGTGACGCCCTTATAATCCCAACACACTGAGAGCATAATATTCGTATGGTGTAATCTCGTCTTCGAGGTTGATTGGGATGGCTCTTTCCCCATAATGTTTTCCGAACGAAAATTGAATTTTAGATTTTTGATAGTTTTACAGTAATGTTTCTTAAAAAAATGGCCATAATTTAAAAACTTCTCATTGAGCTATAAATCTTTAAAATATGTGTAAATAATTTTGTAAAAAGATAATTTTGTTCGAAATTTGTCAAAATTTCAAATGTGCTAAATGAAAATCTATTTAACCAATTTCAAACGTATGCGACCAAAATAAACTACAAGTATTGTTTTAGGGAATGAACAAGAATCAACAGGATATTTTAACAAACACAAATTTTACAAGCGTTCGAAAAATGAATATAAAAATTTTGATATTTTTAAAGTCATATTTCTAAAATAAATGATCAACATTAAAAACGTTTCAATTCAGTAGAATTATTCTAGTTCATTCACTTGACAACATTAGAAAGAACAAATTCTCAGATTTTTGGAGAATCCATCTATAACTTTTTGTGTTATAACATTTGAAGTAAGAAAATAATGCATGCAAATTAATTTAGTGTAAAATATAGTTTGAAGGGGGTGTATCATTTTCTCTCTCTTGCTTTTACTGTTTGTGTAAACAATTTTGTTTTTCTTTCAAACGTTCACAATATTTCAAAAATATTCACAGAAACCATTTAAACATTTGAAAAACCTTTCTAAAATTATATTTGCTAAAAAAAGTTATAAATTTCAATTTTGACAGGTTTCAGGCTTTTTAACCGCCACTTCCGGTGTTTTCCATACCTACTCCCGGTTTACTCACTTTGATTAAATATTAATATCTCTGCAACTAATTCACTTAGCGAAAAAAATAAATATATTTTAGAAAGTCAAATAAATCCGCTACCCAAATACCCTCTCATTATATTACACACATCGGGGTTAGCTGAAAATGTAACTTATCGTCATTTTGGAATTTAATGTGATTAGGGCTGACCAATCAACTATCCTACATCAATTCCGAATTCGTTCGATGGATTTTTGTATTGAAGAATGCTGAAATCGTAGTTGAAAAACAAGTAAACTTATGTAATGTTCGGAAATAAGTACAGATAACACGCACATTTAGCTTGTCAGAAAACACCTCTTATACATAGTGTAACGTCACCGTAGGGGTCCTTCTGACCACAGCTTTCATGGTGGTCCATGAATTTATGACTGGATGGGGGTATCCCCTTCTCTTTGGTCGTTAGCGGCTTCGGAAGAACGTGTGGGGGTCTTCTCTCGAGAAAAAGGAGAATCGTGGAAAACCGAACGAGCAGGACGACTCTGCTCCGGTTTGAAGCCGCGGGACTGAAACCCTAATTTCTACAATATCTATTAGCCTCGAAATAGTTTTAACTTTTATGTATTCTTCTATAATTAATTAAATGTGATGTAATTCTAAATGGCGTCTTAATTATCTTCAAGCCACTCGCCACGCAAACTATACCCACGACGTTACAATAGCAACCAATATGCTAGCAGAAAAAATAGCTAAGTAGATATCTTTGATTTGGTAATAAAGTGCTTAATCGTAACATAATATAGAGCTTCAATAAAACCTAAACTTACTTGCTCCTTCTACAAATTATTTATTCTTTTGTCCTGTTTTTTCTAGGTACTGTGGAACTGATGAAAACCTTAAAATTTTATCTGAGAGTTCAAAGATTACAGTTCGATTCTATTCGAATCATGCTATTGAGTCGCGTGGCTTTAGTTTTACTGTAAGCCTAAAGAGGTCAACATGCTCGCACCATTACAAAAATGTCAGCAATGGAGGTTTTTCGACGCGTTCGTTCCCTACTAATTACCTACCTGATCAACTTTGTGTGTGGAAAATAGAGGTAAAGATGCTTATATATGTGTAACTGCAACTCACCTGTTCTTTTAATATAATGTCTTATCAGTCATGTACGTAAAACCTTCCATGAGAATCGACAGCATTGCAATCAGTATTTCCCATAGTTTCATGGATAGAAAATATGTATTCACAAACATATTTTACACTTACAAGTACTTTTGCTTGAAAAAGTTTTCCTACTAAAACTTGATTTTATTGCTTAAGAGTTGTAACTAATTCTTGTTAGTGAAAATACGTACTGCTTATACGTTTTTTAACCTCATCAGTCCATAGTTCAATGTAACTGTTTGTAAATTTTTTTTTTCTTTTAAAATATAATAATTGAAGAAATTTTAGTCATATGACCAGTTATAATTATAATTTTTTAATACAAATGTTTGATTCAACAAAATGTGTGCACTGAGCATAATTCAAGGCTTGTTAAACAACTCCAATAACAAATTTCAGTTTGTCCCATTCAGTCATACAGAATAAAAATTCTGTTGAATAATACGAGAAATCAAAATAGAAATAAAAGAATCTTCAGAAAAAAATCGTTTTCTTGACATAACAGACGGATAAATTAAAAGATTAAAAAGATTTCGTTTGTGAGAGCACAAACGAAAAGCGTTTCCCCATTTTGATGGAAACTAATTTTATGCTTCCTGAATTCTGTTTCAATGTAGATTTTTTAATTTCAGATACCGGAAGGAAAAATAATTCAATTCAGATTCAATTATCTTTTCGAAATCGCGGATGTAGAACCCGTTTGTAGCGGAGATTACATAGCGATCAGCTTAACAGGTGATTTCCGCACGGACATGAATAGGTAAATAATGGAAAACATTTATTTCCTAGTTGCTTGGGTAACAATTTTACAATTCGATTCAGAATTATAATTGTAGGATTTTCAAAATCAATTATATTTAACGAGAAATGTAAATCTTACCATTCAATATTCCATTTTGAAAACTAACTCTTCTGGATTCCAATTAGAATAGTTTCTAATGAAGAAAAAGATAAAACGAATTGGTAATTTTTTTTAGTTAACGTCGTACTAGAGCAACACAACGGGCTATTGACGACGGTCCGGGATCAGTCCCTTAAGGGAAAGATCCGAAAGATAAAACGGAAGTTTCACGACATGAATCATATATGGCATTCGGTTAAATATCGCATTTTTTTACCCTGTCTGTATACTTGAAATTTGATTTTTACTTTTCACTTACTATGTTTTTAAGTTCCGTATTGGTAGAACCTTGAGGCACCTGGATTGGCGTTATTTGTATTGATATTTTTCAATAAACGTCGATCTGCAGCAACACAACGCTCTATTGACAAAGGTCCGGAATCATCTCCAAAAGGAAAGATCTGAGGACAACACCAAGTAATTTTGAACCGTGGTCAGATGACGAGCGTTGGGTTGGAAAGCCTTCGGAACTGCCCGCTTCCAGATGACGCAAACGAGAGAAAGGTTTGAGAGCGTACTCTGAGAGTCCTCAAGTAGGACACCTGTGGAGGCCACGTGGATACGTGACGTTAAATATATTTTTTAAACCTTTCATTGAAATATATACTTTGGTAATGTGGAGATTTATAGTTGACGTTAAATAGGAACCGTGTGAAATGAGCACGCGCGCAGACCAATCGAATTTTTCACCGCTCATACCGGCCAATCGGATTGATTTGTGCGTGTAGCTTGGTACCTTGAGGTTCCTTTTTGAATTTTGCTGAACGCTCAGGGAAGTCTCATGGCGACTTGGATTTAAAAGAACCTGTGGATGGATTTCCCGGAGTTTTGTGTCGTACCAGATAAATTAAATGTGGTTCACTATTCCTCTGAATTTGTTCGATGATTAAAGAACCAAAACACCGACAGTGACATTGTAGTAAAATAGAACTCCAATTATCCTGATCAACTGGAACCAGACCTCGTCCGAGAAATCAAATATCAGGATAATTATAAATAATTCACAAAAAAAGTTTACTTAGTAGAAAAAAAAATTTCTTTAGTATGTAATGTAATTTATTAACAATGAAAACAATTTTGCGTACACTATGTAGTCAAAAGTCACCGGACACCCCTACACTTCAAGTAAACGATCCCAGTATGACGTGCGTACACCTCACCGACGCTATACAAGTGAAGGTAGAAATGCTGTCACGATAAAGCCAACAGAATGCATTCGAAAGGGGCATGAATGTAGGTGCACATAAATTTGGACATTCGGTCAGAGAGATTTCTCAACAGTTAAACGTGCCACAGTTAGCGATGTTACAGTCAAGTGCAAACGTCATGGAAATACTGAACCGAATTATCGCTCTGATAGGCCCAAGAAACTAACGGATCGAGACCGGAGAACCCTTAAGGGAAACAGCCGGCACACATCTTTGTCGGAGGTTGCAGAGAACTTCCAGCTCAGGTACACAGGTCAGTGACAGGACTGTACGTCGAGAGGTGATAGCATTTGGTTTTCATGGTCGTGCTACCGACATAAAGCCACTAAGCACACGCACCCATGCCTGGAGGCGTTTTCAATGGTGCGAAGAGTACCGTAATTGGACTTAGGATCAGTGGAAGTATGTCATGTGGAGTGATGAATCTCGATACATGATCTGGCACTCTGATGGGCGTGTATGGACCTGGCGAATGCCTGGCGAACGGTATTTACCGAAGTGTACTGTGTAAACTGTGAAATTTGATAGCGGTAGTGTTATGGTTTGGGGCTGTTTCACCTAGTTTGGGCTTGGCCCGTTAGTTTTAGGCGACGGGTCGATGGCTTCTGGTGAGTACGAAGACATTTTAGACAATAGCGTACTTCCGACACTATGGCAACAGTTTGGAACATGTCCTTTTCTGTATCAGCACAATAATGCTCCTGTTCATACAGCAGACGTCATTGCGTCGTGGTTTGACACTAATCAGGTGGTATTGCTTACCTGGCCGGCTCTAAAGCCCCGACCTAAACCCCATAGAACATCTTTGGAATGAGTTGGAGCGTCGGCTGCGTGCCAGACCCACTCGACCAAAAAATAAACGTGAACTGTTCACCTTGCTACAGGAGGAATGGACAACAATTCCATCAAGAGTTTACCAGAACTTAGTGGAAACCCGAAGGGTAAACGCTGTAATTTAAGCAAAAGGAGGCCCGACATCCTATTAGTTATACACTGATGTCTGTAAAAAATGCAACAACATGAAGGAATCATCCGAATGAAATGAAATTTGCAACAAATGTCAATTATAGGATGTTATGCAAAGTTTCAGAGCCTCCGCGCATGCGTGGTGTGAGCAGCGCAATCTGAACTGATGCTAAAAGCGTATAAATAGAGAGCTGTAGCGGGACGTTGAAACTAGTGCATGTTTATTTTTTAGTGGCGAACGTTTAGTGAGACCTAAGTATGCCTCCACGACGAAGTAGGGTGAAATTTCAACAACTTACGAAGTTTGAACGGGGAAGTATCATCGGCCTTCGTGAAGGAGGATTTTCCTAACGCGCGATAGCAGCTCGTGTGCAGCGGAACAGTTCCACAGTGATGCGAGTTTGGAAGCAGTGGACCGACGAGCACCGGATAACTCGAAAAACTGGAAGTGGACGACGGAAGGTGATGTCAGCGCGCGATGATAGACACCTGGTCCACGTGACGGTGAATGACCGTACAGATTCCTCCAGGCAGTTGGCAGCACTTTGGTCTACTGCTACAGGTGTACTAATGTCGGCTTCGTCAATTCGCCGACGTCTGCTGCACCGTGGACTGTGTGCAAGGATTCCTTTATACAGGATCCCCCTCACGCGAAAGCATCGACGGCACTGGGGTCATGAGCACAGAGCCTGGCGAGCTGATTGGCAACATGTTGTCCTTTCTGACGAATCCCGCTTTAATTTGTGTAACCATGATGGCCGCATTTGTGTTAGACGCTATGCCGGTGAACGCTGCCTTCCAGAGTGCGTTATCGAACGTCATAGTGGCCGAACACCCGCAGTTATGGTCTGGGGTGCGATTTCGAATCATGGACGATCTCAGCTGCTACGAATTGAGGGTAATCTGAATAGCAACAGGTACATCCGTGAAATGCTAGAGCTCGAAGTCGTTCCCTTCCTTCAAGGCAACACTGGAGCTCTCTTTCAACAGGATAATGCACGCCCACCTGTTGCAAGGAATGTTCGAGACTTCTTTTCAGTCCAACACATGCAACTTCTTCCTTGGCCTGCTTATTCGCCGGATATGTCACCTATTGAGCACGTGTAGGATTTGGTTGGTCGGCGTCTTGCTCGTGATCCGCGTCCTACAGCTACAAAAGACGAACTTTGGGTGCGCATACAAACAATATGGAATTATATTCAACAAACAGACATTCAACATCTGTTTCACTCCATGCCACGTCGTATAGCAACACTTATTGCAGCGCGTGGTGCTACACCAAATGCTGATTTCAAAAAACTTGATATTGTTTTTTTTTGCTTTGAAAATTTATTCATTTATTTGTACTAATACAAGCCGTTTGTGTATTAAATTTCATTTCATTCTGATGACTCCTTCGCGGTGTTGCATTTTTTACAAACAGCAGTATACATCTGGTGCCTTTCAAACCAACAGTACCGGGTGTCCGGTGACTTTTGGCCACATAGTGTATAATTTGTTCTTACATAATGTATTAAATATTTTCATTGCTTGAACATATCGTTCAAAGTCAGTTTTGCTGTCTTTACTCGATTTCGTGCAGCCACGTCTCGTATGCGCTTCGCGGTGAGAAGCTGTAGATGGTCGCACTCAGGCTGTAACTTCGTCCATTTTAGCGCTGTGTCAAGACATTCAAATGCCTTACTAGCTGACGGTTCCGCCTCTGGTTGAGTAGCATGTCATCGTCATCTTCCGGGTCATATATTAATTCATCATCACTGAGAATTTGGTATTCAAGGTCCGAAGAATCACACATCCTCATCTGACATTTCGTCCTCTTCGGTTTTGTCCCCATTCGCCAAAAAAAAAAAAACTTTTAAAATGCAGATTTTGCCGATTATTTTTTTCTCAAAGTGATCCGGATAGTTGGCGATCTGGATAACTGGAGTTTGGACAGTTGGAGTTCTACTGTATTTGTTTGTAATTTTATTCAAAAGTTGTATAAAAAACAGCGTATAGTAAACCTTTTCCCTAAGCTCTGCAGACAATGAGCTGCAAGTCCTTCCAGGCTCGGCTCCGTAGGTGTCCGAAATGAAAAAAAGCAAGAGCAATACAGATATGTGATTTAGAAATGTATCAAGACTATCAAATGTGACGCGCATAATGATATTGATTTCTCTTTCAGGTACTGTGGAATAGAACGTCCCACAGCATTAATCACTTCAAATAATTCGTTGCTTTTCATGTTTCGCTCAGACTGTTGTCGTGAGGGGAAGGGATTCAGTGCATCTTTTGTCATCTTTGATACAGGTAGCACAGTTTTTTCATCCTGTGATTCGATTAAAATATAATGTGGTTCAGACGAGAAGGCAATCGACCTTGAGTCAATAGACTTTCAAAAAGGTAAGAAGCTCGTTAGAAAAAGGTTGTTAAACACAAGAGCTTGCATGCCAATAGTCGTGGATGGTTTTCTCAATCAACTAGTTGTCACAGTTATAGCTTTAGGCACCGAACAATAAGTTTTGAACTAAAAACTCTGCTAAATCTGCCAGTTGTATAAGCGCTTTGTTAACGTTCCAACCTATCACCTCATTTGACCCCACGTATAATTCCACCCTGTGATTTAGACGAGAAGGCAATCGACCTTGAATCAATAGACTTTCAAAAAGGTAAGAAGCTCGTTAGAAAAAGGTTGTTAAACACAAGAGCTTGCATGCCAATAGTCGTGGATGGTTTTCTCAATCAACTAGTTGTCACAGTTATAGCTTTAGGCACCGAACAATAAGTTTTGAACTAAAAACTCTGCTAAATCTGCCAGTTGTATAAGCGCTTTGTTAACGTTCCAACCTATCACCTCATTTAACCCCACGTATAATTCCACCCTGTGATTTAGACGAGAAGGCAATCGACCTTGAATCAATAGACTTTCAAAAAGGTAAGAAGCTCGTTAGAAAAAGGTTGTTAAACACAAGAGCTTGCATGCCAATAGTCGTGGATGGTTTTCTCAATCAACTAGTTGTCACAGTTATAGCTTTAGGCACCGAACAATAAGTTTTGAACTAAAAACTCTGCTAAATCTGTCAGCTGTATAAGCGCTTTGTTAACGTTCCAACCTATCACCTCATTTAACCCCACGTATAATTCCACCCTGTGATTTAGACGAGAAGGCAATCGACCTTGAATCAATAGACTTTCAAAAAGGTAAGAAGCTCGTTAGAAAAAGGTTGTTAAACACAAGAGCTTGCATGCCAATAGTCGTGGATGGTTTTCTCAATCAACTAGTTGTCACAGTTATAGCTTTAGGCACCGAACAATAAGTTTTGAACTAAAAACTCTGCTAAATCTGCCAGCTGTATAAGCGCTTTGTTAACGTTCCAACCTATCACCTCATTTAACCCCACGTATAACTCCACCCTGGAATTTCTAGTCTTCCCTATAGGACTAATCGATTCTTATTTTCTTCAACAATAGAATCTTTCTATTTATATTATAAGGAATTTATCGATAGAATATTCCCAAAGAATTTTATTCTAAGAAACGGAGCAATAAAATCTTTCCAAAAGATTCCTATTGAAAGAAGCAATATAATCTTTCAAAAGGACTTTAATCTAAAGGATCAATGGAATCTTTCCTAAGGATTATATTCTACAGAATGGGGCAATGTTTCGAAGAATTCCAAGGAAAGGACCAATAGAATATTTCTAAAGGCTGAAAGAATCTATGAATTATTTAAAAACTGGGATAAATGGTTCTTTATACGACGGGTAAGAAACCAAATTTATTTAATTTGGTTAAACTTCAATTGTTTTTTTAAACCTGACGGTGCGTGATGTCACTGGCTATGCATAAACCTCTTTTCACCACTATCTTTTAACTTTTGCTGATAACTGGCAATGTATAAGTATTTTCCCACTATTATCTGTCAACTTTCCTTGCTTTCGCATAGCGTTTCTTTTTGAGCAATACTTGTAAAACAATATTATTGGAAAATTTAATATTTGATCAACACTGATAGAACAAGATGAGTACGGAAATCGTTTCATACAGGGTTCCCACGGGTGCTTAGAAAGTGCTTATTTTCCTTTGAAAACGAAGTTTGTGACCGTGTGCTGAGAAATTCCTCCTTGAAGCGGGCGAACAAGCAACAAACTCTCATTACACTCACAAATATTTATTTAATCTAAGTTACATTACGTGGATACAACATATACTATTAACATAACCTTTCATAACTACCCGACATAACGGACGCTACGACGCGTCTTCATTATACGCCGTGACCCTGACCTCCTGAGGGTGTCCTTGATCGGAGCCGGGGTTAGATTTAGTTTTGGTTCTCACTTTTAGTTCGGAGGTTTATAGCTCTGTAGCTGACGCTGCGCTTATAGTTCACCTGTTACAGTCTCCCCCTCTGGCTACGAAGATGTCTCGGTGAGTCGCCAGGAGAAGGGTAAGATGGTTGTCTTGAGTTTTGCCGTACTGTTGGATCAGCTTTTCGAGGTCGACCGCTCCTTCGCAGTGGGGTGATGGGCACGTTTCCATCTTGAGGGGTGTTAAGGCATGGACGTAGATCAGATGTATGATATGTTCCGACAGGAATATCAGGAGATTCAGGATTCGCAACAACGTAACTTGTTGGAGAACGCTGAGTTAAAATCAAATAGGGTCCGTCTCAATTCATTGCAAATTTCGCTGACCTCTTCTTAGCTTTGTTGCTCACAGTATGTGAGGTGACCCATACTTGATCTCCAGGTGCGTATTGGGGAACGCTTCTTCTTCCTCGATCAGCATATTTCTTTGTCTGATCCTGCTTTTGTCCGACAAGATCTTTTATCTCAGAGGAGATTTTTGCAAATTTCCGTAAATATGGTGTGATCTCAGCAATGAAGTTGTCATTGTTGACAGAACTCTTTCACGTTCCTGTGTCGGAACTACCAACTGGGCTTCCTCTGATTCGGAATCTGGGCCGTATCGATATAAAATACCTTGAGACATTATGTAGCCACGATTGGTCCAATTCACGTAGTTTTCGTCCTTGGAAACGCTCTCAAAACAGTCAATGATTTTCTTCAAGTCATCGTCTTTCAATTGTCTTTCACGTATGTCATTTGCCTTCCTGGATGGTAGATCAATAATAGTAACAGAACAAATGTCACAAGTGGGCCTTCCATGTGTACATGAAGGACGTGATCGCATGACGTTTGCTTTTCCTGAAAGATATTCAACTTTGATGTTGTAAGACTGTATCAGAAGGGCCGATCTTGCGAGGCAACCGGTTGGTGATTTCAGGCTCAACAACCATTTCAAGGGTTGATGATCTGAAAATACTGTTATTTCAACTCCTTCGACATAGCCTCGAAATTTTCCAAGCGCCCAAACCACTGCAAGTGCTTCTCTCTCCGTGGTGGAATAATTTCTTTCTGCAGGGGTCAGCAAACGGCTTGCATACTCTATGGGATGCTCTTCTGGACCGTGTCCTTGGATAAGAACAGCTCCTAAAAGCATAATTCGAAGCATCTGAACGTATAACAAAAGGTTTTGATTCATCAATCTGTTTCAGCACTGGTGGCGAAATCAAACATTTCTTTAAAAATTCAAATGCAGATTGCTCCTCTTCACCCCACTTCCAAGTGGTCCGCTTTTTGGTGAGATTGCTCAACGGATGAGAAATGTCAGCAAACTTCGGAATAAATCGTCGATACCAGCTGCAAGTTTGCAAAAAGGATTGCACTTGTTTCATATTCTTTGGTGGGGGAATACACGTAATGGCCTCCACTTTGGCAGGGTCTACTTCGATACCGGAACTGGTAATGTAATGACCAAAGTACTTGACTTTGGGACAAGAAAAATTGCACTTGGCACGGTTAGCATTCAACTTGAATTGTTGGAGTCGTTCAAAGATTAATTGCAAATCTTGCAGATGTTCTTCAAAACTGGGAGACATCACGATGATATCATCCAGGTAGGCGAGGGTGTTGATCTTTAAGCCATTTCGAAAAATGTCCATCAAACGTTGAAACGTTTCAGGGGCCGTTTTCAATCCAAAAGGCATTCTATTGAACCTGAAAACTCCAAACTGGCATACAAAGGCGGTTTTGTCTTTATCATGTGGATGCATTTGTATCTGATAGTATCCTGATCTCAAGTCAATTGTTGACATAAATGCCGTTTGCTTGGCATTGTGTAAAAGGTCGTCCATACGTGGCAGTGGGTATGGATCTGATTTGGTGACAGCATTAAGTTTTCGGTAGTCGATGCAAAGTCTGAAATCTCCATTTGGTTTGGGAATGAGAATTGCAGGTGAGGCATAAGGAGAGTCACACTCCTCAATTACTCCTGCTGTAAGGAGTTTATCAATTTCCTTTTTTAAAACTTCCTTCCTGCCAGGAGAGGGTCGGTAAGGTGGCGATGAAATTGGTAAAGTATCTCCTGTGTCAATTCGGTGTTCACAATAAGGTGTCGGTTCTCCCCCTGGACAGAAGACTCTTTCGTATTCCGTCAATAATGCATTTATTTGTCTTCTCTGGTGTGGGTTTAGATTTTCACCTTCGCTTAGTCGAAGTAGTATTGAATCCATAGAAGTACTGGTGTCCACAGAGTTATAACTACTAATTGAAATGGACCTAATTACACAGATCTATAACTTCTAATTGAAATGGACCAGAATTTGCTGGCATGTTTTCTACAATGTTCGAGGAATAGGCTTGAACTTCTAGCTGAGTTTGACAGGGATTCGCTGGGGTAGCGCTTATCCCGATGTCGGAAGAATGGTCTTGAACTTCTGGTCGAAGTACAAAAGGACTCTCTGGGACAATGGATTTCGCAAATGTGAAACTTTTATTGAGTCTATCACTGAAGAACCAGGAATGGTCTTTTAGATTCAGGACAATTCCAGTCTTTTCTATAAAATCAATTCCAAGCAGAGTATGGTTTCTTCGTGCTTCAGGAATAGCAAAAATTGGTAATGAAAATATTCTCCCTTCCAGACAGATACTAACATTTGCTTTGTGTACCACCTTTGTTGGCTGGCTGCCATCAGCGAGAGTCGTGGTAAGATGTGTCCTTTGGAAATGGGTTCCTTGTTCTTTCAGCAGTTGGTAAAAAACTGCACCAGCAATAGAATGAGTTGCTGCTGTATCTGCACATGCCGTACCACACAGTCGGTGGTTGATATTCACTGTAAGAATCGCTATCTGACTAGACGTTGAAAGACTACTTAGATGTATACGACTGGTATTCTTTTTGTCAGGCCTGGAACAATTCGGACATTTTGACTTAGTATACCCTGGAGCGCCACAAGCATAGCAATAAACAGTGGGGTGTTCTTCCGGCTTCTCGTATTTTCTGTCATGGATCTCCTTCCTCATAGAGTTGAATCTTGGATATTCTTCTTTCATTTTCGTAAACGGTCTCTTAGGATTAAATGTTGGTCCATCTTTCCTGGTCTTATGCTGAGACTTTCGTATGCGTCTAGTTTTTCCACAAGATCAGTTGGAGAGAAAATGTCTCCCCATTCATCTAAGAAGTGTTCTTTGAATTCCGGTGGACACTTTTTCTTGATTTGATCAATTATCATCAAGTCCTTCAGCTTTTCAAAAGTATTTACCTTCACTTCTCTAATCCAATTCTCATAAAAACTACGCAGTTCAAAATAAAAATCCCTCCATGTACATTCAGGATTCTTTTTATGAGTTGCAAATAGCTGGCGAAAACGTTCAGCACTCAACTTGAATCTTTTAAGTAAGATATCCTTAATGAATTGGTAATCTTCTGCTTTTTCATCAGGTTCCCTAGCAATGATTTTCGCTACATCACTGGGAAGGACTCCCACCAAATATGCTACCCATTGTTTTTCCGGAACCTTCAGAAATTTTAATTGTCTTTCAAAGAGATTGAGAAACAGAGACATGTCGTCTTCTTTTGGATTGAAGTTCGGGATAAACTTTTTCAATTCAAATTTTGGTTGGTCGACGGTCGGAACGGGTAACTCTGATGGGAGCGAGGACAACGTTTGAATTTCAAGTTTCAACCGAAGCAGTTCAAGGTCATGAACTCTTGCCTTTTCTATTCTTTCTTGTTCAATTGCGTTTTCCTTTGCAATTCGTTCCTGCTCAATTACTTTTTCTTGAGCAAGTCGTTCCTGCTCAATTTCTTTTTCTTTAGCAATTCGTTCCCGCTCAACGTCCTTTTCTTAAGCAATTCGTTCATCTATTACACTGACGAATAAATTCTTAGTGAGTTCTTCATCGTAGTTGTCAGAATTAACAATTAAATCCTTTAATTGGATAACTTTCATCTTGCCACCTACGTCCAAGCCCAATTCCTGTGCCAACAATCTCAAGTCGTCCTTGCGGCCTTTTGCAAGGTAAGACATGATTGCAGTCTAGTTTGCAAAAAGTTCTGGAAGAATATTATTGTCTAGAAAAGTTCTGGGGTCAATGTTAATGTTCGTAAAGTTTTTTGTTTCAAACAAGCTCCAAAATAAAGCGATAATTGTTTTACTTTACATCAACACCCAATATTTAAATTAAGTTTTGATTAACACAATATTCAAATTGATTAATGGAAAACCTCCTCTGAAAACACATAATAAAATTTACACTGAATAAGAATTGCTTTTAAAATGATAATGAAACCTTATCAGAACACACAAAATGTAATTTATAAATGCCTAAGGAAATCAATACAAAATAATTCTTATACTTAATTATTTATAATGTGTTATGGTTAATAAATATGCCAGCCTAAGTAATACGATTAGAAACACAGATTCAACAACGATAGTATTATTAAAAATATCCGAGCAATAAATCTTCCTGTGAAAGTGAAGCATGTAAAAGAAAAAGTTTCACTCATATATCAAAAGAGAAAACAAATTGTGAAAACGAAATACAGACTACGAGTTAGTCAAAACAACATTCACTGAAACAGCTCAGAGGGGAAGAAATTAATATATCAGGGAATTCTCAAGGTCACTTGTTTCTGCGCGCTTACACAAAGAAGTTCATGCGTTCACAAAAACGATACTATACACTTCAATAGCAGAAAAAGCCATTAATTATTGAAATAGCAAGATTATTATTTTTTAAATCCGCAAACATATACGGATATGCATTTAAAACACAAAATAGTAATGTTTGTTCAAATTATGAAGTGGAAAAACCGAAAGCAGAATAATTTCACTACATTAACACAAAACTAAAAGCAAGATAATTCCAATACCAAATGAAATAATATTGCATAAAATATTCAAAAAAAATTTTAAAACACCATTTTCCTCAAATAAAAGAAGTACTAATTGCTCAAAAGGGACAAATGACAAAATCGCTACTTTCGCAGACAGCAAAGAGTATCAGGAATATTTTCACTCTTTCGTTTTGAACAAAACGCAACTCTTTAAGAACAATATTCTTGGTGAACATTAATTTTCAAACAAAGGAATTGAATCACTGTAAACTTCTAATTCACATCGAACGACCTGACGTTTTGAAATTAATTTACACTATTCAGGATGAATATGTTTTAGTTTATAATTGCTCATCGCTAGGGTTAGCAATAACACGTAGGGGCAGTAAGGATTCTAGAAGAATTTACTTATCTTTGTCAGGTTCGTAATCCAAGTTTAGGGCGAATGGTTGGATGCATTACAATAAAACTGTTATGCATTCATTGTATAATGAGCTGAAATTAAATTGCTTGCATCTAATTTTTATAGATGACGTTACTCCAAGCCCACCTTCAGATGATATACCAAAGAAGATCTGTGGTAAGTTTATAAGTGAAGGATTTATTCACTTAGTTCTTAATTTTACTGTATCTCTACAGAAATACGTATATCCAACTACAGAGAAAAAAAATATATGATACAAGCAATGTAAGAGAAAAAACGGACGTGTCGGGACACGAATGCAAGGTTTAATGCATGAAATAAGTCATTGGTGTCATATGGTGATTTAGAATGAAATACGTCACGCAAAGGAGGCCGGATCTTGAGTAAAATAAACTGAGCGGTAGTGCGCAATTTCGTGACTCAATTTTGCGCTGTGATTACATCAGCCGAAGAAGATTGAACGCAATATCAATGAGTATTTGTAACATTTTTTTGTTTAAATCTCTTTTAAACGTGATATTGTTCATTTATATATCTTTTTATTTTTCAAGTTATTGCGATTTTTTGTGACACTCAAAAATTAAGCGTGGTTCCCCGTTTTCGAAATTTGAAACACATTCTAAAAGATACAAATACAGTTGGACAAGACATCAAACAGAACACTTCATTTAAGTAGATTACTTATTGTCATAAAATCACTAAAGAATATATCAAGAGGTGGAATTGTACAGTTTTTAAATCTACTTGTAGCAAGATTGTTGTCATACGACATCCGTCCTTTCCAAAATTCAGTACCAATCCCGAAGAACAGAACCCAATTTCCCAGTTTAACACCATACGAGAGAAACGATTTGGCCTTTTGAAAGACGCTTCAGTTCTCACATCTGCAAAATCGCTTAACGAAACTTTCCCCTAATGAGAAAACCAGATGTGTGAAGTTACCATGTCCGTTGGGGCCGACAGAATTGGAGTGGAATCGCACAGTGCTTGGCGTATAACGACATTCCACCCAACCATAGCACGAGCGCTGTCGCCAATCTTTTCGCTCCAAGCACTGCTTGGCGAGAGAAATGCTCAAGCGCGAAAACGAGGGTTTTCGATTCAGCAGTCTTCCCTTCGTTCCGTCTGGAGTGGCCCAACAACTCAGGTATTTAAATGTTTTGAATTACACTCTCCCCTCCTTAAATTTTTGACAATTTCATATCTCTAGTGAGACTTGTCACCTCCCACGGAAGTAACGATTCTATTTTTGGACTATTTCTGTGGCTTGTTCAAAAGACTAGAGCATTATAAGTATCCATTCCAACTCCCCCTGGAACACCACCAGCCCTCGAATAACGTTGTACTGACAACTATCATTATTACCAGTACAACTTATGTATATTTACTCTCGAGTGAATAAACAGGGATTCATTTGTCACCAGAACTCTGTCTTTCTTACAATCACGGAAAACCAACGCACAATAAGCTCTAATCATTCCTCCTTAGTGAATATTTCTTAACTCCCACTATACGATCCTAAATCTGAAAATCTCCATTGTAACCATTGTTACAATTGTTATAAATACGTTCTTTTCTAGAGGTTTACATAAATTAATTTTCATATTCTGGTGGTAAGCATTAGGGCGTATCGAAAAAATCGAAATTTCTAAGATCTTATTGCGGTAGTGCGGAAAAGTTGTGAACTCCCGTCATTAAAAAGCGCGCGGAATCTAAAAACTGTAGGTTGATTTCTTCTGTCGCCTCAGTGGGCCGAAAGTTCCGAAAATTGGACTAAAAATGATTAAAATACAAAATAGGTTAATATCTTCTGCTGTCTCATCGGCATCGAATTTGGAAATTTTGACGCATTTTGGTACTTTTATGCACAATTGTTTACTGCTTGCACAATGCACAATTGTGACAGACTGGTTTTAGCGTTCTGCCAAAAAAGTGGAACACCCCTATTTTCACGCCGAGGAACAAATCGGAGCGACCTGTAAATCACGTGACCACTCTCTTTCATCTGGCTGAGCGAGAATTTACAAAAAAATTGGTCTCAAAATCAAATGAAATTCGTTCCACTCTATCTGGCCTTTATTTTGATGGGCAGCATGACAAAACTTTAACATCAGAAACACTCGAAGACAAGCAGTTCCACAAGAACAATTGTAGAAGCGCAGTACTGTATTGTATCGGAGTCTGGTTCTGCGTACATGTGAAGACACCTGAAGGTTGCGTACATAACACCTGTAGGTTGATCTAGCCTTGATCTATCTAATAGCATTTACGAATACGTAACATGTGCTTTATTGTATGATTTTAGCATCCTCATCGTTCTCGGGTGTGACGGCACTGTAGTGAACACAGGAGTGTTCAATGGTGTAATTCGCAGGCTTGAATTGAATATCTGCTTATTTCATTTCAATGAGTTGCCATTACAACATCTATTTGAGACGTCAAGTCGTCTGGCCCCACGTCTTACACAGAAGACATTGGACGAAACCCCAAAGGATGTGAAAAGTTTTCAAATGTTGTTTTTAATAGTATTGAATGCGAGTTGCCAGACATTGATCCTACCACTCTCAGTTCAGATTAAAAATACTTTTTAGACATTTGCACTGCCATTAGTTCTAGCGTTTGTTGTTTAGATCTAGCTAACCGGGAACGTTGAATTTCTTCCGCTGGCTAACAACTGCCAATCGAATATACTGTGACGAAGTCTGTGGCGAGGGAAAAAAACAAGCATTCGGCGGAGAAACTGTCGAGAGGTCAAGCCAGACGCTGAGAGGTCACGCCGCGTATGAACTCAGACCGCTAGATTGCGACAGTTAACGAGCTGGTGGTGGTTCGAGGGATTGAGTTTCGACCGAGATTGAACGAAGGCTCTTTGTCGCGAAGCCAACCAGAGAGGGGCAGAAGTTCATTTCCGCTGCTTCCACATGATCACAAGAACCTGCGGATGCTTTTTGTTCGGGCCGCCGTCCGCTAATGAAGCTATCGGCGAAAGGAAAAAATCAACCTATTATGGACAGCCGATTTGGAACCAGCCAACAGCGAGACGTCAAGTGTGTCGAATGAAAGAGAAGGTGGGCCAACAACCTCCTGGAACTTTCCGAGTCGAGAGAGGAGAGTATTTTTTTTGGAAGAAGAGAGAAGATCAAGGGATCAAACTGATCCGGTTGAAGTTAAACGGTTCTCGGTTTTTTTTTGTCCGATACCCCGTCTCTGGAGACGTGCCGAGTCGCGACAGCTGTTCGTGGACTCATAACGGATTGCCCAAACTGGGATTCCGTCTATCAGACGCGAAAAAGCTCAAGCCTGAGCTGCTACTGTGCTGCATTGCACTACCTATCGAACGGATTGCCCAAACTGGGATTTTGTCTATCAGACGCGAAAAAGCTCAAGCCTGAGCTGCTACTGTGCTGCATTGCACTACCTATCGAACGGATTGCCCAAACTGGGATTTTGTCTATCAGTCGAGAGAGGAGAGTATTTTTTTTGGAAGAAGAGAGAAGATCAAGGGATCAAACTGATCCGGTTGAAGTTAAACGGTTCTCGGTTTTTTTTTGTCCGATACCCCGTCTCTGGAGACGTGCCGAGTCGCGACAGCTGTTCGTGGACTCATAACGGATTGCCCAAACTGGGATTCCGTCTATCAGACGCGAAAAAGCTCAAGCCTGAGCTGCTACTGTGCTGCATTGCACTACCTATCGAACGGATTGCCCAAACTGGGATTTTGTCTATCAGACGCGAAAAAGCTCAAGCCTGAGCTGCTACTGTGCTGCATTGTACTACCTATCGAACGGATTGCCCAAACTGGGATTTTGTCTATCAGACGCGAAAAAGCTCAAGCCTGAGCTGCTACTGTGCTGCATTGCACTACCTATCGAACGGATTGCCCAAACTGGGATTTTGTCTATCAGACGCGAAAAAGCTCAAGCCTGAGCTGCTACTGTGCTGCATTGTACTACCTATCGAACGGATTGCCCAAACTGGGATTTTGTCTATCAGACGCGAAAAAGCTCAAGCCTGAGCTGCTACTGTGCTGCATTGCACTACCTATCGAACGGATTGCCCAAACTGGGATTTTGTCTATCAGACGCGAAAAAGCTCAAGCCTGAGCTGCTACTGTGCTGCATTGTACTACCTATCGAACGGATTGCCCAAACTGGGATTTTGTCTATCAGACGCGAAAAAGCTCAAGCCTGAGCTGCTACTGTGCTGCATTGCACTACCTATCGAACGGATTGCCCAAACTGGGATTTTGTCTATCAGACGCGAAAAAGCTCAAGCCTGAGCTGCTACTGTGCTGCATTGCACTACCTATCGAACGGATTGCCCAAACTGGGATTTTGTCTATCAGACGCGAAAAAGCTCAAGCCTGAGCTGCTACTGTGCTGCATTGCACTACCTATCGAACGGATTGCCCAAACTGGGATTTTGTCTATCAGACGCGAAAAAGCTCAAGCCTGAGCTGCTACTGTGCTGCATTGCACTACCTATCGAACGGATTGCCCAAACTGGGATTCCGTCTATCAGACGCGAAAAAGCTCAAGCCTGAGCTGCTACTGTGCTGCATTGCACTACCTATCGAACGGATTGCCCAAACTGGGATTTTGTCTATCAGACGCGAAAAAGCTCAAGCCTGAGCTGCTACTGTGCTGCATTGCACTACCTATCGAACGGATTGCCCAAACTGGGATTTTGTCTATCAGACGCGAAAAAGCTCAAGCCTGAGCTGCTACTGTGCTGTATTGCACTACCTATCGAACGGATTGCCCAAACTGGGATTTTGTCTATCAGACGCGAAAAAGGTCAAGCCTGAGCTGCTACTGTGCTGCATTGCACTACCTATCGAACGGATTGCCCAAACTGGGATTTTGTCTATCAGACGCGAAAAAGCTCAAGCCTGAGCTGCTACTGTGCTGCATTGCACTACCTATCGAACGGATTGCCCAAACTGGGATTTTGTCTATCAGACGCGAAAAAGCTCAAGCCTGAGCTGCTACTGTGCTGCATTGCACTACCTATCGAACGGATTGCCCAAACTGGGATTTTGTCTATCAGACGCGAAAAAGCTCAAGCCTGAGCTGCTACTGTGCTGCATTGCACTACCTATCGAACGGATTGCCCAAACTGGGATTTTGTCTATCAGACGCGAAAAAGCTCAAGCCTGAGCTGCTACTGTGCTGCATTGCACTACCTATCGAACGGATTGCCCAAACTGGGATTTTGTCTATCAGACGCGAAAAAGCTCAAGCCTGAGCTGCTACTGTGCTGCATTGCACTACCTATCGAACGGATTGCCCAAACTGGGATTCCGTCTATCAGACGCGAAAAAGCTCAAGCCTGAGCTGCTACTGTGCTGCATTGCACTACCTATCGAACGGATTGCCCAAACTGGGATTTTGTCTATCAGACGCGAAAAAGCTCAAGCCTGAGCTGCTACTGTGCTGCATTGTACTACCTATCGAACGGATTGCCCAAACTGGGATTTTGTCTATCAGACGCGAAAAAGCTCAAGCCTGAGCTGCTACTGTGCTGCATTGCACTACCTATCGAACGGATTGCCCAAACTGGGATTTTGTCTATCAGACGCGAAAAAGCTCAAGCCTGAGCTGCTACTGTGCTGCATTGCACTACCTATCGAACGGATTGCCCAAACTGGGATTTTGTCTATCAGACGCGAAAAAGCTCAAGCCTGAGCTGCTACTGTGCTGCATTGAACTACCTATCGAACGGATTGCCCAAACTGGGATTTTGTCTATCAGACGCGAAAAAGCTCAAGCCTGAGCTGCTACTGTGCTGCATTGCACTACCTATCGAACGGATTGCCCAAACTGGGATTTTGTCTATCAGACGCGAAAAAGCTCAAGCCTAAGCTGCTACTGTGCTGCATTGCACTACCTATCGAACGGATTGCCCAAACTGGGATTTTGTCTATCAGACGCGAAAAAGCTCAAGCCTGAGCTGCTACTGTGCTGCATTGCACTACCTATCGAACGGATTGCCCAAACTGGGATTTTGTCTATCAGAAGCGAAAAAGCTCAAGCCTGAGCTGCTACTGTGCTGCATTGCACTACCTATCGAACGGATTGCCCAAACTGGGATTTTGTCTATCAGACGCGAAAAAGCTCAAGCCTGAGCTGCTACTGTGCTGCATTGCACTACCTATCGAACGGATTGCCCAAACTGGGATTCCGTCTATCAGACGCGAAAAAGCTCAAGCCTGAGCTGCTACTGTGCTGCATTGCACTACCTATCGAACGGATTGCCCAAACTGGGATTTTGTCTATCAGACGCGAAAAAGCTCAAGCCTGAGCTGCTACTGTGCTGCATTGCACTACCTATCGAACGGATTGCCCAAACTGGGATTCCGTCTATCAGACGCGAAAAAGCTCAAGCCTGAGCTGCTACTGTGCTGCATTGCACTACCTATCGAACGGATTGCCCAAACTGGGATTTTGTCTATCAGACGCGAAAAAGCTCAAGCCTGAGCTGCTACTGTGCTGCATTGTACTACCTATCAAACGGATTGCCCAAACTGGGATTTTGTCTATCAGACGCGAAAAAGCTCAAGCCTGAGCTGCTACTGTGCTGCATTGCACTACCTATCGAACGGATTGCCCAAACTGGGATTTTGTCTATCAGACGCGAAAAAGCTCAAGCCTGAGCTGCTACTGTGCTGCATTGCACTACCTATCGAACGGATTGCCCAAACTGGGATTTTGTCTATCAGACGCGAAAAAGCTCAAGCCTGAGCTGCTACTGTGCTGCATTGAACTACCTATCGAACGGATTGCCCAAACTGGGATTTTGTCTATCAGACGCGAAAAAGCTCAAGCCTGAGCTGCTACTGTGCTGCATTGCACTACCTATCGAACGGATTGCCCAAACTGGGATTTTGTCTATCAGACGCGAAAAAGCTCAAGCCTGAGCTGCTACTGTGCTGCATTGCACTACCTATCGAACGGATTGCCCAAACTGGGATTTTGTCTATCAGACGCGAAAAAGCTCAAGCCTGAGCTGCTACTGTGCTGCATTGCACTACCTATCGAACGGATTGCCCAAACTGGGATTTTGTCTATCAGACGCGAAAAAGCTCAAGCCTGAGCTGCTACTGTGCTGCATTGCACTACCTATCGAACGGATTGCCCAAACTGGGATTTTGTCTATCAGACGCGAAAAAGCTCAAGCCTGAGCTGCTACTGTGCTGCATTGAACTACCTATCGAACGGATTGCCCAAACTGGGATTTTGTCTATCAGACGCGAAAAAGCTCAAGCCTGAGCTGCTACTGTGCTGCATTGCACTACCTATCGAACGGATTGCCCAAACTGGGATTCCGTCTATCAGACGCGAAAAAGCTCAAGCCTGAGCTGCTACTGTGCTGCATTGCACTACCTATCGAACGGATTGCCCAAACTGGGATTTTGTCTATCAGACGCGAAAAAGCTCAAGCCTGAGCTGCTACTGTGCTGCATTGTACTACCTATCAAACGGATTGCCCAAACTGGGATTTTGTCTATCAGACGCGAAAAAGCTCAAGCCTGAGCTGCTACTGTGCTGCATTGCACTACCTATCGAACGGATTGCCCAAACTGGGATTTTGTCTATCACGCGAAAAAGCTCAAGCCTGAGCTGCTACTGTGCTGCATTGCACTACCTATCGAACGGATTGCCCAAACTGGGATTTTGTCTATCAGACGCGAAAAAGCTCAAGCCTGAGCTGCTACTGTGCTGCATTGAACTACCTATCGAACGGATTGCCCAAACTGGGATTTTGTCTATCAGACGCGAAAAAGCTCAAGCCTGAGCTGCTACTGTGCTGCATTGCACTACCTATCGAACGGATTGCCCAAACTGGGATTTTGTCTATCAGACGCGAAAAAGCTCAAGCCTGAGCTGCTACTGTGCTGCATTGCACTACCTATCGAACGGATTGCCCAAACTGGGATTTTGTCTATCAGACGCGAAAAAGCTCAAGCCTGAGCTGCTACTGTGCTGCATTGCACTACCTATCGAACGGATTGCCCAAACTGGGATTTTGTCTATCAGACGCGAAAAAGCTCAAGCCTGAGCTGCTACTGTGCTGCATTGCACTACCTATCGAACGGATTGCCCAAACTGGGATTTTGTCTATCAGACGCGAAAAAGCTCAAGCGTGAGCTGCTACTGTGCTGCAATTGCACTACCTATCGAACGGATTGCCCCAAACTGGGATTTTGTCTATCAGACGCGAAAAAGCTCAAGCCTGAGCTGCTACTGTGCTGCATTGAACTACCTATCGAACGGATTGGCCCAAACTGGGATTTTGTCTATCAGACGCGAAAAAGCTCAAGCCTGAGCTGCTACTGTGCTGCATTGCACTACCTATCGAACGGATTGCCCAAACTGGGATTTTGTCTATCAGACGCGAAAAAGCTCAAGCCTGAGCTGCTACTGTGCTGCATTGCACTACCTATCGAACGGATTGCCCAAACTGGGATTTTGTCTATCAGACGCGAAAAAGCTCAAGCCTGAGCTGCTACTGTGCTGCATTGTACTACCTATCGAACGGATTGCCCCAAACTGGGATTTTGTCTATCAGACGCGAAAAAGCTCAAGCCTGAGCTGCTACTGTGCTGCATTGCACTACCTATCGAACGGGATTGCCCAAACTGGGATTTTGTCTATCAGACGCGAAAAAGCTCAAGCCTGAGCTGCTACTGTGCTGCATTGTACTACCTATCGAACGGATTGCCCAAACTGGGATTTTGTCTATCAGACGCGAAAAAGCTCAAGCCTGAGCTGCTACTGTGCTGCATTGCACTACCTATCGAACGGATTGCCCAAACTGGGATTTTGTCTATCAGACGCGAAAAAGCTCAAGCCTGAGCTGCTACTGTGCTGCATTGTACTACCTATCGAACGGATTGCCCAAACTGGGATTTTGTCTATCAGACGCGAAAAAGCTCAAGCCTGAGCTGCTACTGTGCTGCATTGTACTACCTATCGAACGGATTGCCCAAACTGGGATTTTGTCTATCAGACGCGAAAAAGCTCAAGCCTGAGCTGCTACTGTGCTGCATTGCACTACCTATCGAACGGATTGCCCAAACTGGGATTTTGTCTATCAGACTCGAAAAGCTCAAGCCTGAGCTGCTACTGTGCTGCATTGTACTACCTATCGAACGGATTGCCCAAACTGGGATTTTGTCTATCAGACGCGAAAAAGCTCAAGCCTGAGCTGCTACTGTGCTGCATTGTACTACCTATCGAACGGATTGCCCAAACTGGATTTTGTCTATCAGACGCGAAAAAGCTCAAGCCTGAGCTGCTATTGTGCTGCATTGCACTACCTATCGAACGGATTGCCCAAACTGGGATTTTGTCTATCAGACTCGAAAAAGCTCAAGCCTGAGCTGTTACTGTGCTGCATTGCACTACCTATCGAACGGATTGCCCAAACTGGGATTTTGTCTATCAGACGCGAAAAAGCTCAAGCCTGAGCTGCTACTGTGCTGCATTGCACTACCTATCGAACGGATTGCCCAAACTGGGATTTTGTCTATCAGACGCGAAAAAGCTCAAGCCTGAGCTGCTATTGTGCTGCATTGCACTACCTATCGAACGGATTGCCAAACTGGGATTTTGTCTATCAGACGCGAAAAAGCTCAAGCCTGAACTGCTACTGTGCTGCATTGCACTACCTATCGAACGGATTGCCCAAACTGGGATTTTGTCTATCAGACGCGAAAAAGCTCAAGCCTGAGCTGCTATTGTGCTGCATTGCACTACCTATCGAACGGATTGCCCAAACTGGGATTTTGTCTATCAGACGCGAAGAAGCTCAAGCCTGAGCTGTTACTGTGCTGCATTGCACTACTATCGAACGGATTGCCCAAACTGGATTTTGTCTATCAGACGCGAAAAAGCTCAAGCCTGAGCTGCTACTGTGCTGCATTGCACTACCTATCGAACGGATTGCCCAAACTGGGATTTTGTCTATCAGACGCGAAAAAGCTCAAGCCTGAGCTGCTACTGTGCTGCATTGCACTACCTATCGAACGGATTGCCCAAACTGGATTTTGTCTATCAGACGCGAAAAAGCTCAAGCCTGAGCTGCTACTGTGCTGCATTGCACTACCTATCGAACGGATTGCCCAAACTGGGATTTTGTCTATCAGACGCGAAAAAGCTCAAGCCTGAGCTGCTACTGTGCTGCATTGCACTACCTATCGAACGGATTGCCCAAACTGGGATTTTGTCTATCAGACGCGAAAAAGCTCAAGCGTGAGCTGCTACTGTGCTGCATTGCCACTACCTGATCGACGGATTGCCCAAACTGGGATTTTGTCTATCAGACGCGAAAAAGCTCAAGCCTGAGCTGCTACTGTGCTGCATTGAAACTATCTATCGAACGGATTGCCCAAACTGGGATTTTGTCTATCAGACGCGAAAAGCTCAAGCCTGAGCTGCTACTGTGCTGCATTGCACTACCTATCGAACGGATTGCCCAAACTGGGATTTTGTCTATCAGACGCGAAAAAGCTCAAGCCTGAGCTGCTACTGTGCTGCATTGCACTACCTATCGAACGGATTGCCCAAACTGGGATTTTGTCTATCAGACGCGAAAAAGCTCAAGCCTGAGCTGCTACTGTGCTGCATTGTACTACCTATCGAACGGATTGCCCAAACTGGGATTTTGTCTATCAGACGCGAAAAAGCTCAAGCCTGAGCTGCTACTGTGCTGCATTGCACTACCTATCGAACGGATTGCCCAAACTGGGATTTTGTCTATCAGACGCGAAAAAGCTCAAGCCTGAGCTGCTACTGTGCTGCATTGTACTACCTATCGAACGGATTGCCCAAACTGGGATTTTGTCTATCAGACGCGAAAAAGCTCAAGCCTGAGCTGCTACTGTGCTGCATTGCACTACCTATCGAACGGATTGCCCAAACTGGGATTTTGTCTATCAGACGCGAAAAAGCTCAAGCCTGAGCTGCTACTGTGCTGCATTGTACTACCTATCGAACGGATTGCCCAAACTGGGATTTTGTCTATCAGACGCGAAAAAGCTCAAGCCTGAGCTGCTACTGTGCTGCATTGTACTACCTATCGAACGGATTGCCGAAACTGGGATTTTGTCTATCAGACGCGAAAAAGCTCAAGCCTGAGCTGCTACTGTGCTGCATTGCACTACCTATCGAACGGATTGCCCAAACTGGGATTTTGTCTATCAGACTCGAAAAAGCTCAAGCCTGAGCTGCTACTGTGCTGCATTGTACTACCTATCGAACGGATTGCCCAAACTGGGATTTTGTCTATCAGACGCGAAAAAGCTCAAGCCTGAGCTGCTACTGTGCTGCATTGTACTACCTATCGAACGGATTGCCCAAACTGGGATTTTGTCTATCAGACGCGAAAAAGCTCAAGCCTGAGCTGCTATTGTGCTGCATTGCACTACCTATCGAACGGATTGCCCAAACTGGGATTTTGTCTATCAGACTCGAAAAAGCTCAAGCCTGAGCTGTTACTGTGCTGCATTGCACTACCTATCGAACGGATTGCCCAAACTGGGATTTTGTCTATCAGACGCGAAAAAGCTCAAGCCTGAGCTGCTACTGTGCTGCATTGCACTACCTATCGAACGGATTGCCCAAACTGGGATTTTGTCTATCAGACGCGAAAAAGCTCAAGCCTGAGCTGCTATTGTGCTGCATTGCACTACCTATCGAACGGATTGCCCAAACTGGGATTTTGTCTATCAGACGCGAAAAAGCTCAAGCCTGAACTGCTACTGTGCTGCATTGCACTACCTATCGAACGGATTGCCCAAACTGGGATTTTGTCTATCAGACGCGAAAAAGCTCAAGCCTGAGCTGCTATTGTGCTGCATTGCACTACCTATCGAACGGATTGCCCAAACTGGGATTTTGTCTATCAGACGCGAAGAAGCTCAAGCCTGAGCTGTTACTGTGCTGCATTGCACTACCTATCGAACGGATTGCCCAAACTGGGATTTTGTCTATCAGACGCGAAGAAGCTCAAGCCTGAGCTGCTACTGTGCTGCATTGTACTACCTATCGAACGGATTGCCCAAACTGGGATTTTGTCTATCAGACGCGAAAAAGCTCAAGCCTGAGCTGCTACTGTGCTGCATTGTACTACCTATCGAACGGATTGCCCAAACTGGGATTTTGTCTATCAGACGCGAAAAAGTTTAAGCCTGAGCTGCTATTGTGCTGCATTGCACTACCTATCGAACGGATTGCCCAAACTGGGATTTTGTCTATCAGACGCGAAAAAGCTCAAGCCTGAGCTGCTACTGTGCTGCATTGCACTACCTATCGAACGGATTGCCCAAACTGGGATTTTGTCTATCAGACGCGAAAAAGCTCAAGCCTGAGCTGCTACTGTGCTGCATTGCACTACCTATCGAACGGATTGCCCAAACTGGGATTTTGTCTATCAGACGCGAAAAAGCTCAAGCGTGAGCTGCTACTGTGCTGCATTGCACTACCTATCGAACGGATTGCCCAAACTGGGATTTTGTCTATCAGACGCGAAAAAGCTCAAGCCTGAGCTGCTACTGTGCTGCATTGAACTACCTATCGAACGGATTGCCCAAACTGGGATTTTGTCTATCAGACGCGAAAAAGCTCAAGCCTGAGCTGCTACTGTGCTGCATTGCACTACCTATCGAACGGATTGCCCAAACTGGGATTTTGTCTATCAGACGCGAAAAAGCTCAAGCCTGAGCTGCTACTGTGCTGCATTGCACTACCTATCGAACGGATTGCCCAAACTGGGATTTTGTCTATCAGACGCGAAAAAGCTCAAGCCTGAGCTGCTACTGTGCTGCATTGTACTACCTATCGAACGGATTGCCCAAACTGGGATTTTGTCTATCAGACGCGAAAAAGCTCAAGCCTGAGCTGCTACTGTGCTGCATTGCACTACCTATCGAACGGATTGCCCAAACTGGGATTTTGTCTATCAGACGCGAAAAAGCTCAAGCCTGAGCTGCTACTGTGCTGCATTGTACTACCTATCGAACGGATTGCCCAAACTGGGATTTTGTCTATCAGACGCGAAAAAGCTCAAGCCTGAGCTGCTACTGTGCTGCATTGCACTACCTATCGAACGGATTGCCCAAACTGGGATTTTGTCTATCAGACGCGAAAAAGCTCAAGCCTGAGCTGCTACTGTGCTGCATTGTACTACCTATCGAACGGATTGCCCAAACTGGGATTTTGTCTATCAGACGCGAAAAAGCTCAAGCCTGAGCTGCTACTGTGCTGCATTGTACTACCTATCGAACGGATTGCCCAAACTGGGATTTTGTCTATCAGACGCGAAAAAGCTCAAGCCTGAGCTGCTACTGTGCTGCATTGCACTACCTATCGAACGGATTGCCCAAACTGGGATTTTGTCTATCAGACTCGAAAAAGCTCAAGCCTGAGCTGCTACTGTGCTGCATTGTACTACCTATCGAACGGATTGCCCAAACTGGGATTTTGTCTATCAGACGCGAAAAAGCTCAAGCCTGAGCTGCTACTGTGCTGCATTGTACTACCTATCGAACGGATTGCCCAAACTGGGATTTTGTCTATCAGACGCGAAAAAGCTCAAGCCTGAGCTGCTATTGTGCTGCATTGCACTACCTATCGAACGGATTGCCCAAACTGGGATTTTGTCTATCAGACTCGAAAAAGCTCAAGCCTGAGCTGTTACTGTGCTGCATTGCACTACCTATCGAACGGATTGCCCAAACTGGGATTTTGTCTATCAGACGCGAAAAAGCTCAAGCCTGAGCTGCTACTGTGCTGCATTGCACTACCTATCGAACGGATTGCCCAAACTGGGATTTTGTCTATCAGACGCGAAAAAGCTCAAGCCTGAGCTGCTATTGTGCTGCATTGCACTACCTATCGAACGGATTGCCCAAACTGGGATTTTGTCTATCAGACGCGAAAAAGCTCAAGCCTGAACTGCTACTGTGCTGCATTGCACTACCTATCGAACGGATTGCCCAAACTGGGATTTTGTCTATCAGACGCGAAAAAGCTCAAGCCTGAGCTGCTATTGTGCTGCATTGCACTACCTATCGAACGGATTGCCCAAACTGGGATTTTGTCTATCAGACGCGAAGAAGCTCAAGCCTGAGCTGTTACTGTGCTGCATTGGCACTACCTATCGAACGGATTGCCCAAACTGGGATTTTGTCTATCAGACGCGAAAAAGCTCAAGCCTGAGCTGCTACTGTGCTGCATTGCACTACCTATCGAACGGATTGCCCAAACTGGGATTTTGTCTATCAGACGCGAAAAAGCTCAAGCCTGAGCTGCTACTGTGCTGCATTGCACTACCTATCGAACGGATTGCCCAAACTGGGATTTTGTCTATCAGACGCGAAAAAGCTCAAGCTGAGCTGCTACTGTGCTGCATTGCACTACCTATCGAACGGATTGCCCAAACTGGGATTTTGTCTATCAGACGCGAAAAAGCTCAAGCCTGAGCTGCTACTGTGCTGCATTGCACTACCTATCGAACGGATTGCCCAAACTGGGATTTTGTCTATCAGACGCGAAAAAGCTCAAGCGTGAGCTGCTACTGTGCTGCATTGCACTACCTATCGAACGGATTGCCCAAACTGGGATTTTGTCTATCAGACGCGAAAAAGCTCAAGCCTGAGCTGCTACTGTGCTGCATTGAACTATCTATCGAACGGATTGCCCAAACTGGGATTTTGTCTATCAGACGCGAAAAAGCTCAAGCCTGAGCTGCTACTGTGCTGCATTGCACTACCTATCGAACGGATTGCCCAAACTGGGATTTTGTCTATCAGACGCGAAAAAGCTCAAGCCTGAGCTGCTACTGTGCTGCATTGCACTACCTATCGAACGGATTGCCCAAACTGGGATTTTGTCTATCAGACGCGAAAAAGCTCAAGCCTGAGCTGCTACTGTGCTGCATTGTACTACCTATCGAACGGATTGCCCAAACTGGGATTTTGTCTATCAGACGCGAAAAAGCTCAAGCCTGAGCTGCTACTGTGCTGCATTGCACTACCTATCGAACGGATTGCCCAAACTGGGATTTTGTCTATCAGACGCGAAAAAGCTCAAGCCTGAGCTGCTACTGTGCTGCATTGTACTACCTATCGAACGGATTGCCCAAACTGGGATTTTGTCTATCAGACGCGAAAAAGCTCAAGCCTGAGCTGCTACTGTGCTGCATTGCACTACCTATCGAACGGATTGCCCAAACTGGGATTTTGTCTATCAGACGCGAAAAAGCTCAAGCCTGAGCTGCTACTGTGCTGCATTGTACTACCTATCGAACGGATTGCCCAAACTGGGATTTTGTCTATCAGACGCGAAAAAGCTCAAGCCTGAGCTGCTACTGTGCTGCATTGTACTACCTATCGAACGGATTGCCGAAACTGGGATTTTGTCTATCAGACGCGAAAAAGCTCAAGCCTGAGCTGCTACTGTGCTGCATTGCACTACCTATCGAACGGATTGCCCAAACTGGGATTTTGTCTATCAGACTCGAAAAAGCTCAAGCCTGAGCTGCTACTGTGCTGCATTGTACTACCTATCGAACGGATTGCCCAAACTGGGATTTTGTCTATCAGACGCGAAAAAGCTCAAGCCTGAGCTGCTACTGTGCTGCATTGTACTACCTATCGAACGGATTGCCCAAACTGGGATTTTGTCTATCAGACGCGAAAAAGCTCAAGCCTGAGCTGCTATTGTGCTGCATTGCACTACCTATCGAACGGATTGCCCAAACTGGGATTTTGTCTATCAGACTCGAAAAAGCTCAAGCCTGAGCTGTTACTGTGCTGCATTGCACTACCTATCGAACGGATTGCCCAAACTGGGATTTTGTCTATCAGACGCGAAAAAGCTCAAGCCTGAGCTGCTACTGTGCTGCATTGCACTACCTATCGAACGGATTGCCCAAACTGGGATTTTGTCTATCAGACGCGAAAAAGCTCAAGCCTGAGCTGCTATTGTGCTGCATTGCACTACCTATCGAACGGATTGCCCAAACTGGGATTTTGTCTATCAGACGCGAAAAAGCTCAAGCCTGAACTGCTACTGTGCTGCATTGCACTACCTATCGAACGGATTGCCCAAACTGGGATTTTGTCTATCAGACGCGAAAAAGCTCAAGCCTGAGCTGCTATTGTGCTGCATTGCACTACCTATCGAACGGATTGCCCAAACTGGGATTTTGTCTATCAGACGCGAAGAAGCTCAAGCCTGAGCTGTTACTGTGCTGCATTGCACTACCTATCGAACGGATTGCCCAAACTGGGATTTTGTCTATCAGACGCGAAAAAGCTCAAGCCTGAGCTGCTACTGTGCTGCATTGTACTACCTATCGAACGGATTGCCCAAACTGGGATTTTGTCTATCAGACGCGAAAAAGCTCAAGCCTGAGCTGCTACTGTGCTGCATTGTACTACCTATCGAACGGATTGCCCAAACTGGGATTTTGTCTATCAGACGCGAAAAAGTTTAAGCCTGAGCTGCTATTGTGCTGCATTGCACTACCTATCGAACGGATTGCCCAAACTGGGATTTTGTCTATCAGACGCGAAAAAGCTCAAGCCTGAGCTGTTACTGTGCTGCATTGCACTACCTATCGAACGGATTGCCCAAACTGGGATTTTGTCTATCAGACGCGAAAAAGCTCAAGCCTGAGCTGCTATTGTGCTGCATTGCACTACCTATCGAACGGATTGCCCAAACTGGGATTTTGTCTATCAGACGCGAAAAAGCTCAAGCCTGAGCTGTTACTGTGCTGCATTGCACTACCTATCGAACGGATTGCCCAAACTGGGATTTTGTCTATCAGACGCGAAAAAGCTCAAGCCTGAGCTGCTACTGTGCTGCATTGTACTACCTATCGAACGGATTGCCCAAACTGGGATTTTGTCTATCAGACGCGAAAAAGCTCAAGCCTGAGCTGCTATTGTGCTGCATTGCACTACCTATCGAACGGATTGCCCAAACTGGGATTTTGTCTATCAGACGCGAAAAAGCTCAAGCCTGAGCTGCTATTGTGCTGCATTGCACTACCTATCGAACGGATTGCCCAAACTGGGATTTTGTCTATCAGACGCGAAAAAGCTCAAGCCTGAGCTGCTACTGTGCTGCATTGCACTACCTATCGAACGGATTGCCCAAACTGGGATTTTGTCTATCAGACGCGAAAAAGCTCAAGCCTGAGCTGCTACTGTGCTGCATTGTACTACCTATCGAACGGATTGCCCAAACTGGGATTTTGTCTATCAGACGCGAAAAAGCTCAAGCCTGAGCTGCTACTGTGCAGCATTGTACTACCTATCGAACGGATTGCCCAAACTGGGATTTTGTCTATCAGACGCGAAAAAGCTCAAGCCTGAGCTGCTACTGTGCTGCATTGTACTACCTATCGAACGGATTGCCCAAACTGGGATTTTGTCTATCAGACGCGAAAAAGCTCAAGCCTGAGCTGCTACTGTGCTGCATTGTACTACCTATCGAACGGATTGCCCAAACTGGGATTTTGTCTATCAGACGCGAAAAAGCTCAAGCCTGAGATGCTACTGTGCAGCATTGTACTACCTATCGAACGGATTGCCCAAACTGGGATTTTGTCTATCAGACGCGAAAAAGCTCAAGCCTGAGCTGCTACTGTGCTGCATTAAACTACCTATCGAACGGATTGCCCAAACTGGGATTTTGTCTATCAGACGCGAAAAAGCTCAAGCCTGAGCTGCTACTGTGCTGCATTGTACTACCTATCGAACGGATTGCCCAAACTGGGATTTTGTCTATCAGACGCGAAAAAGCTCAAGCCTGAGCTGCTATTGTGCTGCATTGCACTACCTATCGAACGGATTGCCCAAACTGGGATTTTGTCTATCAGACGCGAAAAAGCTCAAGCCTGAGCTGTTACTGTGCTGCATTGCACTACCTATCGAACGGATTGCCCAAACTGGGATTTTGTCTATCAGACGCGAAAAAGCTCAAGCCTGAGCTGCTACTGTGCTGCATTGCACTACCTATCGAACGGATTGCCCAAACTGGGATTTTGTCTATCAGACGCGAAAAAGCTCAAGCCTGAGCTGCTACTGTGCTGCATTGTACTACCTATCGAACGGATTGCCCAAATTGGGATTTTGTCTATCAGACGCGAAAAAGCTCAAGCCTGAGCTGCTACTGTGCAGCATTGTACTACCTATCGAACGGATTGCCCAAACTGGGATTTTGTCTATCAGACGCGAAAAAGCTCAAGCCTGAGCTGCTACTGTGCTGCATTGTACTACCTATCGAACGGATTGCCCAAACTGGGATTTTGTCTATCAGACGCGAAAAAGCTCAAGCCTGAGCTGCTACTGTGCAGCATTGTACTACCTATCGAACGGATTGCCCAAACTGGGATTTTGTCTATCAGACGCGAAAAAGCTCAAGCCTGAGCTGCTACTGTGCTGCATTGCACTACCTATCGAACGGATTGCCCAAACTGGGATTTTGTCTATCAGACGCGAAAAAGCTCAAGCCTGAGCTGTTACTGTGCTGCATTGCACTACCTATCGAACGGATTGCCCAAACTGGGATTTTGTCTATCAGACGCGAAAAAGCTCAAGCCTGAGCTGCTACTGTGCTGCATTGCACTACCTATCGAACGGATTGCCCAAACTGGGATTTTATCTATCAGACGTGAAAAAGCTCAAGCCTGAGCTGCTACTGTGCTGCATTGCACTACCTATTTAACGGATTGCCCAAACTGGGATTTTGTCTATCAGACGCGAAAAAGCTCAAGCCTGAGCTGCTACTCTGCTGCATTAAACTACCTATCGAACGGATTGCCCAAACTGGGATTTTGTCTATCAGACGCGAAAAAGCTCAAGCCTGAGCTGCTACTGTGCTGCATTGTACTACCTATCGAACGGATTGCCCAAACTGGGATTTTGTCTATCAGACGCGAAAAAGCTCAAGCCTGAGCTGCTATTGTGCTGCATTGCACTACCTATCGAACGGATTGCCCAAACTGGGATTTTGTCTATCAGACGCGAAAAAGCTCAAGCCTGAGCTGCTATTGTGCTGCATTGCACTACCTATCGAACGGATTGCCCAAACTGGGATTTTGTCTATCAGACGCGAAAAAGCTCAAGCCTGAGCTGCTACTGTGCTGCATTGCACTACCTATCGAACGGATTGCCCAAACTGGGATTTTGTCTATCAGACGCGAAAAAGCTCAAGCCTGAGCTGCTACTGTGCTGCATTGTACTACCTATCGAACGGATTGCCCAAACTGGGATTTTGTCTATCAGACGCGAAAAAGCTCAAGCCTGAGCTGCTACTGTGCAGCATTGTACTACCTATCGAACGGATTGCCCAAACTGGGATTTTGTCTATCAGACGCGAAAAAGCTCAAGCCTGAGCTGCTACTGTGCTGCATTGTACTACCTATCGAACGGATTGCCCAAACTGGGATTTTGTCTATCAGACGCGAAAAAGCTCAAGCCTGAGCTGCTACTGTGCTGCATTGTACTACCTATCGAACGGATTGCCCAAACTGGGATTTTGTCTATCAGACGCGAAAAAGCTCAAGCCTGAGATGCTACTGTGCAGCATTGTACTACCTATCGAACGGATTGCCCAAACTGGGATTTTGTCTATCAGACGCGAAAAAGCTCAAGCCTGAGCTGCTACTGTGCTGCATTAAACTACCTATCGAACGGATTGCCCAAACTGGGATTTTGTCTATCAGACGCGAAAAAGCTCAAGCCTGAGCTGCTACTGTGCTGCATTGTACTACCTATCGAACGGATTGCCCAAACTGGGATTTTGTCTATCAGACGCGAAAAAGCTCAAGCCTGAGCTGCTATTGTGCTGCATTGCACTACCTATCGAACGGATTGCCCAAACTGGGATTTTGTCTATCAGACGCGAAAAAGCTCAAGCCTGAGCTGTTACTGTGCTGCATTGCACTACCTATCGAACGGATTGCCCAAACTGGGATTTTGTCTATCAGACGCGAAAAAGCTCAAGCCTGAGCTGCTACTGTGCTGCATTGCACTACCTATCGAACGGATTGCCCAAACTGGGATTTTGTCTATCAGACGCGAAAAAGCTCAAGCCTGAGCTGCTACTGTGCTGCATTGTACTACCTATCGAACGGATTGCCCAAATTGGGATTTTGTCTATCAGACGCGAAAAAGCTCAAGCCTGAGCTGCTACTGTGCAGCATTGTACTACCTATCGAACGGATTGCCCAAACTGGGATTTTGTCTATCAGACGCGAAAAAGCTCAAGCCTGAGCTGCTACTGTGCTGCATTGTACTACCTATCGAACGGATTGCCCAAACTGGGATTTTGTCTATCAGACGCGAAAAAGCTCAAGCCTGAGCTGCTACTGTGCAGCATTGTACTACCTATCGAACGGATTGCCCAAACTGGGATTTTGTCTATCAGACGCGAAAAAGCTCAAGCCTGAGCTGCTACTGTGCTGCATTGCACTACCTATCGAACGGATTGCCCAAACTGGGATTTTGTCTATCAGACGCGAAAAAGCTCAAGCCTGAGCTGTTACTGTGCTGCATTGCACTACCTATCGAACGGATTGCCCAAACTGGGATTTTGTCTATCAGACGCGAAAAAGCTCAAGCCTGAGCTGCTACTGTGCTGCATTGCACTACCTATCGAACGGATTGCCCAAACTGGGATTTTATCTATCAGACGTGAAAAAGCTCAAGCCTGAGCTGCTACTGTGCTGCATTGCACTACCTATTTAACGGATTGCCCAAACTGGGATTTTGTCTATCAGACGCGAAAAAGCTCAAGCCTGAGCTGCTACTCTGCTGCATTAAACTACCTATCGAACGGATTGCCCAAACTGGGATTTTGTCTATCAGACGCGAAAAAGCTCAAGCCTGAGCTGCTACTGTGCTGCATTGTACTACCTATCGAACGGATTGCCCAAACTGGGATTTTGTCTATCAGACGCGAAAAAGCTCAAGCCTGAGCTGCTACTGTGCCGCATTGTACTACCTATCGAACGGATTGCCCAAACTGGGATTTTGTCTATCAGACGCGAAAAAGCTCAAGCCTGAGCTGCTATTGTGCTGCATTGCACTACCTATCGAACGGATTGCCCAAACTGGGATTTTGTCTATCAGACGCGAAAAAGCTCAAGCATGAGCTGTTACTGTGCTGCATTGCACTACCTATCGAACGGATTGCCCAAACTGGGATTTTGTCTATCAGACGCGAAAAAGCTCAACCATGAGCTGCTACTGTGCTGCATTGCATTACCTATCGAACGGATTGCCCAAACTGGGATTTTGTCTACCAGACGCGAAAAAGCTCAAGCCTGAGCTGCTACTGTGCTGCATTGCACTACCTATCGAACGGATTGCCCAAACTGGGATTTTGTCTATCAGACGCGAAAAAGCTCAAGCCTGAGCTGCTACTGTGCTGCATTGCACTACCTATCGAACAGATTGCCCAAACTGGGATTTTGTCTATCAGACGCGAAAAAGCTCAAGCCTGAGCTGCTACTGTGCTGCATTGCACTACCTATCGAATGGATTGCCCAAACTGGGATTTTGTCTATCAGACGCGAAAAAGCTCAAGCCTGAGCTGCTACTGTGCTGCATTGCACTACCAATCGAACGGATTGCCCAAACTGGGATTTTGTCTATCAGACGCGAAAAAGCTCAAGCCTGAGCTGCTACTGTGCTGCATTGTACTACCAATCGAACGGATTGCCCAAACTGGGATTTTGTCTATCAGACGCGAAAAAGCTCAAGACTGAGCTGCTACTGTGCTGCATTGTACTACCTATCGAACGGATTGCCCAAACTGGGATTTTGTCTATCAGACGCGAAAAAGCTCAAGCCTGAGCTGCTATTGTGCTGCATTGCACTACCTATCGAACGGATTGCCCAAACTGGGATTTTGTCTATCAGACGCGAAAAAGCTCAAGCCTGAGCTGTTACTGTGCTGCATTGCACTACCTATCGAACGGATTGCCCAAACTGGGATTTTGTCTATCAGACGCGAAAAAGCTCAAGCCTGAGCTGTTACTGTGCTGCATTGCACTACCTATCGAACGGATTGCCCAAACTGGGATTTTGTCTATCAGACGCGAAAAAGCTCAAGCCTGAGCTGCTACTGTGCTGCATTGTACTACCTATCGAACGGATTGCCCAAACTGGGATTTTGTCTATCAGACGCGAAAAAGCTCAAGCCTGAGCTGCTACTGTGCTGCATTGTACTACCTATCGAACGGATTGCCCAAACTGGGATTTTGTCTATCAGACGCGAAAAAGCTCAAGCCTGAGCTGCTATTGTGCTGCATTGCACTACCTATCGAACGGATTGCCCAAACTGGGATTTTGTCTATCAGACGCGAAAAAGCTCAAGCCTGAGCTGTTACTGTGCTGCACTGCACTACCTATCGAACGGATTGCCCAAACTGGGATTTTGTCTATCAGACGCGAAAAAGCTCAAGCCTGAGCTGTTACTGTGCTGCATTGCACTACCTATCGAACGGATTGCCCAAACTGGGATTTTGTCTATCAGACGCGAAAAAGCTCAAGCCTGAGCTGCTACTGTGCTGCATTGTACTACCTATCGAACGGATTGCCCAAACTGGGATTTTGTCTATCAGACGCGAAAAAGCTCAAGCCTGAGCTGCTACTGTGCAGCATTGTACTACCTATCGAACGGATTGCCCAAACTGGGATTTTGTCTATCAGACGCGAAAAAGCTCAAGCCTGAGCTGCTACTGTGCTGCATTGCACTACCTATCGAACGGATTGCCCAAACTGGGATTTTGTCTATCAGACGCGAAAAAGTTCAAGCCTGAGCTGTTACTGTGCTGCATTGCACTACCTATCGAACGGATTGCCCAAACTGGGATTTTGTCTATCAGACGCGAAAAAGCTCAAGCCTGAGCTGCTACTGTGCTGCATTGTACTACCAATCGAACGGATTGCCCAAACTGGGATTTTGTCTATCAGACGCGAAAAAGCTCAAGACTGAGCTGCTACTGTGCTGCATTGTACTACCTATCGAACGGATTGCCCAAACTGGGATTTTGTCTATCAGACGCGAAAAAGCTCAAGCCTGAGCTGCTATTGTGCTGCATTGCACTACCTATCGAACGGATTGCCCAAACTGGGATTTTGTCTATCAGACGCGAAAAAGCTCAAGCCTGAGCTGTTACTGTGCTGCATTGCACTACCTATCGAACGGATTGCCCAAACTGGGATTTTGTCTATCAGACGCGAAAAAGCTCAAGCCTGAGCTGTTACTGTGCTGCATTGCACTACCTATCGAACGGATTGCCCAAACTGGGATTTTGTCTATCAGACGCGAAAAAGCTCAAGCCTGAGCTGCTACTGTGCTGCATTGTACTACCTATCGAACGGATTGCCCAAACTGGGATTTTGTCTATCAGACGCGAAAAAGCTCAAGCCTGAGCTGCTACTGTGCTGCATTGTACTACCTATCGAACGGATTTACCAAACTGGGATTTTGTCTATCAGACGCGAAAAAGCTCAAGCCTGAGCTGCTATTGTGCTGCATTGCACTACCTATCGAACGGATTGCCCAAACTGGGATTTTGTCTATCAGACGCGAAAAAGCTCAAGCCTGAGCTGTTACTGTGCTGCACTGCACTACCTATCGAACGGATTGCCCAAACTGGGATTTTGTCTATCAGACGCGAAAAAGCTCAAGCCTGAGCTGTTACTGTGCTGCATTGCACTACCTATCGAACGGATTGCCCAAACTGGGATTTTGTCTATCAGACGCGAAAAAGCTCAAGCCTGAGCTGTTACTGTGCTGCATTGCACTACCTATCGAACGGATTGCCCAAACTGGGATTTTGTCTATCAGACGCGAAAAAGCTCAAGCCTGAGCTGCTACTGTGCTGCATTGTACTACCTATCGAACGGATTGCCCAAACTGGGATTTTGTCTATCAGACGCGAAAAAGCTCAAGCCTGAGCTGCTACTGTGCTGCATTGTACTACCTATCGAACGGATTTACCAAACTGGGATTTTGTCTATCAGACGCGAAAAAGCTCAAGCCTGAGCTGCTATTGTGCTGCATTGCACTACCTATCGAACGGAATGCCCAAACTGGGATTTTGTCTATCAGACGCGAAAAAGCTCAAGCCTGAGCTGTTACTGTGCTGCACTGCACTACCTATCGAACGGATTGCCCAAACTGGGATTTTGTCTATCAGACGCGAAAAAGCTCAAGCCTGAGCTGTTACTGTGCTGCATTGCACTACCTATCGAACGGATTGCCCAAACTGGGATTTTGTCTATCAGACGCGAAAAAGCTCAAGCCTGAGCTGCTACTGTGCTGCATTGTACTACCTATCGAACGGATTGCCCAAACTGGGATTTTGTCTATCAGACGCGAAAAAGCTCAAGCCTGAGCTGCTACTGTGCAGCATTGTACTACCTATCGAACGGATTGCCCAAACTGGGATTTTGTCTATCAGACGCGAAAAAGCTCAAGCCTGAGCTGCTACTGTGCTGCATTGCACTACCTATCGAACGGATTGCCCAAACTGGGATTTTGTCTATCAGACGCGAAAAAGCTCAAGCCTGAGCTGTTACTGTGCTGCATTGCACTACCTATCGAACGGATTGCCCAAACTGGGATTTTGTCTATCAGACGCGAAAAAGCTCAAGCCTGAGCTGCTACTGTGCTGCATTGCACTACCTATCGAACGGATTGCCCAAACTGGGATTTTATCTATCAGACGCGAAAAAGCTCAAGCCTGAGCTGCTACTGTGCTGCATTGCACTACCTATCGAACGGATTGCCCAAACTGGGATTTTGTCTATCAGACGCGAAAAAGCTCAAGCCTGAGCTGCTACTGTGCTGCATTAAACTACCTATCGAACGGATTGCCCAAACTGGGATTTTGTCTATCAGACGCGAAAAAGCTCAAGCCTGAGCTGCTACTGTGCTGCATTGTACTACCTATCGAACGGATTGCCCAAACTGGGATTTTGTCTATCAGACGCGAAAAAGCTCAAGCCTGAGCTGCTACTGTGCCGCATTGTACTACCTATCGAACGGATTGCCCAAACTGGGATTTTGTCTATCAGACGCGAAAAAGCTCAAGCCTGAGCTGCTATTGTGCTGCATTGCACTACCTATCGAACGGATTGCCCAAACTGGGATTTTGTCTATCAGACGCGAAAAAGCTCAAGCCTGAGCTGTTACTGTGCTGCATTGCACTACCTATCGAACGGATTGCCCAAACTGGGATTTTGTCTATCAGACGCGAAAAAGCTCAAGCCTGAGCTGCTACTGTGCTGCATTGCACTACCTATCGAACGGATTGCCCAAACTGGGATTTTGTCTATCAGACGCGAAAAAGCTCAAGCCTGAGCTGCTACTGTGCTGCATTGCATTACCTATCGAACGGATTGCCCAAACTGGGATTTTGTCTACCAGACGCGAAAAAGCTCAAGCCTGAGCTGCTACTGTGCTGCATTGCACTACCTATCGAACGGATTGCCCAAACTGGGATTTTGTCTATCAGACGCGAAAAAGCTCAAGACTGAGCTGCTACTGTGCTGCATTGTACTACCTATCGAACGGATTGCCCAAACTGGGATTTTGTCTATCAGACGCGAAAAAGCTCAAGCCTGAGCTGTTACTGTGCTGCACTGCACTACCTATCGAACGGATTGCCCAAACTGGGATTTTGTCTATCAGACGCGAAAAAGCTCAAGCCTGAGCTGTTACTGTGCTGCATTGCACTACCTATCGAACGGATTGCCCAAACTGGGATTTTGTCTATCAGACGCGAAAAAGCTCAAGCCTGAGCTGTTACTGTGCTGCATTGCACTACCTATCGAACGGATTGCCCAAACTGGGATTTTGTCTATCAGACGCGAAAAAGCTCAAGCCTGAGCTGCTACTGTGCTGCATTGTACTACCTATCGAACGGATTGCCCAAACTGGGATTTTGTCTATCAGACGCGAAAAAGCTCAAGCCTGAGCTGCTATTGTGCTGCATTGCACTACCTATCGAACGGATTGCCCAAACTGGGATTTTGTCTATCAGACGCGAAAAAGCTCAAGCCTGAGCTGTTACTGTGCTGCACTGCACTACCTATCGAACGGATTGCCCAAACTGGGATTTTGTCTATCAGACGCGAAAAAGCTCAAGCCTGAGCTGTTACTGTGCTGCATTGCACTACCTATCGAACGGATTGCCCAAACTGGGATTTTGTCTATCAGACGCGAAAAAGCTCAAGCCTGAGCTGCTACTGTGCTGCATTGTACTACCTATCGAACGGATTGCCCAAACTGGGATTTTGTCTATCAGACGCGAAAAAGCTCAAGCCTTAGCTGCTACTGTGCAGCATTGTACTACCTATCGAACGGATTGCCCAAACTGGGATTTTGTCTATCAGACGCGAAAAAGCTCAAGCCTGAGCTGCTACTGTGCTGCATTGCACTACCTATCGAACGGATTGCCCAAACTGGGATTTTGTCTATCAGACGCGAAAAAGCTCAAGCCTGAGCTGTTACTGTGCTGCATTGCACTACCTATCGAACGGATTGCCCAAACTGGGATTTTGTCTATCAGACGCGAAAAAGCTCAAGCCTGAGCTGCTACTGTGCTGCATTGTACTACCAATCGAACGGATTGCCCAAACTGGGATTTTGTCTATCAGACGCGAAAAAGCTCAAGACTGAGCTGCTACTGTGCTGCATTGTACTACCTATCGAACGGATTGCCCAAACTGGGATTTTGTCTATCAGACGCGAAAAAGCTCAAGCCTGAGCTGCTATTGTGCTGCATTGCACTACCTATCGAACGGATTGCCCAAACTGGGATTTTGTCTATCAGACGCGAAAAAGCTCAAGCCTGAGCTGTTACTGTGCTGCATTGCACTACCTATCGAACGGATTGCCCAAACTGGGATTTTGTCTATCAGACGCGAAAAAGCTCAAGCCTGAGCTGTTACTGTGCTGCATTGCACTACCTATCGAACGGATTGCCCAAACTGGGATTTTGTCTATCAGACGCGAAAAAGCTCAAGCCTGAGCTGCTACTGTGCTGCATTGTACTACCTATCGAACGGATTGCCCAAACTGGGATTTTGTCTATCAGACGCGAAAAAGCTCAAGCCTGAGCTGCTACTGTGCTGCATTGTACTACCTATCGAACGGATTTACCAAACTGGGATTTTGTCTATCAGACGCGAAAAAGCTCAAGCCTGAGCTGCTATTGTGCTGCATTGCACTACCTATCGAACGGATTGCCCAAACTGGGATTTTGTCTATCAGACGCGAAAAAGCTCAAGCCTGAGCTGTTACTGTGCTGCACTGCACTACCTATCGAACGGATTGCCCAAACTGGGATTTTGTCTATCAGACGCGAAAAAGCTCAAGCCTGAGCTGTTACTGTGCTGCATTGCACTACCTATCGAACGGATTGCCCAAACTGGGATTTTGTCTATCAGACGCGAAAAAGCTCAAGCCTGAGCTGCTACTGTGCTGCATTGTACTACCTATCGAACGGATTGCCCAAACTGGGATTTTGTCTATCAGACGCGAAAAAGCTCAAGCCTGAGCTGCTACTGTGCAGCATTGTACTACCTATCGAACGGATTGCCCAAACTGGGATTTTGTCTATCAGACGCGAAAAAGCTCAAGCCTGAGCTGCTACTGTGCTGCATTGCACTACCTATCGAACGGATTGCCCAAACTGGGATTTTGTCTATCAGACGCGAAAAAGCTCAAGCCTGAGCTGTTACTGTGCTGCATTGCACTACCTATCGAACGGATTGCCCAAACTGGGATTTTGTCTATCAGACGCGAAAAAGCTCAAGCCTGAGCTGCTACTGTGCTGCATTGCACTACCTATCGAACGGATTGCCCAAACTGGGATTTTATCTATCAGACGCGAAAAAGCTCAAGCCTGAGCTGCTACTGTGCTGCATTGCACTACCTATCGAACGGATTGCCCAAACTGGGATTTTGTCTATCAGACGCGAAAAAGCTCAAGCCTGAGCTGCTACTGTGCTGCATTAAACTACCTATCGAACGGATTGCCCAAACTGGGATTTTGTCTATCAGACGCGAAAAAGCTCAAGCCTGAGCTGCTACTGTGCTGCATTGTACTACCTATCGAACGGATTGCCCAAACCGGGATTTTGTCTATCAGACGCGAAAAAGCTCAAGCCTGAGCTGCTACTGTGCCGCATTGTACTACCTATCGAACGGATTGCCCAAACTGGGATTTTGTCTATCAGACGCGAAAAAGCTCAAGCCTGAGCTGTTACTGTGCTGCATTGCACTACCTATCGAACGGATTGCCCAAACTGGGATTTTGTCTATCAGACGCGAAAAAGCTCAAGCCTGAGCTGCTACTGTGCTGCATTGCACTACCTATCGAACGGATTGCCCAAACTGGGATTTTGTCTATCAGACGCGAAAAAGCTCAAGCCTGAGCTGCTACTGTGCTGCATTGCATTACCTATCGAACGGATTGCCCAAACTGGGATTTTGTCTACCAGACGCGAAAAAGCTCAAGCCTGAGCTGCTACTGTGCTGCATTGCACTACCTATCGAACGGATTGCCCAAACTGGGATTTTGTCTATCAGACGCGAAAAAGCTCAAGCCTGAGCTGCTACTGTGCTGCATTGCACTACCTATCGAACGGATTGCCCAAACTGGGATTTTGTCTATCAGACGCGAAAAAGCTCAAGCCTGAGCTGCTACTGTGCTGCATTGCACTACCTATCGAATGGATTGCCCAAACTGGGATTTTGTCTATCAGACGCGAAAAAGCTCAAGCCTGAGCTGCTACTGTGCTGCATTGCACTACCAATCGAACGGATTGCCCAAACTGGGATTTTGTCTATCAGACGCGAAAAAGCTCAAGACTGAGCTGCTACTGTGCTGCATTGTACTACCTATCGAACGGATTGCCCAAACTGGGATTTTGTCTATCAGACGCGAAAAAGCTCAAGCCTGAGCTGCTATTGTGCTGCATTGCACTACCTATCGAACGGATTGCCCAAACTGGGATTTTGTCTATCAGACGCGAAAAAGCTCAAGCCTGAGCTGTTACTGTGCTGCATTGCACTACCTATCGAACGGATTGCCCAAACTGGGATTTTGTCTATCAGACGCGAAAAAGCTCAAGCCTGAGCTGTTACTGTGCTGCATTGCACTACCTATCGAACGGATTGCCCAAACTGGGATTTTGTCTATCAGACGCGAAAAAGCTCAAGCCTGAGCTGCTACTGTGCTGCATTGTACTACCTATCGAACGGATTGCCCAAACTGGGATTTTGTCTATCAGACGCGAAAAAGCTCAAGCCTGAGCTGCTACTGTGCTGCATTGTACTACCTATCGAACGGATTTACCAAACTGGGATTTTGTCTATCAGACGCGAAAAAGCTCAAGCCTGAGCTGCTATTGTGCTGCATTGCACTACCTATCGAACGGATTGCCCAAACTGGGATTTTGTCTATCAGACGCGAAAAAGCTCAAGCCTGAGCTGTTACTGTGCTGCACTGCACTACCTATCGAACGGATTGCCCAAACTGGGATTTTGTCTATCAGACGCGAAAAAGCTCAAGCCTGAGCTGTTACTGTGCTGCATTGCACTACCTATCGAACGGATTGCCCAAACTGGGATTTTGTCTATCAGACGCGAAAAAGCTCAAGCCTGAGCTGCTACTGTGCTGCATTGTACTACCTATCGAACGGATTGCCCAAACTGGGATTTTGTCTATCAGACGCGAAAAAGCTCAAGCCTGAGCTGCTACTGTGCAGCATTGTACTACCTATCGAACGGATTGCCCAAACTGGGATTTTGTCTATCAGACGCGAAAAAGCTCAAGCCTGAGCTGCTACTGTGCTGCATTGCACTACCTATCGAACGGATTGCCCAAACTGGGATTTTGTCTATCAGACGCGAAAAAGCTCAAGCCTGAGCTGCTATTGTGCTGCATTGCACTACCTATCGAACGGATTGCCCAAACTGGGATTTTGTCTATCAGACGCGAAAAAGCTCAAGCCTGAGCTGCTACTGTGCTGCATTAAACTACCTATCGAACGGATTGCCCAAACTGGGATTTTGTCTATCAGACGCGAAAAAGCTCAAGCCTGAGCTGCTACTGTGCTGCATTGTACTACCTATCGAACGGATTGCCCAAACTGGGATTTTGTCTATCAGACGCGAAAAAGCTCAAGCCTGAGCTGCTACTGTGCCGCATTGTACTACCTATCGAACGGATTGCCCAAACTGGGATTTTGTCTATCAGACGCGAAAAAGCTCAAGCCTGAGCTGCTATTGTGCTGCATTGCACTACCTATCGAACGGATTGCCCAAACTGGGATTTTGTCTATCAGACGCGAAAAAGCTCAAGCCTGAGCTGTTACTGTGCTGCATTGCACTATCTATCGAACGGATTGCCCAAACTGGGATTTTGTCTATCAGACGCGAAAAAGCTCAAGCCTGAGCTGCTACTGTGCTGCATTGCACTACCTATCGAACGGATTGCCCAAACTGGGATTTTGTCTATCAGACGCGAAAAAGCTCAAGCCTGAGCTGCTACTGTGCTGCATTGCATTACCTATCGAACGGATTGCCCAAACTGGGATTTTGTCTACCAGACGCGAAAAAGCTCAAGCCTGAGCTGCTACTGTGCTGCATTGCACTACCTATCGAACGGATTGCCCAAACTGGGATTTTGTCTATCAGACGCGAAAAAGCTCAAGCCTGAGCTGCTACTGTGCTGCATTGCACTACCTATCGAACGGATTGCCCAAACTGGGATTTTGTCTATCAGACGCGAAAAAGCTCAAGCCTGAGCTGCTACTGTGCTGCATTGCACTACCTATCGAATGGATTGCCCAAACTGGGATTTTGTCTATCAGACGCGAAAAAGCTCAAGCCTGAGCTGCTACTGTGCTGCATTGCACTACCAATCGAACGGATTGCCCAAACTGGAATTTTGTCTATCAGACGCGAAAAAGCTCAAGCCTGAGCTGCTACTGTGCTGCATTGTACTACCAATCGAACGGATTGCCCAAACTGGGATTTTGTCTATCAGACGCGAAAAAGCTCAAGACTGAGCTGCTACTGTGCTGCATTGTACTACCTATCGAACGGATTGCCCAAACTGGGATTTTGTCTATCAGACGCGAAAAAGCTCAAGCCTGAGCTGCTATTGTGCTGCATTGCACTACCTATCGAACGGATTGCCCAAACTGGGATTTTGTCTATCAGACGCGAAAAAGCTCAAGCCTGAGCTGTTACTGTGCTGCATTGCACTACCTATCGAACGGATTGCCCAAACTGGGATTTTGTCTATCAGACGCGAAAAAGCTCAAGCCTGAGCTGCTACTGTGCTGCATTGTACTACCTATCGAACGGATTGCCCAAACTGGGATTTTGTCTATCAGACGCGAAAAAGCTCAAGCCTGAGCTGCTATTGTGCTGCATTGCACTACCTATCGAACGGATTGCCCAAACTGGGATTTTGTCTATCAGACGCGAAAAAGCTCAAGCCTGAGCTGCTATTGTGCTGCATTGCACTACCTATCGAACGGATTGCCCAAACTGGGATTTTGTCTATCAGACGCGAAAAAGCTCAAGCCTGAGCTGTTACTGTGCTGCATTGCACTACCTATCGAACGGATTGCCCAAACTGGGATTTTGTCTATCAGACGCGAAAAAGCTCAAGCCTGAGCTGCTACTGTGCTGCATTGCACTACCTATCGAACGGATTGCCCAAACTGGGATTTTGTCTATCAGACGCGAAAAAGCTCAAGCCTGAGCTGCTACTGTGCTGCATTGCATACCTATCGAACGGATTGCCCAAACTGGGATTTTGTCTATCAGACGCGAAAAAGCTCAAGCCTGAGCTGCTACTGTGCTGCATTGTACTACCAATCGAACGGATTGCCCAAACTGGGATTTTGTCTATCAGACGCGAAAAAGCTCAAGCCTGAGCTGCTACTGTGCTGCATTGCATTACCTATCGAACGGATTGCCCAAACTGGGATTTTGTCTATCAGACGCGAAAAAGCTCAAGCCTGAGCTGCTACTGTGCTGCATTGTACTACCAATCGAACGGATTGCCCAAACTGGGATTTTGTCTATCAGACGCGAAAAAGCTCAAGACTGCGCTGCTACTGTGCTGCATTGTACTACCTATCGAACGGATTGCCCAAACTGGGATTTTGTCTATCAGACGCGAAAAAGCTCAAGCCTGAGCTGCTATTGTGCTGCATTGCACTACCTATCGAACGGATTGCCCAAACTGGGATTTTGTCTATCAGACGCGAAAAAGCTCAAGCCTGAGCTGTTACTGTGCTGCATTGCACTACCTATCGAACGGATTGCCCAAACTGGGATTTTGTCTATCAGACGCGAAAAAGTTCAAGCCTGAGCTGCTACTGTGCTGCATTGTACTACCTATCGAACGGATTGCCCAAACTGGGATTTTGTCTATCAGACGCGAAAAAGCTCAAGCCTGAGCTGCTATTGTGCTGCATTGCACTACCTATCGAACGGATTGCCCAAACTGGGATTTTGTCTATCAGACGCGAAAAAGCTCAAGCCTGAGCTGTTACTGTGCTGCATTGCACTACCTATCGAACGGATTGCCCAAACTGGGATTTTGTCTATCAGACGCGAAAAAGCTCAAGCCTGAGCTGCTACTGTGCTGCATTGCACTACCTATCGAACGGATTGCCCAAACTGGGATTTTGTCTATCAGACGCGAAAAAGCTCAAGCCTGAGCTGCTACTGTGCTGCATTGCATTACCTATCGAACGGATTGCCCAAACTGGGATTTTGTCTACCAGACGCGAAAAAGCTCAAGCCTGAGCTGCTACTGTGCTGCATTGCACTACCTATCGAACGGATTGCCGAAACTGGGATTTTGTCTATCAGACGCGAAAAAGCTCAAGCCTGAGCTGCTACTGTGCTGCATTGCACTACCTATCGAACGGATTGCCCAAACTGGGATTTTGTCTATCAGACGCGAAAAAGCTCAAGCCTGAGCTGCTACTGTGCTGCATTGCACTACCTATCGAATGGATTGCCCAAACTGGGATTTTGTCTATCAGACGCGAAAAAGCTCAAGCCTGAGCTGCTACTGTGCTGCATTGCACTACCAATCGAACGGATTGCCCAAACTGGGATTTTGTCTATCAGACGCGAAAAAGCTCAAGCCTGAGCTGCTACTGTGCTGCATTGTACTACCAATCGAACGATTGCCCAAACTGGGATTTTGTCTATCAGACGCGAAAAAGCTCAAGACTGAGCTGCTACTGTGCTGCATTGTACTACCTATCGAACGGATTGCCCAAACTGGGATTTTGTCTATCAGACGCGAAAAAGCTCAAGCCTGAGCTGCTATTGTGCTGCATTGCACTACCTATCGAACGGATTGCCCAAACTGGGATTTTGTCTATCAGACGCGAAAAAGCTCAAGCCTGAGCTGTTACTGTGCTGCATTGCACTACCTATCGAACGGATTGCCCAAACTGGGATTTTGTCTATCAGACGCGAAAAAGCTCAAGCCTGAGCTGCTACTGTGCTGCATTGTACTACCTATCGAACGGATTGCCCAAACTGGGATTTTGTCTATCAGACGCGAAAAAGCTCAAGCCTGAGCTGCTATTGTGCTGCATTGCACTACCTATCGAACGGATTGCCCAAACTGGGATTTTGTCTATCAGACGCGAAAAAGCTCAAGCCTGAGCTGTTACTGTGCTGCATTGCACTACCTATCGAACGGATTGCCCAAACTGGGATTTTGTCTATCAGACGCGAAAAAGCTCAAGCCTGAGCTGCTACTGTGCTGCATTGCACTACCTATCGAACGGATTGCCCAAACTGGGATTTTGTCTATCAGACGCGAAAAAGCTCAAGCCTGAGCTGCTACTGTGCTGCATTGCACTACCTATCGAACGGATTGCCCAAACTGGGATTTTGTCTATCAGACGCGAAAAAGCTCAAGCCTGAGCTGCTACTGTGCTGCATTGTACTACCTATCGAACGGATTGCCCAAACTGGGATTTTGTCTATCAGACGCGAAAAAGCTCAAGCCTGAGCTGCTACTGTGCCGCATTGTACTACCTATCGAACGGATTGCCCAAACTGGGATTTTGTCTATCAGACGCGAAAAAGCTCAAGCCTGAGCTGTTACTGTGCTGCATTGCACTACCTATCGAACGGATTGCCCAAACTGGGATTTTGTCTATCAGACGCGAAAAAGCTCAAGCCTGAGCTGCTACTGTTTTGCATTGTACTACCTATCGAACGGATTGCCCAAACTGGGATTTTGTCTATCAGACGCGAAAAAGCTCAAGCCTGAGCTGCTATTGTGCTGCATTGCACTACCTATCGAACGGATTGCCCAAACTGGGATTTTGTCTATCAGACGCGAAAAAGCTCAAGCCTGAGCTGTTACTGTGCTGCATTGCACTACCTATCGAACGGATTGCCTAAACTGGGATTTTGTCTATCAGACGCGAAAAAGCTCAAGCCTGAGCTGCTACTGTGCTGCATTGTACTACCTATCGAACTTATTGCCCAAACTGGGATTTTGTCTATCAGACGCGAAAAAGCTCAAGCCTGAGCTGCTATTGTGCTGCATTGCACTACCTATCGAACGGATTGCCCAAACTGGGATTTTGTCTATCAGACGCGAAAAAGCTCAAGCCTGAGCTGTTACTGTGCTGCATTGCACTACCTATCGAACGGATTGCCCAAACTGGGATTTTGTCTATCAGACGCGAAAAAGCTCAAGCCTGAGCTGCTACTGTGCTGCATTGCACTACCTATCGAACGGATTGCCCAAACTGGGATTTTGTCTATCAGACGCGAAAAAGCTCAAGCCTGAGCTGCTACTGTGCTGCATTGCATTACCTATCGAACGGATTGCCCAAACTGGGATTTTGTCTACCAGACGCGAAAAAGCTCAAGCCTGAGCTGCTACTGTGCTGCATTGCACTACCTATCGAACGGATTGCCCAAACTGGGATTTTGTCTATCAGACGCGAAAAAGCTCAAGCCTGAGCTGCTACTGTGCTGCATTGCACTACCTATCGAACGGATTGCCCAAACTGGGATTTTGTCTATCAGACGCGAAAAAGCTCAAGCCTGAGCTGCTACTGTGCTGCATTGCACTACCTATCGAATGGATTGCCCAAACTGGGATTTTGTCTATCAGACGCGAAAAAGCTCAAGCCTGAGCTGCTACTGTGCTGCATTGCACTACCAATCGAACGGATTGCCCAAACTGGGATTTTGTCTATCAGACGCGAAAAAGCTCAAGCCTGAGCTGCTACTGTGCTGCATTGTACTACCAATCGAACGGATTGCCCAAACTGGGATTTTGTCTATCAGACGCGAAAAAGCTCAAGACTGAGCTGCTACTGTGCTGCATTGTACTACCTATCGAACGGATTGCCCAAACTGGGATTTTGTCTATCAGACGCGAAAAAGCTCAAGCCTGAGCTGCTATTGTGCTGCATTGCACTACCTATCGAACGGATTGCCCAAACTGGGATTTTGTCTATCAGACGCGAAAAAGCTCAAGCCTGAGCTGTTACTGTGCTGCATTGCACTACCTATCGAACGGTTGCCCAAACTGGGATTTTGTCTATCAGACGCGAAAAAGCTCAAGCCTGAGCTGCTACTGTGCTGCATTGTACTACCTATCGAACGGATTGCCCAAACTGGGATTTTGTCTATCAGACGCGAAAAAGCTCAAGCCTGAGCTGCTATTGTGCTGCATTGCACTACCTATCGAACGGATTGCCCAAACTGGGATTTTGTCTATCAGACGCGAAAAAGCTCAAGCCTGATCTGTTACTGTGCTGCATTGCACTACCTATCGAACGGATTGCCCAAACTGGGATTTTGTCTATCAGACGCGAAAAAGCTCAAGCCTGAGCTGCTACTGTGCTGCATTGCACTACCTATCGAACGGATTGCCCAAACTGGGATTTTGTCTATCAGACGCGAAAAAGCTCAAGCCTGAGCTGCTACTGTGCTGCATTGCACTACCTATCGAACGGATTGCCCAAACTGGGATTTTGTCTATCAGACGCGAAAAAGCTCAAGCCTGAGCTGCTACTGTGCTGCATTGTACTACCTATCGAACGGATTGCCCAAACTGGGATTTTGTCTATCAGACGCGAAAAAGCTCAAGCCTGAGCTGCTACTGTGCCGCATTGTACTACCTATCGAACGGATTGCCCAAACTGGGATTTTGTCTATCAGACGCGAAAAAGCTCAAGCCTGAGCTGTTACTGTGCTGCATTGCACTACCTATCGAACGGATTGCCCAAACTGGGATTTTGTCTATCAGACGCGAAAAAGCTCAAGCCTGAGCTGCTACTGTGCTGCATTGCACTACCTATCGAACGGATTGCCCAAACTGGGATTTTGTCTATCAGACGCGAAAAAGCTCAAGCCTGAGCTGCTACTGTGCTGCATTGCATTACCTATCGAACGGATTGCCCAAACTGGGATTTTGTCTACCAGACGCGAAAAAGCTCAAGCCTGAGCTGCTACTGTGCTGCATTGCACTACCTATCGAACGGATTGCCCAAACTGGGATTTTGTCTATCAGACGCGAAAAAGCTCAAGCCTGAGCTGCTACTGTGCTGCATTGCACTACCTATCGAACGGATTGCCCAAACTGGGATTTTGTCTATCAGACGCGAAAAAGCTCAAGCCTGAGCTGCTACTGTGCTGCATTGTACTACCTATCGAACGGATTGCCCAAACTGGGATTTTGTCTATCAGACGCGAAAAAGCTCAAGCCTGAGCTGCTACTGTGCTGCATTGTACTACCTATCGAACGGATTGCCCAAACTGGGATTTTGTCTATCAGACGCGAAAAAGCTCAAGCCTGAGCTGCTATTGTGCTGCATTGCACTACCTATCGAACGGATTGCCCAAACTGGGATTTTGTCTATCAGACGCGAAAAAGCTCAAGCCTGAGCTGTTACTGTGCTGCATTGCACTACCTATCGAACGGATTGCCCAAACTGGGATTTTGTCTATCAGACGCGAAAAAGCTAAGCCTGAGCTGCTACTGTGCTGCATTGCACTACCTATCGAACGGATTGCCCAAACTGGGATTTTGTCTATCAGACGCGAAAAAGCTCAAGCCTGAGCTGCTACTGTGCTGCATTGCACTACCTATCGAACGGATTGCCCAAACTGGGATTTTGTCTATCAGACGGGAGGAAATCTCGAACCTGAGCTGCCGTTTGCTGACTTGCGTACACGCGTGAGAGAACTTTGGAGAAGCTCACCTGAGCTAGAAACCTTTACTCACCCGAGTAAAGCCTAGAGAAGGGCTCACCCGAGCCGGATAGTCCAAATCGGAGTCCTGCGAAAAAGGACAATTTACCAGATTCAGTAAAGACCACCTAGACTCCACCAGCCTGTAAAACGCCACTTACCAAATTCCGTCAAGGTTATTCCTTGATTGTAAATAAAACCTATTAATCGAGACCACTGCGAACATTCTTATATAGTAGAAGACGCTTCCATCCCTAAGACGTCACAATACGTATATCTACATCAGAACCATCAAATGAGTTGCTAACTGGTCTTATTCATTCTAGGAGTCTACGGACCCTCATGGTTCCGAATTAAGGTTCATCATTCCTTAAAGGACGGTGCTAGACACCTGTGGCATTTCATCAGCTCCTCTCGGTACTTGCCTGAAGTATCGTGACGTAATAGAACCAGTTATTTCTCGCAACGCTTAGTTAGCGGATCCTGAAAACATGCTTTTGGCCATGTAAACTGATGAGAGGTGCCATATAAGAACCCTTGAAGCTCGGCGGATTATCAAGGCAATGGAAATTTGCAAGGTTGTTGCCAATATGGAAATTCTGCTCACAGATTCGTTATTCCCGCTGTAAGCTTTGCAGCTACACACTATGTAGGTATAATCGACTGGCAAGCTTGCTATGTGACATCACCTCCAGTTCTCAGAGAGATCAGTTCTCAAGAAATTCTGAATATCATACAGGACGGTATGCCAATGGACTGCTGGGACTTTATTAAATTTCTTTCAAACAAGCAAGCAGTTGATCGGATTGTGAAAATAGTCACTGCAGCCTCTGGAAAAACAGTTGAGGGATGGATTCAGTTGGAAACAGTTGGGTCTGGACGCAGAAGAAGGATGGATTTACAAGAGCGATACTAGAATCCAGAAAACACATGTCAAAATTTGAGACCAAAAATGATTACAAGCAGTAATGTTTTTGTCATTTGCATGTTTGAAAGGTAAAATAAAGTTTCTGTTCGCATTAAAATGAGGTAAGTGTAACGTGTATTTATTTAACATTTTACCTTCATTTTCCAAAATTTGGTATCGATGAGGCTGCAGATGATATTACCTTATAATTCTAAAAAAATTTATGGTTGTTGTTGTTAAAAAATAGTAACTTGTAAGCATCACCGCAAACCCATCAACGAAATCTGTGATTATTGATTAATTTTTGTATTTTAATCATTTTTAGTCCTATTTTCGGAACTTTCGGCCCACTGTGGCGACAGAAGAAATCAACCTACAGTTTTTAGATTCCGCACGCTTTTTAAAGATGGGAGTTCACAACTTTTACGCACTACCGCAAAAAGATCTAAGAAATTTCAATTTTTTTCGATACGCCCTAGTAAACATGGGGACGATAAAATCAATACAAAAAAGAAACTAAAAAGAGCGAATCAATTTTTTAGAAGGCTTTATCAAAACGTTTGTCAAAGTAATGCACGAGTGTATGTCAAAAATTACTTACACTTCTTGTTCTGCAACTTTATTAAACAAAGATAGGTGGCGGCCGCATGCGCATGCGTCGAAGTGCATGTAATCACGTACGCGTCAGTTGTATTCTAGCAACAAGAGCGTAAGCATGTCAGCTCCGCTATCAAATTGCACCAAAGAGGAATGATCAGATTTTTGTGGTCAGCGGATGTGAAAGGTACTGAAATTCACCGGAGACTTTTGTCACAATACGGAGAAAGTGCTTCATCTCGTAAAACCGTTTCTTTGTGGATCGAAATGTTTAAAAGTGGCCGAACAATCGTAACACAAAAAGAGTGCGCTGGAAAAAAATTCAAAACCTCGCCATCAGTTGGGAAGGTTAAGCTAACCCTGTTTTGAGACGAAAAAGGCCCTGTACTGGACGACTACTTGGACAGGGGTACTACCGTAAATAGTGCTAGGTACAGTGATTTGTTGGCCAATAAGCTGAAACCAGCCATTCGAAACAAACGCCGTGGTCTACTCTCACGGCCCATTACACTATAGAAACGATCAACAGGCTGGGCTTTAAGACCCTGGAACACCCTCCCAACAGCCCAGATTTCGCTCCCTCAGATTTTCATCCCTTTGGGCTGCACAAGGAAGCTTTGAGAGGTCATCGATTTGCCTCAGATATGGACGTTCGGGATGGGATGCAAAAGTGGCTTCACGACCAATCGAAAACCTTCTACTAGGGATGCGACATCGATAGCAAAACATCGACCCAAAAACATCGATGTTTTTAAACATCGATGTTTATAAAATTGAGTGTATTTAAACTTTATTCCCCATTTCATAAAACTGGTTTAACAACTTGTGATGCTACATCGACAGCAAAACATCGATGTTGATAATACATCGCCCCCAAAACCATCGATATTTTTAAAATTCAGAGTATTTAAACTTTTTTTCCCATTTCTTAAAACTGGTTTACCAACTATTGATGCGACATCGACAGCAAAACATCGATGTTCAAAATTAAAACATCGATGTTGATAATACATCGCCCCCAAACCATCGATGTTTTTAAAATTCAGTGTATTTGAAATTATTTCCCCATTTCTTAATACTGGTTTACCAACTATTGATGCGACATCGACAGCAAAACATCGATGTTCAAAATTAAAACATCGATGTTGATAATACATCGCCCCCAAACCATCGATAGTTTTAAAATTCAGAGTATTTAAACTTTTTTTCCCATTTCTTAAAACTGGTTTACCAACTATTGATGCGACATCGACAGCAAAACATCGATGTTCAAAATTAAAACATCGATGTTGATAATACATCGCCCCCAAACCATCGATGTTTTTAAAATTCAGTGTATTTGAAATTATTTCCTCATTTCTTAATACTGGTTTACCAACTATTGATGCGACATCGACAACAAAATATCGATGTTCAAAATTAAAACATTGATGTTGATAATACATCGCCCACAAACAAACGATGTTTTTAAAATTCAGAGTATTTAAACTTGTTTTCCCATTTCTTTAAACTGGTTTAGCAACTAGTGATGCGACATCGGCTCCAATACATCGATGATTTTTTCTAAAACATCGACATCGATCTCGCATCCCTACTTTTCAGACCCTTCATCCTTGGTCAGTTTCGTCTAAAAGTATGTTCAATTTGCTGATTATGAAAATTATGCTACTTGGTTATTTTTAAAATTTTTATAACGGTACTTTTTTCAGTTAAAAATAAAACATCGACAGCGTAAAAACATTGACAAGTATAAACATCGATGTTACCAAAACATCGACCCCAATACATCGACCCCAATACATCGATGTTAAATACATCGATGTTTTTTAAAAAACATCGATGTTTTGAAAACATAGACATCTATGTCGCATCCCTACTAGGAAGGCAAACCGAAGCTTGTGCCTCGCTGGACCAAGTGCATTGCTCAAGGTGGAGACTATATCGAAAATTAATGTATCTGTTGCACACCTACCTTTGTTTAATAAAGTTGTAGAAAAAAAAGTGTAAGTAATTTTTGACTTACCCTCGTATTTACAGAGCTTCAAAGTAATGAAATGGAAAGGATTTCTCAATTAAGTATGTCTTATGTTTTCTCTAGTTCAATTATACACTCACTCTCAAAAATTAAGCAGAGATAGGAAAGTGTTAATTTCCAGAAGCCAATCTGAATTTGAGAAGCTGCAATTTGCTGTAGACGTAGATGGAAGTATGCAAATGTGTTATGTAACAGCCAATCACAGTTTAGTGTGAGAAATATGAAAAATAAAAAGGCAGTCGTAGAAGAAGCCAGCATTGTGCAGGGTTAGAGGAGTTGTGTGTAAGTGCCAATAAAAAGTGTTTTGAACTTTCGTACGATTAGTTCTCAACAGATGTGTTTCTATGGCTTCCAGAAGACGAATAGCAGATGGTGAGCTCTGGCGTTCTGTGGAACGTCTTGAAGCATGGCAATCAATCACTGATGTTGCTCTATTCTTCGGCGTTCATCATTTCAAACAAACTGTCAATTCAAGGCAAACTGTTGTCCGAAGACCTGTGGCATAAGGGTTACGACACCCGCTGAAGATCGATATACTGTAGCGGAATCGAAGAGCAACCTCCACACATCTGTGGTTGCACCGTCCATTGGTAAGACGATATCTGCTACTACTGTGCACCGAAAGCTACACATGAATGGACTGTTAGCCTGGGTACTACGTGTTTGTATTCCTATATCCATCCAATCCAGAGAGTCACGATTAAGTGGTGTCATGTGAATTGGACTGTGTCTGATTAGGCTAACATTATATTGACGGATACGTCAAGATTTCCCCTGGAGCCAGGTGGCAAACATGTAAGGGTCTGGAGAGAGCAAGGCACATTCAATCGGCCCTAGAACGTTATCAAGCATCACGCATTCCGAGGTGGAAGCATCATGGTGTGGACCGGGATTTCGTTGGGCTATCGCACCAACCAGCACATCTATAGGCGGGGTTCTGTGACGGATGTCCGGTATCGGGATGAAGTACTTGAACCCACTGTAATAGTGTACTCTGCAGCAGTTGGTCCATCTTTCTTTTTTATGGATGATAATGCGTGTCCCCCATAGAGCTGGTACCGTCGACGACTACCTGGAGTGTGAAAGGATTGCGCGTATTGTTTGGTCGGCTTACTCACCCGACCTTAATCCCATTGAAAATCTTTCGAATGCCCTCGGCCGTGCTGTGTCTGCGCGTTTCCCAGCTCCAGCTACTCTCACTGAGTTGCAAACTGCTCTACAGAAGGAAAGGTGATTAATTGACTCTGGGGTGGTTGATCGTAACGCTGTAAACTTTGTATGAGGATGAGGGATGGTCACGTACCCTATTAATTTCGGTTTTGTTAATTTGTTCTGGATTTAAACATCATTTTGTTAATGACTCCAATATGACTTCATCTTATAATTTATGAAAATTCAATATTGTTTACATCTTTGTATTTAATTTTTTGTTTTGTTTCATGAATAAACCTATTTGCTACTTTCCTGCCACATTTCGTGTCAATCAAAGCTGCACTAGTCGTTTTTTTCGCATTTTACCTTTCGTACTTAATTTTTGGCAGTGAGTGTATATACGTCTAACAATATGTTTCATAACTTTTTTTTCTTCTTTTAGGCTGTGGGAAAGAAAATAAATTAGAAAAAGAACGTATAATAGGTGGTACAGCTGTGAATCCAAATAAATATCCGTTTGTGGTATGTTATCAAATTTATGAATACCCGCTTTTTATGAAATATTATATACATAAGAACAGCAGAAATGTTCTGAAATAGAAAACATAAGAGTAGCATTTTATTAAAAATAAATATAATTTAAAAGCTCTAGAACGAGTTTTGAGTCTCCTAATGAAATGGTATTTGGATGCCGTCTATTTCACAATCAATCACAAGAAATGCATCCAGGAAGGAATAGAAACAGCTTTGCCCTCAACGCTCAGGATGCTTGCGCAGTGGACAAGCAAACTGATCCACCACGGTCCCCAAACTTTGACGGCAGAAGATATTCGGATCTTTCCCTTCGGAATAGATCGTCGCAAATTGTCCGTTGTGTTGTTCCAGTGTGATGTAAACTCAACAACCTACCTTCCTCACACATAGTTCATGCATTGTAGTTCTGAAGAGGTCAAAAAATAACGAAATAATTTTTTCACTAGACGAGACCTGGTTTTTGATGCTAGAATTGCATCTTCCACTTTGAGTGCTTAAATGGACGATACAGTGATGGCGTTAATACCAAGAGAGTGTTTCCTTTTTCTGTAATGCGTGCAAATATCTAGTTTTGAAGAGACCCCTTCCAGCAGTGCTATGCTTTTAACCTCCCTTTTTGTGAAAGATCTAAACAGTTCTGAAGTGTTGAGACTAGATTCTTTGGGGATCCTTTAGCACAGAAATCTAAAAAGGAACTTCAAAAGGCTTCAAGGGAGCATTTTTTTTAAGATCTGTTAAAGTCAACGAGGGTGACCGTTTTCTTGTCAGTCTCGCATGGCTGGATCACTCACCCTTGCCATCCAATTTTAATTCAGCTATTAAGGGGTTAGAAGTGACAGCTCGAAACCTCAAGTCAGAGCTGTATGAAGCGTATGGGGATATATTCAAAGAATGGGAACAAGAAGGCATCATCGAAGAGGTTCTTAGAGAAGAAATGAAGTTGCCTTGTCACTACCTGCCCCATCGACACGTGGTGAAGGAAAACAGTACTACTAATATTAGACCTGTGTTTAACGCTTCTTCAAAACAAATGGGAACTCCTAGTATTAATGATTGCGTTGAAAAAGGATTAACACTAGTGGATTTGTCCGATAACTCTATAGTGGACTGCATTTTAATTAATGCAATTCGTTGTAACAAAAACAACTTTTATTAACAACAAACTTAACAAGGTTGTGGAATGACCACTCTCATTAAGGCTAAGGAAGCCTAGTACTAATTAGGGCTAAGGAAGCCGCGTTTTCATCAGGTCTAGGAGAGCACCTCTCTCCTCCGTGTCTGAAGCCTGAATGTCACAGCGCCCTTTACAGTATGTGGGAGACAACACTCTCTGCTCTCACACAAAGCCCTTTACAATCACCGCGATTTAAATTAAAATGTCAATATAAACACAATATTTTTAAATGATAGATAACTATACAACACAATTCCAAAGCACAATACACGATAAAGTACTTCAATCAATGCATGAGCACAAAATGATTTTCACGAAAATACACAATTAATCAAATTTAAAATACTAAATGAATATTGCACTTTTTACGCAATAACATTCAATTGGAAGATTAGCAGTATTCCTAACACTTCTTTTAACTGTTTTATCATTAGGAAGATACAAATTTACACAACTCTAACCTTCTTATCTGCACCATGAAACACTTCTTTAATCCTACCAGTCATCCACTGTGTGCCTGCAAGATTCTCGTCCTTTATTAGTACTAGGGAACCAACTTTTACGTTGTCTTTACTAAAATGCCATTTAATACGTTCATGCAATTTGTTAAGATAGTTGCGCTTCCATAATTTCCATATGCGTTGAATAAATTTCGTAACTCTTTGCCATTTGGAAAGTCTGTTCTCATTTATTTCAGTAAGATGAGGCTCTCCAATGGATGTTATAGGTCTGCCTATTAAAAAATGGCCTGGCGTTAAGATCTCAAAATTGTCAATATCGGATGACAAAGAAGTTAGGGGGTCTGGAATTTAACACTCCTTCAATTTCTGAAATTACTGTTAGGAATTCCTCAAGAGTGAGGCTTGAGTTTCCAATGATACTCCTCAAATGAAATTTAAACGATTTGACCCCTGCTTCCCTAAGACCACCGAAGTTCGGCGATTTTGGATGGATAAATTTCCACTCTATGCATTCATCAATGAAGTAATGTGCTAAGGTTTCATCTGGACACTGCACAATTTTGGGTAATTCCTTAATCTCTTCACTTAAGCTATCATTCAAAGTAATCAAAGTATTGAGTTGAGCTTTAAATGTACTCCAGTCTTCATAAGTGCCCGAGAACTGAGGAAGTGGAATCTTGGGTAGCTTAACCGAAGCTCCGTGAATATTGGAGTTTTTATGAGCATCATTATCAGGTAATGTCAATTTTGAAAGAAGGTATTTCAGACGTACCTCTAATTCGTCCGCTGTTCCCTCCAAATCCAGAAGCTGATCACGATGGTCCTCTAGGTTCACATCTTCAAGTAAATCGCAATATCCAGTGGAAAGTTCCGTAATTGCAGATTTTATTTCTACAATTTTGTTCACCTGTTGTTGAAGTGCGATCTCCGTTCTGCAGGGATCTCCATTACCATCCTCGTTGTTTTCAAATTCGAGAATGTTCTCCACACGTTTCAATTTGGCTTTGATGGTGCCGCGCGTTCTATTCAACTTAGTAAGCTGGCTCATTTTTTGTTGTTTATTTTATCCTCCAGCTCGACGGACCACAATGGATTGGTCCGATACCT